>JAVLUX010000218.1:5715000-6200000 GCA_032164185.1 Moxostoma hubbsi
CATAAATCACACACTCAAGATCTGGGGAATTAGTTATTATTCTACTATGGAAATAGCCAACACCGTCCAGCACTAACAGAGAGATTCATGTGGTGTCTTAAGTTACTTTACAGTCACCAGTTGATTTGGTGTTGTAATGGGTGTACCGCTTATTTATGGTGTAGGACTCCAGATGGGTCAATGATTCAGAGTCTTGATATCACTAGACCTCTGCCGTTAAATCTTCCACAGATTTCACACCCTCCCAGTTGAAAATATGCAGCTGTGGAGGATTATATGAGGAACGAAGAGGCTGATCTGAGTGTGTAGTGTGACGTAACCGGTGGTGTAAAATATGACAGCTTTCAATTGGTTTGTTTAATAGCTTCATTGGGAAAACAAAAGGCTGACATAATGAGACTAAACACACTTGGGATAGAGAGCTGATATCAAAAAAGCAGTGAGCCAACAGAGGGCCCACAGAACTTTGGACTGTGCCCAATGATTATGTGTCAGACACAGATGCCAATCGTTGTTTACAATATAATGAATGCTTATTTTACATAATATCGATTAAAACATTGACAAAATTCTCAAAAAAAATCTAATTAAAAAATAAATAAATAATTAATTAAAAAAAGACAAATTGTAAGTATATTTTGAAACCAAATTCTAATATTCTAATTTGTACGTAATATTTACACATACATTTTTGCATGTTTGGATATACATTATAAATGTATTCACAGTATCTAAAACATACGAATGTACAGATTTAGAGATGCATTATGAGGAAACCTCTGTAGGTTAGCAAGTTCAATATTTTGATTTACCAGTGAATACAATTTTATTGGTAACACTTTACAATAAGGTTCCATTTGTAAACATAAGTTAACATTAACAAATAAAGAACAATACTTTAGAATAGAATATCTGTATAAATACAATTATTATTGCACAGGTACAACGAAATTAGGTTTGCGACTCTACTTACGATACTATAGAACATTAAAACAATAAATAAGATAAAATAAACCAAGCAAATACAATAAAAATACCAAACATGATTGGAAAGTCCAACAAATGTAAATAGCTCAGGTATGTAGTGCAGCAGCAGAATTAGTAGTGTGGAAGGGTATGAAATGTCAAACAATACCATACAGTATATTATATATAACAGTGTAAACAGATCTGTGGGCAAACGACTCAAGTTGTCATGCGGTACTCAGTGGATTGATTCATAACAGTTATTGCTCTGGGGAAAAAATTGTTACTCAGTCTGGAGGTGCGTGCATAAAGGGTCCTATAGCGCCTTACAGAAGGAAGAAGTTCATATATACTTTTACAGCATCAACCTATACTAATACATTTTTTAAAATCAAAAGTTGCACTTGTTAAAAGTTGTATTAGTAAATGCTCTATGAACTAACATGATCTAACAATGAACAACTGAATTTTTATTAACTAAAATTAACAAAGATTAATAAATGCTGTTAACAATATATTGTTAATTGTTACTTCATGAAACCTTATGCATTAACTAATGTTAACAAATGTAACCTTCCTGTAAAGTGTTACCACTTTATTTATCATTAACCCTCACCAAGTATTAAATGTAAATGAAAGAGTCAATGTTACAATGTAACATGATTATCTGATTTGTGTGTGTGTGTGTGTGTGTGTGTGTGTGTGTGTGTGTGCTTAAAGTTGAAACTTGTTGAACATTTTGTTTACATTTCAGATGCTGTCAATACATTGATATTCAGTATCTATGCAAATGTGTGCATAAATTGTATGTGTGATAGAACAACTCTTCCCATACAAATACTAATAAAATCACATTTGGTTATCGGCTGTTGCCAATAATCTCAAAATGGCCAAATATCGGTTATGCCGATATATCAATCTGTCACTATTAAGGGCAACACTTTATATTAAGTGATATTTACATTCATTAATAATATTAACAAACATTAGATTTTATAATGCATAACAGCTCATTAGTTCAAATATATTCAAATAGTCCAATATTTTATGTATCTTTTATATATTTATTTTTAAATGAACATCAGCTGAACATCTTATGATCTGGTGGTGTACAAATGCAACAGCTTTTGATTGGTTTGTTTCATAGATTCATTGGCAAAACAAAAGGCTGACATAATGAGACTACACCCCCGAGGGAAAGGGAAAGATGCCTTTGGCTGATATAAAGAAGCAGGGAGCCAACAGAGGACCAGCAGAACTTTGGGCTGAACCCAATGACTGTGTGTCTGATACAGATGCCAAAAGTTGTGCTTACCCCACACTGATCTTCATCCATCAGCTGCACCAGTGGGAACTCTTCACAGGTTTGGCTTCCACCAACAATGACAATGAGCTGTGGAGAGTGTTGCAAAATATATTTCCTGTATACACATGCTCCAAAATACAGAATAAAAACATTTCGAAAAACCTGTGCTAAGTGGCGAGAACATCTCGAGAGGCTCATTATTAATCTCTCAAGTGACTCATTGTTCAGTTTGAAGAATAGGAGGGAGCATATAAATGGGTTTATGATACAATATGATTTAAACTGCGATCAATTTACTCTACATACTGTTTATGGGCCAAGCAGTGACAATCCACAATATCTTAAAACATTGTAATTATGATAGGAAAGGATAACAATAAGCAGAAATCCATGTATAGCAACTTGGATTTTTGGGGGGATTTTTTAGCCATCATAAACTGCTCACTAAACTGCTATATGTAAAAACAGTTTATTTTTAGTTCAGATTTGCCCTGAAATTATAATATTTCCATAAATTACTGAATGTCTTTAAACAAATAAAGAAAAACAAGTTTAACTGTTATGTGCAGATTATTCAAGGTTATTTTCTTGTGGCAACAGAATGTTAGTGGGTTTTTTTTTTTAAGTGAAAGTGTTATTTATTTATTTATGAAGGTACACTGCAACAAATCTTATTTAGTATAATAAATAATTTCTGTTTTTTTTTTTCTAAAACAAGATAAATTTACTTGACAAGCAAAATGGCATAAGTTATTTTTTTTTCTTGTTTTCAAAGAAATCGAACTAAATTTATTGAGGTTATTGCTTAAAGCAAGAAAAAACTATTTGCCAATTCAAAGAGAAAACATGTTTATTTTTCTGTCCCCACTGACAGATTTTTTATTTATTTTTTGCATAAAGCATAAAGTTTTCTACATTTTGTCAAATTTCTTTGAAAACGAGAATTATTATCTAATGCCATTTTGCTTCTCAAGTAAACATCTTTTTTTTTTAAAGAATATTTAAATATTTTTTACTGTAAAACAAGACAAACATACTATTTAGGTGAAAATATTTTTTGCAGTGCATGCTAGTGTTTATTATCTTTCTTTTTTGTTTATACTTTTTATATATCAATTAATTAATTCAAACAGAAATAATTTATTATTCATCATCAAGGCTGTCGGAAGATTTTTTTTTGGAACTGACACAAATGCGTACAACTTCGGTTTTCAGCCAAGTGGACATGGTAATTAGCCAAAGCGATTATATGAAAATGGCCAAATATCAGCCAATTAATTGGCCATACCGATATTGCTATGAAATATTTATTTAAGTAATTTCATTTATTAATACTTTTTTGTACATCAGCTGATCTGTTCAGCATTATGCAATGTATGTTTATGACTTGATAGTGAAAGTTATTACACAGTTTAACTTAAATTAGATTAGAATTAAAAACATGCTTATTTCATAACAATACAGAACATTTTGAAAAAAAGATCTACGGTAGTGTTTAAAAATGTGAGGCTCTAACTATACTTTTACACCATAATAACTATTTCAAATACACACACACACACGCATGCATGCACACACACTTACTCACACAAGGTGACAAGTATGACAGAGTGACGATATTTGAGGAAATTCTCAGAGCGAAAAAAGGGGAAACGAGTTCCATTGCACAAAATCATCATGATTTTCTCTCTCTCTCTCTCTCTCTCTCTCTCTCTCTCTCTCTCTCTCTCTCTCTCTCTCTTCCTCCCTCCCTCTCGATTTTAATCTCTTCCAACCAGAAAGTAGCAGAGGTGGCAGAATAATGAGACATACCTAGTTTAAAAAGCCCCTTTCCTCTTGCGTGCACACACATACACACACTCACAGCTGCTGCTCCATCCTTGGCTGCAGTCAGTAGATACATTGACAGTGGTGAGAAATATTAATCTTTTCTCCTAAACACATATAAAAGGACAGGAAGCACTCTTCACTGTCACATCACTCTGTGTGTGTGTACATGTAACACACACCTTTACCCATCTGATTGCCAGACACTACACAGAACCCTCTGCAGAAATAACTTAAGACTAAAAAAAAAAAGAAATGCCCCTCATCATTCTCCATCATCAAATATATAATCTCTCTCTCTCTCTCTCTCTCTCTCTCTCTCTCTCTCTCTCTCTCTCTCTCTCTGAGCATGATGGGAGTTCAGAGATGTTATGCTCTCTCTTAAGACTACATCAATCAGCCATGACCTGCCTGGTGGGCTCAGAGTGAGTGTGCTTGTGTTTTATCTCCAACAGTTTGTATCTTCCAAGATATAACATGGAGGAGGAAGAAGGGAGGTTATTTATACAGAGAGAGAGAGAGAGAGAGAGAGAGAGAGAGAGAGAGGAGACTGTACATATGTTGAGTCAGCACTTTTAAATTTTTCTGTAAAGTTACCTCAAGGATATGTATTCCATTTTCTGCACACTTTACCATACAAAGGTTGTCGGAGTGTCACAGAGTGTTAGTGTTGACTATTAAAGTGTTTTCTAGTGTATATAAATGAGGTCAGGGCAATTCTATCAGAAGACTCACTGACCGAATGGATTGTCTATTATTGAAGGAATACAGTGAGACAATTGATTATTGTCAATCTTTGGCACAAGCCCCATCTGACGGTCCAAAGAGATTCTATCTCGAATAGTCAAATCCTGCAAGATGAAAGGTGGCAGGGGTGAGGAGCCTACACCAGTGACAGAATGGGGACTCTACTGGTGGCAGCGGGGGAGGTGGAGGTTGCCATGTCGGCACACTGAACAGCGAGAGGATAGGCTGATAGAGGACATATAAAGGGGGAGCTAATATGTGATTGGCTAACAGGTTAAATTAATTATTGTGTAATGATTATGACTACAAGTCTCCCAACCAAACAGAGTTCTTGCACATCATTTATGTCATTTCTATGTGTTTTTTTTCCAAATGTGCCCTTTTATATTTGGATACTAATTTCTATAACAGAATGTGTTAGATACATTGCATGTTAGTGACATTTGAGCAACATAACGTTTGATTTTTTTGGCGTTCCTCTTGAGGCAGTTATCACTTGGTAAAAAAGTGGTAATGTTACAGAAAATAACGTTTTCTTCATGAAGCACAATTTTAGGTTACCTGACAAAAATATTTCAGTGCTTTTTTGCTTTATCCTTTTGTCTGGCTGAGAACTTATGATTTTCTAACTAAATGTGAACATAATTTTAACCTAAAAATGTGCTTCATGTGGTAACATTAATTGGGCTAAGATTAACTAAATTAACTTTTTTCATGTTGAAAATATTACTTGACATGTCTGAATACATTAGATAAGGGGTGTTCAAATTGGAGTCCAATTATTCTCAGCAGTTTGTAAGGGGGTGCTCTGGGGTCAGTTTCAGTGAAAAAAAAAAGTTAATACATTTGAAAATAAATAAATACATAAATAATGAAGATATTATTTGCCATTACCGTTTCATTCTATAACCATGGGATTAACAGCGATTTTTTTAATTCTATTGACAGCCATATTTTAAACAGAATTGAAAAAACAAACAAACATGCGTATCATTGCATAAATTATGCAAAAATATTTATTTACTTCACTATTCTCTTTGAAGCTGTATTTCCCAATATTAATTATCAATATTACCCTATACAAATATTTTTTTTTTTTTAAATTGAAAATGTTTCTCTTCGGGTTTAAATATTATACATTACTGTAATAGAAAAACGTCTCGGTTACTAATGTAACCTCCGTTACCTGATGGAGGGAACGAGACGTTGTGTCAATGAGTTGACACTAGGGGTCGCTCCTGCGGAGCCCAGACATCTCTGATCTTGAGAAAAGGCCAACTGGATATTGCCGTGTGGAATTTGCATGCCACTCCCCCGGAAATACAGGTATAAAAGGAGTGACGTTGCAAACACACATCAAGTATCGCACTGAGGAGCCGTGCCAAAGACATGGCCATTTCCGCGGTTGGCTCAGTGTTGTGACACTGAGGTCCCCATATTGCCCCCAGTGATAACCAACTCCGCCTCATACCCGTGGGTAGAAGGACCGAGTCGGTGTGCCACTAGGGTGGCTTGCGCTCTTACGAGGGCGAGCCACGACTGCAACGTAGCCATGGTCATGTCCTTGCAGTGAGGACATGAACCATCAACGAACGCTGACTCCGCATGGGTAGCACCCAGACACGAAAAGGCAGCGATCGTGGTCATCAGACGGCGAGAGACATTGACTGCAACCAGGAAATAAACACAAACGAAAAGAAAAATATCACTCTTTTTGTGTTTTTATGTATATATATATATATATAGGCAGGTATACATAAATATATATATAAACTAAGTTATTCACTCCGTGAACTTCTTGTTTTTTTCTACTGCTGAAGCGCCCAGGGGTGTTTGCTCAGCACAACATAGTGTGCGAGGGAGAAGAACCGCTGGAAAGCGTCGTTGATCCAACAGCGTGTAGAGATGCATGAGGGCGGCAGAGGAATTCAGCTCTGTGACTTGCTCGCTCGGCTCCGAAGAAGATATCTGATGTGTGTTTGCAGTGTCACTCCTTTTATACCCGTATGTCTGGGGGACACGCCAATTTCCATTGGCCTTTTCTCAAGATCAGAGATGTCTGGGCTCCGCAGGAGCGGCCCCTAGTGTCAACTCATCGACACAACGTCGCGTGAGTTGCAGATAGGGAAAGACATACTTAATGAAAAGTAAATATTCTCCATATAAAAATGTATTAATTAAGTTTGCTTTAGTACAATGACACTATTAAAAGCCACTTATTTTGTTTAGTCTTTGTGTGGTGTGGTGGTGGCATAGTGGGCTAAAGCACATAAACTGTTAATCAGAAGGTCGCTGGTTCGTTCCCCACAGCCACCACTATTGTGTCCTTGAGCAAGGCACTTAACTCCAGGTTGCTCCAAGGGGATTGTCCCTGTAATAAGTGCACCGTAAGTTGCTTTGGATAAAAGCGTCTGCCAAACACGTAAATGTTTACTATTTTTCTCAAATAGGGGTCATTCGAAAAGGGATAATTATATTTGGGGGGATTTGACATAAAAAAGTTTAAAAAACCCTACATTAGGTTACACCAACAAAACACATTTTTAAATGATAAATCATGTAGAAACAGAACCTTAAAGGTGCAATATGTAAGACTGACAACAAGCGTTTATAATAGGTTCTGCAGTCCAAATTAAAAATATTGGAGAGTTGTCTGCCCCGCCCCAGACTCGAAGCTCATGCCAGAATGTTGACAGGCAAATTAGCCAACTCAGGAATCTGTTATCTCTGATCCAGTTTGTTTGCTGGCTTCCATGGCTGCAGCATGCAGTGTTGTTTGCCTGCAAACTTGTTCAACTCTGGTAACCGTGGGCAGTGGGCGGGATCACTCAGGCCAAAACATAAACAGAAATTCCGACCCGGAATGGAACCTTCAAAGTAGAATATACTGGCTGTAGCACTGTTATCGGAGAAGCCAGTATTTCAACTTAGCGTGTTTCCTTAGTCTCTAATGACATATTATGGTCATTTTATGATTTAGCACAGTACAAATATTAAATATAGCACCTTTAACAACTGTAACAACTGCACAACTTTTTACAGTGGGATCAGAGCTCTGACACTCCAAAACAAAGTAAACCATTGAGTGTGCATGACAATCTTTATACTACCGACACCATGTGATCCAGCAATATTATAAGTGTAAAGGTGTGTGCGTGGTGTGTGTGTATGGGTTTGGGTGGTATATGAGGAAATTTGTTTTAGGTTATAAACAGGTAATTACATGGTTATTTGTAATTAAGAGTACATTTCCAGTGTCCCCATAATTTAAATAGCTTAAAAAATATACTAAACGAAGTTTTATTGAAAATGTAAAAATGCAGAAAGTTTTTTGTGAGGGTTAGGTTTAGGGGTGGGATTAGGGTTAGGAGAAATAATCCATAGTTAGTACAGTATAAAAATCATTATGTCTATGGAGAGTCCTCATAATGATAGCTGCACCAACATGTGTGTGTATGTGTGTGTGTGTTTGTGTTTGTGAACAAGAATGGATACTCATTCGTTGCTCATGCTTGTTCTGTTCATCACTGTTACTCAGGCATGTCTTAACTGAACCTGTAATTTACTAATTAGTTATTTATAGAAAAGTAGAAAAAGAGAAAGAGAAAGTTAATCCTCTGCTTTGTAATAACGTATTTGATAAATCCACACTTTTTTTTGTCTTTTAGTTAAAAGAGTACCAGACAAATCATAAACTGAGGATGGCTGTCAAGCATTGAACACCTGTCAACAATGCTGATATTTTACCCATCTGTAAGTCTATCACTGACATTTGTATTTTTTAAACATAGCAACTTACAATAGATATCCCCAAATGCATTTCCCAAAGCTGCACTGTGGATATGCAGTTTTAGATCTTAAATTAATATTCCGGGTTCAATAAAATATATAGAATTTGTTGCATAATGTTGATTACCACAAAACATAATTCTGACTTGCCCTTCCTCTTTTTAGAGTGAGGCAATTACACTGGAAGTGAATGGGATAAATTGGTAACTTAAAATAATCCCTGTTTCAAAAGTATGGCCACAAGATGCTAACAATATGGATGTAAATGTCATGGTTACTGTTGTAACCTCCATTCCCTGATGGAGGGAACAAGATGTTGTGTTGAATGTAATGACACAAGAGGTCTTTCTTGAGAGCCTTGCGTACCTCTTAACTTGAGAAAAGGACAATGAGAAATTGGCAGACAGAATTTGCATGTCCTGCCCCCGGACATTTACATGGTAGGTCTAGTGTCTTGGCAAAGGGGACACAACGTCTCGTTCCCTCCATCAGGGAAAGGAGGTTACAACAGTAACCATGACGTTCACATTCTGTCACTCACTCGACGATGTAGTGACACAATGGGTCCCATTTAAAAGCACCATGCATTAGACCGTGTTACGTGAACTGCTGACACAGGTGCAAGCAGGCTGCTGCGTGCTAGATGCAACTGTATCGGCAGCAAGTAACCCTCCCCAACGAACCCAAAAACAGGTGTCATATACAGACCTTAGGTTCCCAGCACCCCAAAGGGGGGAACAGGTGCTACATGATCATAATGGGAGTAAGCAAGCCAGCCACAGCCTTTTCTCGCATAGAGCATAAATCTTAATGCTATGAAATATTCTTTCAGGGGGAAAAGACCCTGCAGAGACCACATCCTGCCCAGACTAGGGGGAGGAGATATGTGGCCAATAGACCACATGGGTTGTCAAGCCACACGTGGGAGTGGCGTGGTGGGAGGTCCTACCTGATGAGGGAGGAGCTCTACAAACACAGCGACCGGGGGCAGAGGGACTGCCCAACGGACACTCGGGTCTGCCGACAGGGGGACCATACCACAAAAAATACATCACAGGGAGTTGGCTGAAGAGGGAATTAAGCCTGTGAAGTCCGAAAGGACCACTGAGAAATACCAGGAGGGGAACAGGCTTGGCCGGGGAGGATTCAGCCTCTGGGTGCCTGACTAGGTGCCTGACTGAACTGCGCATCTCTATCTTCAGACTGGGAAGAACACCAATTCGCAACCAAGTGCCACTTTAGGGCATAAAGGTGACAGGTAGAGGGATCTCTGGCTTGGTTGATCGTGTCTATGACTGCAGGTGGTAGGTCACTCAGATCTTCCGTGTCCCATCCAGGGGCCAGACGTGAAGGTTCCAGAGGTCTGGACGTGGATGCCAGAGGGTGCCCCTTCCCTGGGAAAGAAGGTTCTTCCTCAGGGGAATTTGCCAGGGAGGTGCTGTCGCGAGGAGCGTGAGATCCGAGAACCAAGTACGAGTGGGCCAGTAAGGAGCCACTAAGGTAACTTGTTAGTTGTCCTCCCTGATCTTGCACAGCTCCAGCGCAAGAAGGCTCACTGAGGGAAATGCCTACTTGCGCAGCCCCGGGGCAAGCTGTGTGCCAACTTGTCTGTCCCGTGAGGGGACTTTCCAGAGCGGGCAGTGGGAATTGTCTTGCCATGCCGAACCATTCCCAAATCAGCTGGACCTCCTGGGGGTGGAGCCTCCACTCTCCACCAGGCAAAACGTGTCAGCGTGTCAACTGTCGTGTTGAGGTTGCCCGGGATATGAGTGGCATGCAGCGACATACATATCTATCTATCTATCTATCTATCTATCTATCTATCTATCTATCTATCTATCTATCTATCTGTCTGTCTGTCTGTCTGTCTGTCTATCTATCATTGTATTATCATATTCATCTACATGGTTATTTTATTTATTAAAATAAAAATATTTTTTTTTATCAAGAAATGCAATATTTTACCCACCCCTAGTAATTCATACTTTGTCTTGAACTATACCACAAAATTTAGATGTTACCAAATGAAGCACATTTAAATGCCATCTAAACATCTTAATTACAGTTTTTCTCAGTCGCTTTGGTACATTTCTCAGATCAGAATTGAAATTCTCAAAACTACCTGTTCAATCTTCACATCATTGTGTCACTTGTGCGCATCAAAAAAGCAGTTTCTCATTTCTTTGAACAAGTTGCAAATGCTTTGGTACATCCATGCAAATGAGTATGTACAATTCTCTGCTGTTTCCTACATTATCAATTGCTTATGTCATGTTGATCAAAATGTATTATAATGGGTCTCTGTTGAAGTAAAGACAGTCTCTGTCTTTACATGCAAAATGTTTGAACAAGTTGTCATAATATGTCATGCATATTTCTATACATTTCCATTAGACTTTTTTCTAAATCTGTCCTGAATTGGTAAATTGCTCCCAGGTGAATCTTGACTTTCTCTAAAGGTGCATCTCATGAACCATCAACTGGCAAGTATATATATAGCCAGAGCACAACACAATGTTACAATGTCTGACAATGGAAGGACAAGGAATTGGACGAGGTCAACAGCCAGAGAGAAGAAGAAGAGGAGTGAGGCAGCGTGGTGGAGGAGTTGGGAGGCAAAACAGAGGAAGAGGCAGAAGAGGCCGAGGACATATGCGCATTCCTGATGAGATAAGAGCCACACATGTAGACCACGTTCTCAATCATGGGCTTACAATGGCCGAGGCTGGTCGGAGGGTGCAGCCAAATGTTGGGAGAACACCTGCGTCCTCAATCAATCAGACTTTTCGTTGACAGAACAGGTATGTAATCTAACAAAAGGCACTGTACTTTAATACTGTATACTTTCTGTAATGCTTCATACAATATTACAGTATTCCACTTGCACTTTACAAACTACAGTAAGTATACTTTACATGTAAATAGTGTCATTTTTTTCTTACTCAATTTTGTGTTTTGCATTACTATATTTTTTCCACGTAGGACTGCAAGACAACTTCACAGGGGTGGCAGAAGGCCCCTTTTCACACCTGAAAAGGAGGAGGCTATTTGCACCATGGTTGTAGAATACAATGCCATAAGACTAAGGCAAAAGACACCAAATGAATATGAAGCAGCTATACACTGTTCCATTTGAAAGAAATGGTGAAAGAGTGAAGGAGCTGTGCTACCAGTATGTACAGGTAAAACATGTATGAGCATGCAGCAACTGTACCTCACAGTAAACAGTACAACATCGTATAGTGACATACAGTACAGTAAGTGTGACCTTTACACATTTGCTATGGCTGTAGAAAAGATGCAATATGTGCTGTATACATTTGATGTAACTGTATCTTGCCCAAAATGAAAATGCATGTGATTCATAAAACTCATTTTGTGTCTTCTGGATATATAATGGAACTGGAAGCAATTGAACCACCGCACAGCTTCATCTACATGGAACGCAGAAGGCGTGATCGAAATATCATCGGCCACAGAGCTACAGTTAATGTGCCAGCCCAACGGGGCGGGAACATAACCATGCGTGCTGCTATCTCTGAGAACGGTGTGCTAACACATATTCCCATTATTGGGCCATATTATACAGAGTGTCTTTTCACCTTTTTAGAAACTCTCTACAGGGATCTCATCCCTGAACAACAGAGGGGTCAGATTGGAGATGACCAGCCAAACAATGTCAGTTTCCATCCCTCCAACATCATCAGGCAATGGTTTGCGGCCCACAACAGGATACTGATGGAGTTCCTCTCACGCTACTCCCCATTCCTTAACCCCATTGAGATGGAAAGTATATGATCACCAGCCACACCCTTCTGGCTGCCATGGATGCAGCGTGTGATGACATCACAGCAGATGCCTATAGAGGCTGGATAAGACACTCTAAAAGATTCTTTCCATGCTGCATAGCAAGAGAAGATATTCGTTGTGATGTGGATGAGAATTTGTGGCCCAACAGACAGGAATGCCAGGAGGTGTAGGAAGACTGCACTGTAATTCCTACAGGTCCTTCTTTACCTTTCTGTATCGCAATGACATGGTTTGTCAACAAATTACAGTACAAACAGTAAAAGCGTAAATGTGAATCTTGTCGAATCAAACTCCCACATACATATAGGTGTAACCTACAATTTACAATAATTGTCATCAAAATTTTAACCATAGTTTACATCAGAACATCCCTCTAGAGTACACTGTTATATTGACAACATGACTAAGCAATTTGACTGTCTTATCCGTACACAATGATGCAAGGACTTGTCATTCTGATGGCACTGACATGTTCATTGACACAGATATTTACTTTTGAGAGATGAACTAAAGAGTTTGAGCAAGAGACTGGCTTTTGCAGGTAATCCATGGTGTTTTGCTATTTATATATTTTATTTGAAATGCACTTACTGTTTTGCAAATGTCGAGGATGATTCGAGAAATGTACCAAAGCGACTGAGACATTTTTTTACTGGATTTGTTGAAGTAACTAAATCTACCTGAATGCATTCAGTTAGAAAATAAAACTAATTTTAGATCAGGTACAAACAATAACGTCTCGGTTACGTATGTAACCTCCGTTCCCTGATGGAGGGAACGAGACGTCGTGTCGAAGAAGCGACACTAGGGGTCTCTCTTGAGCGCCGAAAGATACCTCTGATCTATGAAAAAAGGCCAATGAGAGTTGGTGAACAGTATTTGCATACTCCGCCTCCGGATACGGATATAAAGGCGAGAGAAATACGCTCGTTCATTCAGGATTTTTCTGAGGAGCCGGGAGTGTACCGGGCACCTCAGCGGCTCGGCTCAGCGACGTGGTCGGGAAGACACGACGTCTCGTTCCCTCCATCAGGGAACGGAGGTTACATACGTAACCGAGACGTTCCCCGTCTGTCGCTCACTTCGACGTCGTGTCGAAGAAGCGACACTAGGGGTCCACTTCAAAACTCGCCATGCGCTGAGCCGTGTACGTGTACTGCTGACACAGAAGCGGGCAGGTATTTGCACGTGCACAAGCGACCAACTGTGTTCAGGCTGCACGTACTCTTCCCCAATGCCCCGAAAAAGCGTCAGCATCCTTTTGGTTACCCTAGGGGGGAACAAGGTGACGCTCCCAACTAGGGAACGGGCCAAGCCTGGCTGGGCCTCTTTTCTCTCTATGTTTTCTCGGCATAGAGCAAGAGCAGCCGGGGCCCTTACCGCATCGAGGGAAGGGGGTCTTATTCCCGAATTCCTATTCTTTTAGGGGGAAAAGACCCTGCGGAGGCCACACCCGCCCAGCAGGGGAGGTAAAGGTGGCTAAATACATCACATGGCCACTTTGGGCATGTGGGAGGAAATGGTGCGGTGGTAGATCCAACCTCGAGGAGGGGGAAGTTGCTACAACACAGCGACCGGAGGGCAGCGAAGGACTGCCTAAGGGAGACGCGGGTCAGCTCGTAAGGTGACCGTACCGCGGAAATACACACAGGAGGAGTCCCGTAGGAGGCCTGATCTGTGGAGCACCTATTCCAGTAGGGGTAGCCGGAGGTACCCGTAGTGGACTGGACCAGCACGTTCCTCCGCTGAACTGCTGCGGGCCCGAAGGGCTAGGGAGGAATCAACCAGGGACCTAGGTCCTCTGGGAAAAAAGCGCACTGTTTTGCCTTGGCAGAGGGAAACGGCGCTGGAACAAGCGGTTCACCCGGTCAGATCGTCGACGTGTACCGAGTTCTACGGGCTCAGACCTGAGAGAACACGGGAAGAGACTGACTCAACCCTGAGATTGTAGAATCTCGTAAAGGTGTTAGGTGCTGCCCAGCCCGCAGCTCTGCAAATGTCTGCTAGGGAGGTGCCCCTCGCCAGTGCCCATGAGGATGCCACACTCCTAGTGGAGTGGGCCCGAACCCGTAAGGGGGGTGGCACGGCCTGGGTGTGGTAGGCCAATTGAATGGCCTCCACCACCCAGTGAGACAACCTCTGTTTGGAGACAGCATTCCCTTTCTGCTGTCCTCCAAAGCAGACAAAGAGCTGCTCAGAGCGCCTAAAGCTCTGGGTGCATTCCAGGTAGGCACGCAAGGCACGTACCGGACACAATAGTGAGAGGGCTGGGTCTGCCTCCTCCCGGGGCAGCGCTTGTAGGTTCACTACCTGATCTCTAAAGGGCGTGGTAGGAACCTTGGGCACATAGCCCGGTCGAGGTCTTAGGATCACATGAGTGTCTGCCGGACCGAACTCCAGGCAAGTGTCGTTAGAAGAGAACGCTTGCAGGTCCCCGACCCTCTTGATGGAGGCGAGCGCGATCAGCAGGGCCGTCTTTAGAGAGAGGGCCCTGAATCTAGCTGATTCTAGCGGCTCGAAAGGGGATCTCTGAAGACCGGCGAGGACCACCGAGAGATCCCAGGAGGGGAACAGGTTTGGCCGGGAGGGGTTTAACCTCCGGGCGCCTCTTAGGAACCTGACGATTAAGTCGTGCTTGCCCAGAGACTTGCCGTCTACTGGGTCGTGGTGAGCTGCGATAGCGGCAACATACACCTTCAAGGTGGACGGGGACAGCCTCCCCTCCAACCTCTCCTGTAGGAACAGAAGCACCGACCTAACTGCGCACCTCTGTGGGTCTTCTGCCCGGGAAGAACACCAATTGACGAACAGACGCCACTTCAGGGCGTAGAGTTGCCTGGTAGAAGGGGCTCTGGCTTGGTTGATCGTGGCTACGACGTGGGTGGTAGACCAGCTAGATCTTCCGCGTCCCGTCCAGGGACCAGACGTGGAGGTTCCAGAGGTCTGGGTGCGGATGCCAGAGCGTGCCCCGTCCCTGAGAAAGAAGGTCCTTCCTCAGGGGAATTCGCCAGGGAGGGGCTGTTGCGAGGAGCACGAGGTCCGAGAACCAGGCCCGGGTGGGCCAGTAAGGAGCCACGAGAGTGACTTGCTCCTCGTCCTCCCTGACCTTGCACAGCACCTGTGCAAGAAGGTTCACTGGGGGAAATGCGTACTTGCGCAGCCCCACCGGCCAGCTGTGTGCCAGTGCATCTGCCCTTAGGGGAGCCTCTGAGCGGGCGTACCAGAGCGGGCAGTGGGAGGGCTCTCGGGAGGCAAACAGGTCTACCTGGGCCTTGCCAAACCGTTCCCAAATCAGCTGAACCGAGTGGGGGTGAAGCCTCCACTCTCCGCCAGGCAAGCGTTGTCGTGACAGCGCGTCCGCCATCACATTGAGGTTGCCGGGGATGTGAGTGGCACGCAGCGACCTGAGTCGGTGCTTGCTCCAAAGGAGGAGACGACGGGCGAGTTGCGACATGTGACGGGAGCGTACGCCGCCTTGGCGATTTATGTACGCAACCGCAGTGGTGCTGTCCGACCTGACCAGGACATGTTTGTCGCGAATTAACGGGAGAAACTGCCGCAGGGCTAGAAGGACGGTCAACAACTCAAGGCAGTTGATGTGCCAACGCAGCTGGGCCCTTTTCCAACGGCCTGAGGCTGCATGCCTGTTGCAAACGGTGCCCCAACCCAATCTGGAGGCGTCGGTCGTGACCAGGACGCATCTGGACACCTGCTGTAGGGGTACTCCAGCCCGTAAGAAACAGAGGACATTGAGACCGAGTCTAACTCCATCCCGAGAAAAGAGATGCTCTGAACTGGAGCGAGCTTGCTCTTTTCCCAGTTGACCTGAAGCCCCAGACGGCTGAGGTGCCTGAGCACCTGGTCTCTGTGGGCGCATAGTAACTCTCTCGAGTGGGCCAGAATGAGCCAGTCGTCGAGGTAGTTGAGTATGCGGATGACAGCTTCTCGGAGCGGAGCAAGAGCTGCCTCTGCGACTTTCGTGAAGACGCGAGGGGACAGAGACAGGCCGAAGGGGAGGACTTTGTACTGGTACGCCTGGCCCTCGAACGCAAACCGCAGGTAGGGGCGGTGTCGGGGCAGGATGGAGACGTGGAAGTACATGTCCTTCAGGTCTATCGCTGCGAACCAATCTAGATGCCGGACGCAGGATAAAATGTGTTTCTGCGTGAGCATCTTGAACAGGAGTTTGTGCAACGCTCGGTTGAGAACTCGAAGGTCCAAGATTGGTCGTAAGCCGCCGCTTTTCTTGGGTACGATGAAGTAGGGGCTGTAGAAACCCTTCTTCATCTCGGTTGGAGGGACAGGCTCTATCGCGTCTTTGGCCAGAAGAGTCGCGATTTCCGCGCGCAGGGAGTGGGCGTGTTCGCCGTGTACTGCGGAAAAGCGGGCGCCCATGAAGGGGGGCGGGGGCCTGGCAAACTGAATTGCGTAACCGAGTCAGATGGTCCGGGCCAGCCAGCGAGACGGGTTGGGAAGTGAAAGCCACGCGTCCAACCTCTGCGCTAGGGGCACCAAAGGAACGGTTAATTTGGACGTACCCGGCGGGGCTTCGCAGCGGGGCAGAGCAGGTAGGGCAGCGTTGGGCGGCGACGGGGCGACCCGCGGCTGAGGTGCTGAGAAAAGACTCAAAGCACTTACCTTGCTCCGCACACCCGGCTGGGGGCGGGTTAGCGACTGAGGAGGAGGTCCTGGGTAGGCGTCCTCTAGACTCATCGGAACCGGCCGGCCGGGGGACAGTCGTGGGGCTGAAGACGGGTGGTCCGTGTCCAGGAAGCCAGGACTGTTGAGATCTAAGGGCAAAGTGCCGTGAGAACGGCATTTGCGGGCCAGGTGACCCAGAGACATAGGAAATAGCTCTTTTATTGAGAATGTGGGTACCGCAACCCCGTCTAAGGGGGAGCGGCAAATTAAATTGTTTGAAAACAAAAGATTCTCCTCCCGGCCCCCCACCAGGGGACGGAGTGGTCTTACCACCTCCGGAGCTAACGTCTGTGTCGCTGGGTCGTCCGTCTCAGGACCACCTAGGAGCCTTCCGGGTCCTCGGGGGAGTCCGGGAGACGGGGGGCGTCTGCTTCCTGCGTGTGCTCGACGCAGGGGCCGAGAGCTGGGCCCGGGTTGAGGTCGGAGCAGGTTTCTTAGCCGCAGGGGGACGCCCTCGGCGAGCAGACGGGGCAGTGGCCTTGGCGGCAGGTTTGCGGGGAGGCAGGATGTGAGAAATAGCCTCCGTCTGTCTTCTCACCGCGGAGAACTGCTGGGCGAAGTCCTCGACGGTGTCGCCGAAGAGGCCAAGCTGGGAGACAGGGGCGTCGAGGAAGCGGACTTTGTCGGCCTCATGCATCTCGACCAGGTTGAGCCAAAGATGACGTTCCTGGACCACAAGGGTGGCCATCGCCTGCCCGAGTGCCTGCGCGGTGACCTTCGTAGCTCTGAGGGCGAGGTCGGTCGCTGAGCGCAGTTCCTGCAGCACATCGGGGTCAGGGCTACCCTCGTGCAGATCTCTGAGCGCCTTGGCCTGGTGGACTTGCAGGATGGCCATGGCGTGCAAGGCGGAGGCGGCCTGTCCCGCGGCGCTGTAGGCTTTGTTGTTCAAGGAGGATGAAGTCCTACAGGCCTTGGAAGGGGGTACAGGGCTTCCGCGCCAGGTGGTAGGGTTACCGGGACAAAGATGGAGTGCAACTGCCCTATCCACCTGGGGAATCGGTGTGTACCCGTGGGCCTCTCTGCCGTCGAGGGTAGCGAGAGCGGACGAGCAGGGCTTTTGACGAATGGAGAGCCGCGCTCTCCATGAAGACGTCAGCTCGTCATGCACCTCCGGGAAAAATGGGACCGGGGGGGGGGGGGGGGGGGGGGCGTGGCTGTGAGCGGCGCCCAGACCCCAGGAACCAGTCATCCAACTGTGACGGGTGTGGGGAGGGTGGAGGTTTCCAGTCCAACCCCACCCCGACGGCGGCCCGGGCAAGCATGTCGGACATCTGCGCGTCCGCCTCAGCCTGGGCCTGCTGGCCCGAAGGCGGCAGTCCAGGGGAGGAGTCAGCGTCAGATGCCACGCTCTCCGACGGAGCGGCGAGCTCATCGGCTTCAGGCTCCAGAGGATAGGCAGACCGGCCCGGAGGCGAGTCGCCGTTACCTCGAGGCTGGACGGAGGTAAACGAGCGTGTCGGGAGGCGGGTGGTCCGCGGGGACGTGCCCGACGGAAGCGCACCCGCTGCCCTCCCCAAATCTCCTCCAGCGCCAACCGCATCGTCCTCAATCCCGTGGGAAGAAGGAGCGATACGGGGGGCGGCTGGAGTGGCGTGCTTTCTATGAAAGCGAGACGCGACCGCAACGTTACCATGGTCATGTTCTCGCAATGAGAACATGAACCATCCACAAACGCTGCCTCGGTGTGATCGGCGCCCAGACACACGAGATAGCGCCTGTGGCCGTCAGAAGCGGAGAGCACTCTACCGCATCCAGGAACTACACAGGGGTTGAATGGCATCTTTAAAGACGCGCCCTGAAAAGGGCGTTCAACACCGCTGTGTATTGCTCTTTTAGATAAATAAACTCTTTATGCTTAAGAAATATAACTCTTTGGAAAGGGAACTCTTTCAACTCTGCGCTGTCGAAGCGCCCAGGGGCAAAACTGCACGCCGGCAGAGAAGAGAAAACAGCCGCTGAAGTGCGCCGTAAATCCAACAGCAGCAGAGCGTGAGAGGATCAGAAGCAAGATCAGTTGTGTGTAGCACAGCAGACAGCATTCACACGACCATCGGCTCCGAAGAAAATTACTGAGTGAACGAGCGTATTTCTCTCGCCTTTATATCCGTATCCGGAGGCGGAGTATGCAAATACTGTTCGCCAACTCTCATTGGCCTTTTTTCATAGATCAGAGTTATCTTTCGGCGCTCAAGAGAGACCCCTAGTGTCGCTTCTTCGACACGACGTCGAAGTGAGCGACAGACGGGGAACTTTAAGGTAACTATTGCAGGCTACTACTTTTTAAATTGTAGGTTATTTGATGCTTTTTCCCATTTGAAAAACTATTCCTTAAAACTCTTTGCCTGGATTTCTCGCATAAACTAATGCTTGCATCGACTGAAATATCTCAGGTCACCTGTTCATTTGCATTTAAAGTGTGAAACTGCCACCAGAATCTAAATCTAGGTTGTCTGTTCCCTCTTAGCTACAGTTGTGTGAAAAATAAAAGGAGTGTGTGATTGCTGAGGACACCTGTGGTGTGTCTGTATGTGATATAACCGCTACACGAGAGAGCTCTCACTTTACTGCACACTCAGGAGCCTGTCCTGAATAATTCTCTGTGAAAATCAGACTGCCATAAGTTAGAAACACTTGTGGCATGAAGGCCTGTGCAACTTTCTTACTGTCGTTAAAAAAATGGAACTCACATTCTCTATTTACAGTGCTTACTGTACATTGGATACAGATAACTATTTTCTGACGTGCTTTTGATGAAATATGTCATAGGCTGCAGTGATGGAAACTTTGTTTTCCTGTAATATTGTTTATTCTGTAGCCTGCAACAGATTTCATCAAAACTTGTTTACATCGCATCAGTCGGCTACAGATTTCACTTTGTTTACATCACTGCAGAAAGATGTTTCTTGTTGTGTGTGTGTGTGTGTGTGTGTGTGTGTGTGTGTGTGTTGATTAATGGAAAAAAACATGAGCATCTTCCTGGTTATATGGCAAATACTGCATACTAAGATGAGGGTTGTCATTCTAGAACAGTGTTTTTGAGCAGTGATTCCTAACCATGGGTACACAAATACACTGTAAAAAGTTGTTACCTAAAGCAGGGATTTTCAAACCTTTCATGTGCCCTCCGTTTGTCTAATATGAGCTCGCTCTACCACCCCCTCGCCCACATCTCAACCCAAAACCATTGAGAAAGAAACACATGCTTACACCTTTGACATAATACTTGACATACAGTATACTATGCAGATAATTAAACTAAGGATATGCACATAATACACATATCAATATATGAAATATATAGACCTTGACTCCAATGTGAGAGTTAATCATGTCAATCCATGATTCAATACCCCACAAAATGTGAGCGCTTCTTGCAAGTCAGTAAGAAAAATTTGCCGTTGCTATGTGAGGCTGGTCATTGTTAATTCTGTTTTTCCATCGGTAGTTTTGTTTTCCAACTATTTACAGTATAAAAAGTCTGAAAGTCAGTTGTCTGGGTTGTTTATTAGCTTCATAGGTTTTAAGCACCAGAGAACATACTGGAAGTGGTTTGTTATTTTGTATACAGAGAACATACTGTAAGTGGCTATGTAATTTGTGAATTTGTAGTTTCTGTAATGTTCACCATGCTTCTGTCATTTTGTCCAATCTTTTTCGTTTCAGTTAAGTGCATGTCAAAAGACCCGACATGATCACACAGGAAGTCGACATGTTGCTACTGAATGCTCCAGAAGCCTGAAATTTACTCCATTCTGCTGAGTTAACAAGCGGCATCTCCCACCAGACAGTTATTTCCTTTTTCCTATGATGTGACTGACAGCATTTGTCAGCATCATCTGGCATAAAGGTGTAATCTGGTGAGAGAACAAATCTTTTTGGTGAAGGATTCGAATGACTCGACTCACTGGGAAGAATCAAAATCTGCTGTAATCTCGCACCCCCCTTGGCAGGTGCTCCTCCCTTAAGGAACTACTCCTACATGATCTTACATTTAAAAGGTACATTTGTTGAAGTAATCTAAAGCAGTCAAGCTGACTATTAAAACCAGTAAATATAGAGATTACCACTTGAAACCTATTTTTAATGTTACCTGGAAATAGTTTTTTTTAGTACAGTGTACTAAATCATATTCCATGGGGTACTGGAAAGATTTAGGTTTTTTGCCTTGTTAAACCAATAAAACAGAAATTACAGCTTAAAAATTGTCAGGGCTTTCATAGCAGTGAAACAAGAAACAAGACTCTGGGTGTGGAAGAACTGAAGTACATAAAGTGACATATAATAAAGCGACCGTTAACAACCATTGCATCAATTGCTTTTAAACTATAATTATTTTTTAGCCCTGAGCTACATTTTAATTACTTAATTAAACAAATTAATGACACTTTTATCAATGGAGATAGGCCTGTTAATGTACTGTATCAAAATAACAGAACATAATTCATCATAAAATTTGACAATTGTTTTAGATTGATTCAGAAATATTTGTCAAAATACGCTAGAGACACAAATATAAATGGTGGGACTATTTGTACTTTGCAAAATTTTAGGTTACATTCATTAAACTTAATTGTGTATAAGAAATAAATAAGTAATGCATTGCGTTGGAGAGAAGAATGCACATATTTTAGAAGATTAAAAATCTTTTCTGAACTTTTTTTGTATTTATGTGAGGACAGGGAGAACACGGATGTTTGGTTCATAATAAAAGTTCACAATTTTACAGAGTACATATGTTGTATTGTTTCTCTTTATGTTGTATAATTCTTTTTTTGTAAGTTGCTTTGGATAAAAGCGTCTTCCAAATGAATAAATGTAAATGTGTAAAAGTGAATAATAATACTATTGGTACATGAATTAGTAAGCCAAAATGGATAAAAGAAAATATTATGTCTGACATGATGTAAACTAACACAAACATCAACCAACATATTCTCCAAATATTCCAAATTAAGTATAATATATCGCAACTGGGGAAGAAAAGAAGAACAATTAACTTTTTTGGCATATATGGAAGAGCGCAATAATGAATAATGAGGCACAAATTCAAACTTGGTAGCAAAAACTTTTTTAATTTAAAGTGCATGCTTGTTTCCTCCTTTACATACTACGCAATGTTTGTGGGAGTGCAGTTGTATTTTGAGACGGCCGTGTAAGACATTGGGAATTATTATTGTCATAATTGATGATTACATTCCGTTATCAATGCATCAAAGTTTGAGTATAATATTGATTCATTTTACACCCCCTACATACTTAAGTGTCAAAAAAATTATTTTGATGTACAAGCTTTAGTTTTGGGTGGCATTTGCACACCTTGGCGCACCCATGGCTACGCCACTGTTTCATAGTAAAACAATAAATCACAAATAATACCATTAAGCTGTGGTGCTCATTTAGCAATGTGAGTTTGAATCTGGCTTTCAACATTTACGGATCCCATCGCCCCTCTCTCTCCCTATAATTTAATTTTCTTTCTCTGCTATCCTCTTTATACACATTTAGCTACAAAAATAAATAAATAATATAACGATTCTGTGGGACACAGATAACCATTAATAAATTCACATACAAGGCCACGGTAGGTAATGGGAAGCACAGTATCCTGCAAGCAGATGGCTCAAAAACATCATATCCCACTGAGAGAGATAAAGAATGCAAAGCCTTTTGAAACACCTGCTTATGTTGGGCTTGCAATAGCATGTCATAGGGCGAATCAGATTCTGTTCCCAGAGAGGTGTTTATGAACAGAGTGCTTCCAAAAATCAGCTTCCAATCATGAGCATAGAGGACTAACATATACAGTACATTCACAAACATGCAGTTGTTTAAAAGGATTAACTGTTTTTGTGACAGCACCAGTGGTGCCAAAGAAAAACACAGCCTGTTCTCAATAAAATGAAGTGACTGTGGCAACATTTTTGCAAAATAAAATTGAATAAATTTCTCCTTTCGCTGAGGTTTCTAAGTGTAATGACCACAAAGGGGCGATAAAAACAAGTTCCCTATCTGTTACTTACTTGACGACAATGAAGGTTACAGCGCCGTCTCTCGGGCAGACTATGTCCACACTGTTGGTCCAGGAGTGCCATCTGTGGCTGAACCTGGTCAAGATGCGCGAGGCCGAAAAGACATGCATCATTAATGCCTCCATCTCTCAGGCCGGCCTATTCGGCGACACCATCGGAGACTTTGCCCAGCAGTTCTTGATGGTAAAGCAGCAGACAGGGGCTATTCAATACATCCTGCCCCGGCGCTGAGAGAATTCACTGCCTTGGAGCTGGTAAGAAGCCCACTCCATCCCCTGGTGGAGGGCCGGGAGGAGAATCTTTAGTTTACTTTTCCTTTTGTTTCGCCACACGCTCCAGTAGCTGCGGTACCCAAACACTCAACAAAAGAGCAGTTTTTCACGGAAGCATGCAATAGAGCCTGTCCCACCATCAAGACTGGTTCACGGCAGTAGACCTGAAGGATGCATACTTCCACATCTCGATTCTGCCTCGACACAGACCCTTCCTGCGGTTTGCATTCGAGGGTCAGGTGTACCAGTACAAAGTCAACCCTTTCGGTCTGTCCTTGTCCCCTCGCGTCTTCACAAAGGTCGCAGAGGCTGCCCTTTCCCCGTTAAGGAAGTGGGCATCCACATTCTCAACTACCTCGTTGACTAGCTAATCCTAGCTCACTCTCGGGACATATTGTGTGCACACAAGGACCTGGTGCTCACGCACCTCAGGGCTTCGGGTCAACAGGGAAAGAGCAAGCTCCTCCCGGTTCAGAGTATTTCTTTTCTTGGTCTGGATTTGGACTCAGTTTCGATGACGGCGCACCTCACGAATGAGCACACCCAGTCAGTGCTGGCCTGTCTGAAGGCGTTCAGACAGAAGACTTTCAGAGGCACTTGGGGCATATGGCATCCTCGGCGGTGGCCACACCACTCAGGTTGATGTATATGAGACCGCTTCAGCACTGGCTCTGGACTCGAGTCCCAAGGTGGGCATGGCGCACACATTGTGTGGCCATCAAGCCGATCTGTCGCTGCCTCTTCAGCCCTTGGAACAACCTCGCATTTTCACAAGCACAAATTCCCCTAGAACAGGTCTCCAGGCGCATAGTGGACACAACCGATGCCTCCAAGACAGTCTGGGGTGCTACATGCAACAGGCACTGGATGGGCCCATGGCTACGTTGGCACATCAACTTCCTTGAGTTGTTGGCAATACTGCTCGCCCTGTGGAAGTACCGGCCATTGATCCAGCAAGCACATGTTGGTTCGAACAGACAACATGGTGGTGGTGGCATATATCAACCACCAAGGGGGGTTACGCTCCCCTCGCATGTCACAACTCGCACGGCATCTCCTCCTCTGGAGTCAGCAGCACCTCAAATCGCTGCGCACCACTCACATCCTGGGCAACCTCAACACCACGGTGGATGTGCTGTCACGACAGGTCACCCGCAAGGGAGAGTGGGGACTCCACCCTCAGGTGGTTCAGCTAATTTGGAGTCCTCCCGTTGCCCGCTCTGGTATGCCCTGACCGAGGCCCCCCTTGGCATAGACGCGCTGGCACACAGCTGGCCTCCTGGACTACGCAAGTATGCGTTCCCCAGTGCAAGGTCAGGGGGAGGACGAGGAGTATGTCACACTAATGGCTCCCTACTGGCTCACCCGGACTTGGTTCCCGTACCTCATGCTCCTCGCGTCAGCCCTTCCCTGGCAAATTTTTCTCAGGGACAGGGGACCATCTGGCACCCGCGACAAGACCTCTGGAACCTCCATGTCTGGCCCCTGGATGAAACGCGGAAGACCTCATTGGCCTACCACCTGCCATGGTAGATATCATCACTTAGGCTAAGGCCCCCTCTATGAGGTGCCTGTATGCCTTGAAATGTGGTGTTCTTCCCGACACGAAGATCCCTAGAGATGCGCAGTCGGCTCAGTGCTTTCCATTCTGCAGGAGAGGTTGGAGGGATGGCTGTCCCCCTTCACCTTGAATGTGTACGTAGATGCCATAGCTGCCCACCATGACACAGTAGACGACAAGTCTTTAGGGTAGCACAACCTGATTATCAGGTTCCTGAGAGGTGCTAGGAGGTTGAATCCCTCCAGACCACGCCTCATTCCCACATGGGACCTCTCCGTAGTCCTGCAAGGCCTGCATGGGAGAGTAGAGTCAGCAGAGCTTAAGGTACTCTCCTTGAAGACGGCCATACTGATGGCGCTAACTTCCATCAAGAGGGTAGGGGACCTGCAAGCATTCTCTGTCAGCAAAACGTGCCTGGAGTTCAGTCCGGGCTACTCTCACGTGATCCTGAGACCCCGACCGGGCTATGTGCCAAAGGTTCACCCCTTTCAGGGACCAAGTGGTGAACCTACAAGTGCTGCCCCAGGAGGAAGCAGACCCAGCCTTAGCGTTGCTGTGTCCGGTGTGTGCTTTACACATATATTTGGATCGCACGCAGAGCTTTAGGATCTCTGAGAAGCTCTTTGTCTGCTTTGGTGGACATGACCACATAGCTCACAATGTTTGTTTGTTGTTGCGGGGCATCCCCCTTCCAGCTCTCTCGCAGGACATCCTGGGGACCCCTCACCTCTCGCCCATAGAGCAGCTTGAAAGGGGAGTAGTCTGTAGATGCCTGCAGGGCTTCTCTATAAGCAAAGAGAAGATATGGGAGCCACTGGTCCCAGTCAGTGTAACTAACAAACTTTCGCAGCATGGACTTGAGCTTGGCTTGATCTGTTAATATCACTTTTGGGATCCCCACTCTAGAAAAGAGCTTTAAAAGACAGTTAACTACCTGCCTAGTTTTGGTGTATCTGAGGGGGAAGGATATCGTGTGGCATAATCACAAATTACTAGAATGTAGCGGTGTCCCAATCTGCTCTTTTCTAGGGAAACTACTACATTCATTGCTCTATGTGTGAAAGGTATGTCAATGATCGTAAGATTTACTAGAGGCACTTTTGTGCCTCTCTTGGTGTGGGCTGTGAGTTCGCATTCTGGGCAAGACTTACAGTACTCTACCACAGCTCTGTGCAGTCCTGGCCAATAAAATCTGCAGCTTATTCTCTCCTCAGTTTTCTCTTGACCTAGGTGACCTGCTCAGGGAATGCTGTGGCCTAGGTGTAACACTTGATCCCGAAGAGTCTCTGGTACCACCAACTAATCTATCTCTGCATTCACCCTTAACAGTTTACCACCTCTAATTGAAAAGCACATATTACCCTGTTCATTTTCTTCTTGTGCCTCTTCAGGTGTTTTGACATCTTCAAAGCACAAACTAAGGGTAGGATCATCTTGCTGCAGCTTCGCAATCTATCAGTTTATCTGCTACACTCACCTCATTGTCATCTAGTGGTGGGTAAGACAATTGCTCTTGCATAGATGGTTTCCAAACCTTGTCGCTATGCTTCTGTGGTCTCGTTTTCTTTGCTCTTTCCCCAGGTCAATTACTAGCATATGGCAATTTTTTCCTTAGCTGGTCTGGCTTCTCCCTAGCCTGAGCTCTGGTTGTTATACAGCTCCTATCTGTAGCCTCACAACCTTGCAGCAACTCTGCTAATATGGGTACATCCTGGCATAGTATGATGGGATATGGGCACCCATATGCGTATCCATAACACCGGCCGTTAACATGAAAATTTGTCCCTGGATTACTATTGCAATGTTCATGGTTGGATGCTCTGTCTCATTTCCGTGAATACACCCACAGCTGAAGTCAAAAGTTTATATACGCCTTAGACAAATACATTTATACTCAGTATTTAAAAATTCCTGACAATTTAATCATCTAAAACATTCCCTGTCTTTCTTCAGTTAGAATCACTACTTTATTTTGAGAATGTGAAATGTCAGAATAATAGTATAGATAATTATTTACTTCAGCTTTTATTTCTTTCATCACATTCCCAGTGGGTCAGAAGTTTACACACACTTAGTTAGTATTTGGTAGCATTGCCTTTAAATTGTTTAACTTGGGTCAAATGTTTTGGGTAGCCTTCCACAAGCTTCTCACAATAAGTTGCTGAAATTTTTGCCCATTCCTCCAGACAGAACTGGTGTAATAGAGTCAGGATTGTAGGCCTCCTTGGTCACACAGACTTTTTCTTGTTCTGCCCACAGATTTTATAGCAGATTGAGGTCAGGGCTTTGTGATGGCCCCTCCAATACCTTTAAATTGTTGTCCTTAATCCATTTTGCCACAAATTTGGAGGTATGCTTGGAGTCATTGTCCATTTTGAAGACCCATTTGCGACTGAGCTTTAACTTCTTGGCTAATGTCTTGAGATGTTCCAGCAATATATCCACATAATTTTCCTTCCTCATGATGCCATCTATTTTGTAAAGTGCACCAGTCCCTCAAGCAGCAAAGCATCCCCACAACATGATGCTGACACCCTCATGCTTCATGGTTGTGATGGTGTTCTTTGACTTGCAAGCCTCACCCTTTTTCCTCCAAACATAATTTCAACCGACCAGAGGACATGTCTCCAGAAAGTAAGATATTTGTCCCCATGTGCACTTGCAAACTGTTGTCTGGCTTTTTTATGGCAGTTTTGGAGCAGTGGATTCTTCCTTGCTTAGCAGCCTTTCAGTTTATGTCGATATAGGACTAGTTTTACTGTGGATATAGATACTTGTCTACCTGTTTTCTCAAGCATCTTCACAAGGTCTTTTGCTGTTGTTCTGGGATTGATTTTCACTTTTTGCACCAAACTACATTCATCTCTAGGAGACAGAATGCATCTCCTTTCTGAGCAGTATGATGGCTGTGTTGTCCCATGGTGTTTGTACTTGTGTACTATTGTTTGTACAGATGAACGTGGTACCTTCAGGTATTTGGAAATTGCTCCCAAGTATCCACAATTTTCTTTCTGAGGTCTTGCTGATTTCTTTTGATTTTCCCATGATGTCAAGCAAAGAGCCACTGAGTTTGAAGGTAGGCCTTAAAATACATCCACAGGTGCACCTCCAATTCAGTACACCTTCTATCAGAAGCTAATTGGCTAATTGTCTAAAGGCTTGACATGCTTTTCTGGAATTTCCCAAACTGCTTAAAGGCACAGTTAACTTTGTGTATGTAAACTCCAGACCCATTAGAATTGTGATATAGTCAATCAAAAATGAAACAATCTGTCTGTAAACAATTGTTGGAACAATTACTCATGTCATGCACAAAGTAGATGTCCTAAACAACTTGCCAAAACTATAGTTTGCTAATATTTAATCTGTGGAGTGGTTAAAAAATTAGGTTTAATGACTTCAACCTAAGTGTATGTAAACTTCTGACTTCAACTGTACTCTTACACTGCCCACAGTGATGAGCTCTTCTGGGACGAAGCATGTTCTGCGTATCAATGTCTGACTACTTCTAGATCCATTGTGTGCCTGTCATGTCTTTCCCTTCACCCTGACAGGAACAGTCGCTTCTGGGGAGCTAAAAATGGGTTTAGTGTCACTAGGAGTTGGGAAGCACAGCCTAGAGTCTGGAACCTTGGTTACTGGGCATTCAGGTTTGATGTGATCCGGCTGACTATAATTGTGACAGATAACCTTTGTGAAATTTTTGGGTGATGATTTAGTAGTGGAAACATCTCGGATTACTTTGTTCCCTGAAAAAAGCAGAACGAGATGCCCTAGCACTTAAAAAGTCTCGATAACCCTGTGTCCCTCAGTTGGTACCCCTCAGGGGCAAAATATGAATGCTCCACACCTCGGGCCGGGGATGAAATATTGTCCCCTATGCCTGAGACAGAAGGTCCCTCCTGTTCAGAATCGCCCAAGGCGAGCGGTCGAGGAGAGACATTATCTCCGAGAATCAAACCCTGTTCAGCCAGTACGGTGCTATCAGTAAGAGGCAAAACTCTGGCCAAGACTCGAGGGAGCAGAGAAACTGGGGGAAACGCATACAGGCACATTCTGGGCCATGTATGCGCCATTGCGTTCAGACCCAGGGGGGCTGGGAGACTCAGAGAGAAGTAGAGGGGACATTGCGCTGTCTGAGAAGAGGTGAAGAGGTCCACTTCTGCCTTGTAAAATCTCACCCAGATTTGTTCCAATACCTCGGGGTGGAGTTTCCACTCCCCCCTCTGTATTTTCTGTCTGAGATCTGCTCCCACATATGGGCTTCCAGGGATATAAACTGCCCTTAGTGACAGGAGCTTGCCCTGGGCCAAAAGGAGAATCCGACGTGCCAGAAATTAAGCTGATGTGAACGTGGACCTCCTTGATGGTTTATGTAAGAGACTACCGCTGTATTGTCCACCTGCACCAAGACATGGCAGCCTCTGGAGGAAGTATTTCAGGGCCAGAAATACAGCCATCAACTCAAGACAGTTAATTTGACAGTCGAGCTGACGATCCTCCCATTCCCCTTGAGTTGGACGACCACTTAAGACCGCTACCCAGCCCATCAGGGAGGCACCTGTTGTTAGCAGCCTGAGACGACAAGACACACCTGGGGTAAGAAACTGGGGTCTGAACCACATAGAAAGGGAATGAAGCCCGCAGCGTGTAACCCTTATTTGCCTTAGGGGACCGGCCCTTGGATGAAACCCCCTGGCTTTTAGCCACAGCTGGAACGGTCTCATGTGCAGAAGGCCCAAAGGGATCACCGTGGACGCAGACGCCATGAGACCTAGTATTTGTTGATATTGACGAGCAGTGCAACATTGACCTAGCCTGACTTTGCTCAGGGTGTTCTGAATGGAAATGATTCGAGCGGGAGACAATTGTGCCCGCATCGTGATCGAATTCCATATAACCCCCAGATAAGTAATTCCCTGGATGGGAGAGAGAACGCTCTTTTGACGTTGAGTCTCAGACCAGATGAGCTAAGTCAATATCCCTGTGCTGAACTGTCAGTTCTTGGAACTGCGCTAGTATCAGCCAGTCGTCTATGTAATTCAGAATGCGGATGCCCCGGAGTCGCAAAGGAGCCAGTGAATGTGCGGGTTAATAGGGCTAGGCCAAATGGAAGAACCCGATACTGGAATGCTTTGCCCCCGAAAGCGAACCTCGGGAACTTCCTGTGCTGTGGCGGAATTTCTATATGAAGATATGCTTCAATGAGATCAATCGTGACCAGCCAAACGTGATGTTGGGCTTGTGACACGATCATCTTGATAGTTAGAATCTTGAACTTGAACATCCTGACTGAGCAGTTCAAGCCTTGGAGATCTAAGGTCGGACGCAACACCCCACCCTTCTTGGGAACCAGGAAGTATTTGCTGTAATAACCTGACTCTTTCTCTGGAAGGGGAAACACATTCTATGACCCCTTTGACCAAGAGATTTTGCAGTTCTTTCCACAGTAGACATGCCTGCTCCGGTTTACGGTTGTGGGGACCACGCCGTTGAAACACGGAGGGCAGCGAGCGAATTTAATTCTGTAGCCTTTTTCTACTGTTCTTAGGACCCACATAGAAATGCCTGGCAGAAGTTTCCACGCTGCCAGGTTCTCTGAGATGGGTATTAATTTAGACACTTCCTGTTGAGGTGATGTCGAGTGTTCCGCATCCTGGACTAAGGCAGAAATCATCGGTACACCCAACTTTTCGTTGGAAGCCTCTAACTACCGAAACACCGGAGGTGGCGGGAATGGAAAGGTTCCTTGGGGTACCAGGAATGGCGAAGTGGATGATACACGTGCCCCATCCCGAGGGGGGGCTACCCCCAGAAGGCTGGGTGCAAAACTGTCAGGGTTTTCATTTGAAATAACTGCCCTGAGGTCTTACTTTGGAGGCCTCTTGTCTTTATGAGGGGGAGCACGATTCGCCACGCCTAGTTTTTGAGCCTCCCGTCTAGGAGGACCGGGATGGGGCTGGGTGGCCAACAGCCCCTCCCCCTGAGTGTGGCGAGGAAGAAATTGCCCGAAGGCTTCCTTGTGACTTTTTGCCTCCTGGAACCTGGTGATAGCTACATTCATAGCATCACCAAATAAGCCAGAAGGAAAAATGGGGCATCGAGAAGGAAAGTTTTGTCCCTGTCTCTGATGCCTGATAGGTTAAGCCACAAGTGTCTCTCCGCCTTCCCCACAAGTGTGGAGGTGGTCCTGCATAGTTTTGTGGGGTGAGTGGGTCTTTTTAACGATGACGCCTAGCAAGGTGAGAGATAACCCACAAGTGTCTCTTCTACCGGCTACATCACCGAATACTTCAACAAATTAGCCTAGTATGCTTGTAACACTGCCATAGTGTGCAGGGCAGCACCAGCCTGACCTGCTGTCTGATAAGCCTTCCCCACAAGAGTGCAGGTGGTCCTGCACAGCTTTTTGGGGAGAGTGGATCTCTTTAGCGGTGATGCCGAGCCAGGCGAGAGATAACCCGCAAGTGTCTCTTCTACCGGCGGCATCACCGAATACCCCCAAACCTCAGCACCCACAATTAGTTGAATATTTCAGTGTCGAGGGCATGAAGACACGGGAAGTATAAGGATTCCTCCATAGATGAGAATACTCGTTATGGAGGTCATAGAAGAAAGGAAGGGACTGATATAGCGTTCCCGTCCCCCTTTTTTATTTATTTCAATTTTCTTTATTTATTTATTTTGGCAACCAGACAGAAATCTGTCTTCTAGTTTGAAGTGTTTGGGGGTGGGGGAGGTCTCTTAATTCCACAGCCGCTTTATTATTATGCACAGGATTTACAGAGGTTCAGTGTCCTCATGAACCGAAGAGGTGCCGAGGCGCGCTTCAGGCTTACGAGAAGGATCAGCTGGATCTGGGGAGAGAGCGAGCGATAGGGACGAACCCGTCTCTCGCTCCTCAGCCAGATCTATACGAGATCCCCACGAATGAAGTCTGGGCGCCGACTTTCGGTAGTAAGCGAGACGAGCGCAAAGCATTTTGACCGAGAGCAGATCGCAATGCTCGCACCCGCCCTGCCCCAAAGTGAGAGCAGCATGCTCTACCCCAAACAAACAAAGCAAAACTGATGCGTGTCCCTCTCAGCCATAGAGCAGAGACAAGGGAACACACATCGTTTGCCCTGACTTTCAGTCATTTATTTATTTATTTTTCTTTTCCCCCTTTTTTTTGAAAGAAGAGAAAAAGAGAAAGGTCTTCTGCGCACTGCCTAACAAATTCTAACTCCTAACAGAGGAAAGAAAGTTTCTGACAGGCTTGTGAAAGCACTCACACACACAGAGTGATCTGAAGACAAAATATCTGACTATGCTCCTGTGACGCATGTATTCATAGCCCTGCATCCAATGATTACACCGGCAGAGGCTATAAATTCTGGTCAATGTTCATTGACGTGTTGCACACATATTCACAGCTAGTCACACCTATAGTTGTTCCCAAAGCACTTTTCTCAGCAAAGCATCATAAGTGAAGCTTTTTGTATGCAATGGTCGTGCAACTAAATGATCAAAGATTATTTTCAAAGAAGTTTCATTCAATCCATTTGGCTTTAAATGCGCTTCTGGTTTTACTGTATGTTGTTGTAGTTTTTGTCATAGGTATATGCAGGGCTCCCTCAGGTGATTATTCTTGTGAGGTGAAAATAATATTCTACTGCTTTTTGTTTCTAAACTTATTGCATTGCAACCCAGTGAACTCATCAGAGCATTTAAACCTTATTCTCTTTAATCTGAACTTGTCAGGGCTGCAGTCAACACTCTCACTGATCTGGGAGCAGTTGTCTTTGATATTCATTGCTCTACTGTCAGCAGAGTGTGTCAGACTTCTGTCAGCTCCCCCAGAGCCACTGTTTGCTGAACTTCACTTTAAATTAGCCAGCCCAAAAAGCAAAACTCAAACAAGCCACGAGTTGGACAGGAGGACAAACAGACTGTTAAAAAAAAGACCACTGCGATGCGATTTCCCTGATACAATTCCATGCTATTTAAACTCTGTAAAAAACTGTCTAACCCCTAAAATGTTATGTCAAATCTGTCAAAACCTTTGATTTAATAACTGTAAAATAATTTGATAACACTTTACAATAGTTGTATACTTTAACATTAGTTAATGGCATGGTTTACATAAACTACCAATAGAGTATTTTTGATCATTTGTTTATTTTAGCATTAGTACATAAATTTATTTTTATTTGTTTTAACTATTCTTAACATTGTAAGGATAAGGTTAAATTAATGGTTTCTGCTGTTGTAGCTCATCTGCCTCAAGGTTGAACGCGATGTGCATCCTGAGATGATATTCTGCTTACTACAATTGTACAGAGTGGTTATCTGAGTTACCCACATCAAGTCTCTCACAGTTTACTAAAACATATTGATATTAAAATATTGATGTTAAGTTTACGGTTACAATTTTAATTCAGATTCATGAACAGATTCATTCGGACTCAGACTCGACTTGGAGTCGGCCAGTTATGGACTTGGTAATGTGTCCGACTCGGCACCTTTTGGACTCTGACTTAACTCAGACTTGATTGTTTAAAGACTCGGACTTGATTTGGACTTGACAAAGGTGAACTTAAAAGTGTCACTCCTCTAGAGACTGATGTGTATGAAAATCCCTGGAGATCAGCAGTTACAGAAATCCTCAAACCAGCCTGTCTGGTACCAACAATGCGTATTGGGGCGCATGCACAAGTGCTGACCCAGATGCTGGTATGTTCGTGCCTGTCTGTTTGTTTTTTAAACTTTGTTTCTGATGCCGTTCTACTCTCAAAACTTTGGAGATATGTTTTTTAAACTTACATTGGTCTGGATTTGGAGCTGGAGTGCTTCAAGATGGCGCCGAGTATGGCTGCTGCGTCGCGAGCTCCATCAAAACACTGCAGTTTATTGTTTGTTTTGTTTACAGTTCTGTGTTTTTTTGTCTTGGATGTTGTCTGCCTTATTGTGTACGACAGACAAACGCTTTTGGACATTGGTTCACACACCGAAAACCGGACTTCACATTCCTCAATGCCGACCCGCGGTCTACAAACACGCCAGCGGATCCCTTTGTTTGGGCTGCCCGGCCGCGGAAACGCAGACGGAAAAGGGGAAAAAGAGCCAGCGTTCTCATCAGATTAAGACGTCGCGCAAATCGCCCCCCGCTACCCAGTATACTACTGGCAAATGTTCAGTCTCTGGACAACAAGCTCTGCGAGCTGAGAGCGCGGATCTCTTTCCAACGAGAGACGAGAGAATGCTGTGTTATCTGTCTTACGGAAACCTGGATGTCCGCGGAGATTCCAGACTCGGCCATCGAACCCACGGGTTTCTCCGTGCACCGAGCGGACAGAGCGAAAGACCTCTCAGGTAAAAGCAGAGGTGGAGGTGTATGTTTTATGATCAACAAATCATGGTGTGATCAGAGGAATGTACATTTTATCAGGTCTTTCTGCTCTCCTGATCTGGAATTTCTCATGCTTCTGTGTCGACCATTCTGGCTACCGAGGGAATTCACAGCGGTAATTATCACTGCTGTGTACATCCCCCCACAAGCCGACACAGACCGGGCACTTAGGGAACTGTATGAGTGTATAAGTCAGCAGGAAACCGCGCACCCTGAGGCCGCGTTCATTGTTGCCGGGGACTTCAACAAAGCCTACTTTAAAACAATAGCACCAAAATACCACCAACACATCAGCTTTAACACACGAGGGGACCGGGTTTTGGATCATTGCTATTCTCCTTTCCGGGATGGCTACAAATCCCTCCCCCGCCCACCATTTGGCAAATCCGACCACTCTTCCGTTCTGCTTCTGCCCGCTTACAGGCAGAAACTGAAACGGGAAGCACCCGCCCTCAGAATGATCCAGTGCTGGTCGGACCAATCAGACTCTGCGCTACAGGACTGTTTTGATCACGCGGACTGGGAGATGTTCCGGTCTGCCTCCGATGACGACATCGAGGTTTACGCTGATAGCGTAACGTGTTTCATCAGGAAGTGCGTAGAGGACGTTGTTCCGACAAAAAATATACGGATCTACCCCAACCAGAAACCATGGGTTAACGGCGATGTTCGCGCGGCACTTACTGCGCGGACCACCGCTTTTAATTCCGGGAACGCGGAGGAGCGTAAACAAGCCAGTTATGCCCTCCGTAACTCCATCCGTGCAGCCAAACGCCAGTACAGGCACAAAATTGAAGAACAGTTCAACACCACTGACTCCAGAAGTATGTGGCAGGGAATTAACACCATCACGGACTATAAACGGAATAAAAACTCCGCCATGAACACCGCTGCCTCTCTCCCGGACGAGCTTAATACATTTTATGCTCGTTTCGAGGACAACAACACCGCCCTCACAGAGAGAGCACTCGCGGCCGATACTACGGATGATGGTTCACTCTCCGTCTCTGTTGCGGATGTAACCCGATCCTTCCGACGGGTGAACATCCGTAAAGCCGCGGGTCCAGACGGCATTCCGGGCCGCGTCATCAGAGCATGCGCGAACCAACTGGCTGGTGTTTTTACGGACATTTTCAACTTGTCCCTATCCCTGTCTGTAGTCCCCACATGCTTCAAAACATCAACCATTGTGCCTGTACCGAAGCAATCAAAAATCACTTGCTTAAATGACTGGCGTCCTGTTGCCCTCACCCCCATCATCAGCAAATGCTTTGAGAGGTTGATCAGAGATCACATCTGCTCTGTTCTGCCCACCTCTTTGGACCCATTGCAGTTTGCCTACCGCAACAACCACTCCACTGATGATGCCATTGCATCTACAATACACACTGCTCTTTCCCACCTGGAAAAAAGGAACACATATGTGAGAATGCTGTTTGTAGACTACAGCTCAGCATTCAACACCATAGTGCCCTCCAAGCTTGATGAGAAACTCCGGGCTCTGGGCTTAAACAGCTCGCTGTGCAGCTGGATCCTGGATTTCCTGTCAGGCAGACGTCAGGTGGTTAGAATGGGCAGCAACATCTCCTCATCACTGACCCTCAACACTGGAGCACCACAGGGCTGTGTTCTCAGCCCACTCCTGTATTCCCTTTACACACATGACTGTGTGGCGACACATAGCTCCAATGCCATCATTAAGTTTGCTGACGATACGACGGTTGTAGGTCTGATCACTGACAATGATGAAACAGCCTACAGAGAGGAGGTGCACACTCTGACACGCTGGTGTCAGGAGCACAACCTCTCCCTCAACGTCAGTAAAACCAAGGAGCTTGTAGTGGACTTCAGGAAGAAAGACAGAGAACACAGCCCCATCACCATTAATGGAGCACCGGTGGAGAGAGTCAGCAGCTTCAAGTTCCTCGGTGTCCACATTACTGAGGAACTCACATGGTCCGTCCACACTGAGGCCGTTGTGAAGAAGGCTCACCAGCGCCTCTTCTTCCTGAGATGGCTGAGGAAGTTTGGAATGAACCACCACATCCTCACACGGTTCTACACCAGTACTGTAGAGAGCATCCTGACTGGCTGCATCACCGCCTGGTACGGCAATAGCACCGCCCACAACCGCAAAGACCTGCAAAGGGTGGTGCGAACGGCCAGAAACATCATCGGAGGTGAGCTTCCCTCCCTCCAGGATATATATAACAGACGGTGTGTGAATAAAGCTCGGAGGATCATCAGAGACTCCAGTCACCCAAGTCATGGGCTCTCACTGCTTCCATCAGGCAGGCGGTATCGCAGCATCAGGACCCGCACCACCCGACTACATGACAGCTTCTTCCCACAAGCAATAAGACTTTTGAACACATGATCTCTCACGATCATCAATCAGCACTGCACTTTATTAATCCTCATTCTGTCAATATATTCTCCCAATTCAATTAGTGTTTATATATATTTATACCCGTATCTAGTGTATGTGTATTCTACATTGTGTGTATTGTGTACATTTGTTATGTAAATTGTTGTGTAAGTACGTGTACATTTGTTATGTAAATTGTTTTGTGTAAATATGTTGTTTATTGTAAAGTGGTTTATGTCTCGTCACTGTCATGACTGCTATGTTACTCGGAACTGCACACAAGAATTTCACCTACTGTTGCACTCGTGTACACAGTAGTGTGACAATAAAGTGATTTGATTTGATTTGATTTGGAGCTTTGAATATGTTGCCGATTGTGCCTTTGTACCGGAAGCCAACGTGGAGTTGGGAAGTTTGAGAAACGGCGAATCGATTATCTACAGCCGGGAGGATTTACTGAGCCTTTCGCCATAATAAGGGAGTTCCGCCGAGACCTTGTGATATTCCATATGGAATTATCTATTCTCCACAAACAATCTGCAGGAGAAGGAAAAGGAGAAGAGAGGTGCTAGGGGGGGAATTAGGAACAGACTCAAACGACGCGGAAGCCGTTTTCCTCTGCCCACAATTACTCTAACTAATGCTCGATCACTCAAGAACAAAATGCCTGAACTCGAGGCGTTAATTAAATATAATAGAGACTTTAAAAGAACGAATCTGTTTTGTATTACTGAAACATGTCTAACTGAGGAGACTGATGATATAAACCTTGAGGGATATACATTAATTCGACTGGACCGTGATAGTCAGAAATCATCCAAAACCATCGGAGGAGGATTGTGTATGATTGTCAACAACAACTGGGCAACAAACATCATGGTGCGTGGAACTTATTGTTCAATCCATTACGAACTATTATCGGTGTCATTCAGGCCACACTATCTGCCCCGTGAGTTCGGACAAATAACTGTTATTTTAGCCTATGTACCTGGGCCAAATTTTGTATTTGCAGCAAAGGGCATTGCTGCCAGTTACAATATGGCACTATGTAACTCACCGGATGATCCAGTGTTCCTCTTGGGGGATTTTAAAAACTGTGTATTATCTGCGTTTTTGCCGAATCTGGAACAGTACATAACCTGCCCGACAGACTGAGTAAAACCTTGGACAAATGTTTTGGTAATGTAGATGATGCTTATGTACCGAGGTCACACCCACCATTAGGACGTTCAGACCATAATGTAATCCATATACTTCCAAAATATAGACAGATATTAAAAAGGTCTGAACCTGTCATTCAGCAGGTCCAGTCATGGACTAAAGACTCAATTGAAAACCTAAGAGATTGCTTTGAGAGGACAGATTGGAATCTGTTTATTAATGATTTTAATTGTTGCAATGATGATTATGAGTCTCTGAATGATACGATTACCAGTTACATCAATTTCTGTACAGAGGCAGTGGTTCAAATAAGAAATGTTAGAATATTTCCAAACAACAAACCTTGGATTAACAAAGATTTTAAACAATCTCTAAATGAGAAAAGAATGGCTTTTTTAAGTAATGAAACAGACAGGGTAAGAGAATTAAATAAAACATTAAATATAAGATAAAGGAGGCACAATTACAGTATAAAGGTAAAATCGAAAATGAATTTAAAATTGGTAATGTCAGAGATGCATGGAAAGGATTAAACATACTGATGGGCAAACAAAAGAAACGAGCACAATTGTCTGATGATGACCCCCACAGCTTTGTAAATAATTTAAATGCTTTTTATTCAAGATTTGATAACAATGTAGGCATTGAGTATAATGTCACTATGACAGAAGCTGAACCTTTGAAAATAGAGGTAGCGGAGGTTATCAAAGTGCTCTGTGGAATCAAACCAAATAAGGCAACCGGTCCAGATGGCCTTAGGGGTATTGTTTTAAAAGAATGCACAGTACAACTTGGGCATGTTTGTACTAGGTTGTTTCAGATCTTTTTAGATGCTGGTTTTGTGCCAGTGGTATGGAAAAACACTACTGTTATCCCAGTACCTAAAACTTCTAATGCCAGAGCTCCTAAGGACCTTCACCCAATTGCCCTTACATCTGTGCTGTACGAGTGCATGGAGCGTATATTGAGCAAGGAACTTTTAGCACAAATTAACGGCTCTGTAGACCCATTACAATTTCCTTACATGTCGAAACGGAGCACAGTTGATGCCTCCTTGACCTTATTACATAAGGCTCAGCATCATTTAGATAAAACAAATGCTCATGTCAGAATGCTTTTTATGGATTTTACATAAGCATTTAATACTGTACAGCCACAAATCTTGAAAGAAAGGTTGCGAGAGTTAGGTGTAAGTAGCTGGTTAATATTATGGATTGAGAAATTCTTAAGTAATAGGCCCCAACGAGTCTGTGTCAATGGAATTTTTTCTGATACTATAGTTTTAAATACAGGGTTACCACAGGGTTGCGTATTATCTCCTCTACTTTTCTCTGTCTATACTAACGAGCTTCAGTAATAAGGATGATCTCACCCTGATCAAATACGCAGATGATTTGGTTTTAATTTCTTGCCAAACAGATAAGAATTGTGCTACCGATTTTGAGTGTATTGGAAATCTTGTACAATAGTTTGACAACAGTCATCTACGGTTGAACATAGAGAAGACAAAGGAACTATGCTGCGGGAATCAAAATAGGAAAGGTATAGCTGGCCCCCCATATGAACAAGTTATTATAAAGGGTATAAAGATAAAACAAGTCTCAAATTTTAAATATCTAGGTACAATCATTGATGACAAACTTTCGTTTCAGGAGAATGTGGACCATACACATAAGAAAACTAGACAGCGTTTGAGTCTACTCAGGAAGCTTAGAAATGTTGGCATTGATAGGAGGATCTTAACTATTGTTTATAGATCTATGATTGATCTGTATCTGCATAATTTTATGCATTGCATTGCAGCCACATGATTGGATGATTAGATAATCGTATAAATATGTAGGTGTACAGGTGTTACTAATAATGTGCTCAGTAGCTGTATATACAGGCGTTGTCCTGTTGGAAGATGAACCTTCACCCCAGTCTGAGGTCCAGAGCACTCTGGAGCAGGTTTTCATCAAGGATGTCTCTGTATATTGCTGCATTCATCTTTCCCTCGATCCTGACGAGTCTCTCAGTTCCTGCCACTGAAAAACATCCCCACAGCATGATGCTGCCACCACCATGCTTCACTGTAGGGATGGTATTGGCCAGGTGATGAGAGGTGCCTGGTTTCTTCCAGACATGACGCTTGCCATTCAGGCCAAAGAGTTCAATCTTTGTTTCATCAGACAAGAGAATTTTGTTTCTCATGGTCTGAGAGTCCTTCAGGTGCCTTTTGGCAAACTCCAGGCAGGCTGACATGTGCCTTATACTGAGGAGTGGCTTCCGTCTGGCCACTCTACCATACAGGCCTGATTGGTGGAGTACAGCAGAGATAGTTGTTCTTCTGGAAGTTTCTCCTCTCTCCACAGAGAAATGCTGGAGCTCTGTCAGAGTGACCATCGGTTCTTGGTCACCTCCCTGACTAAGGCCCTTCTCCCCCGATCACTCAGTTTGGATGGGCAGCCAGCTCTAGGAAGAGTTCTGGTAGTTACAAACTTCTTCCATTTATGGATAATGGAGGCCACTGTGCTCATTGGGACCTTCAATGCTTCAGAAATATTTCTGTACCCTTCCCCAGATCTGTGCCTCGACACAATCCTGTCTCGGAGGTCTACATACAATTCCTTAGACATCATGGCTTGGTTTGTGCTCTGACATGCACTGTTAACTGTGGGACCTTATATAGACAGGTGTGTGTCTTTCCAAATCATGTCCAATCAACTGAATTTACCACAGGTGGACTCCAATCAAGTTGTAGAAACATCTAAACGATGATCAGTGGAAACAGGATGCACCTGAGCTCAATTTTGAGTGTCATGGCGAAGGCTGTGAATACTTATGTACATATGATTTTTTCATTTTTTATTTTTAATAAATTTACAAAGATTTCAAACAAACTTCTTTCACGTTTTTATTGTGGGGTATTGTTTGTAGAATTTTGAGGAAAATAATCAATTTAATCAATTTTGGAATAAGGCTGTAACATAACAAAATGTGGAAAAAGTGAAGCGCAGTGAATACTTTCCAGATGCACTGTATATATATATATATATATATATATATATATATATATATATATATATATATATATACACTCACCTAAAGGATTATTAGGAACACCATACTAATACTGTGTTTGACCCCCTTTCGCCTTCAGAACTGCCTTAATTCTACGTGGCATTGATTCAACAAGGTGCTGAAAGCATTCTTTAGAAATGTTGGCCCATATTGATAGGATAGCATCTTGCAGTTGATGGAGATTTGTGGGATGCACATCCTGGGCACGAAGCTCCCGTTCCACCACATCCCAAAGATGCTCTATTGGGTTGAGATCTGGTGACTGTGGGGGCCATTTTAGTACAGTGAACTCATTGTCATGTTCAAGAAACCAATTTGAAATGATTCGAGCTTTGTGACATGGTGCATTATCCTGCTGGAAGTAGCCATCAGAGGATGGGTACATGGTGGCCATAAAGGGATGGACATGGTAAGAAACAATGCTCAGGTAGGCTGTGGCATTTAAACGATGCCCAATTGGCACTAAGGGGCCTAAAGTGTGCCAAGAAAACATCCCCCACACCATTACACCACCACCACCAGCCTGCACAGTGGTAACAAGGCATGATGGATCCATGTTCTCATTCTGTTTACGCCAAATTCTGACTCTATCCATCTGAATGTCTCAACAGAAATCGAGACTCATCAGACCAGGCAACATTTTTCCAGTCTTCAACTGTCCAATTTTGGTGAGCTCTTGCAAATTGTAGCCTCTTTTTCCTATTTGTAGTGGAGATGAGTGGTACCCGGTGGGGTCTTCTGCTGTTGTAGCCCATCCGCCTCAAGGTTGTGCGTGTTGTGGCTTCACAAATGCTTTGCTGCATACCTCGGTTGTAACGAGTGGTTATTTCAGTCAAAGTTGCTCTTCTATCAGCTTGAATCAGTCGGCCCATTCTCCTCTGACCTCTAGCATCAACAAGGCATTTTCGCCCACAGGACTGCCGCATACTGGATGTTTTTCCCTTTTCACACCATTCTTTGTAAACACTAGAAATGGTTGTGCGTGAAAATCCCAGTAACTGAGCAGATTGTGAAATACTCAGACCGGCCCGTCTGGCACCAACAACCATGCCACGCTCAAAATTGCTTAAATCACCTTTCTTTCCCATTCTGACATTCAGTTTGGAGTTCAGGAGATTGTCTTGACCAGGACCACACCCCTAAATGCATTGAAGCAACTGCCATGTGATTGGTTGATTAGATAATTGCATTAATGAGAAATTGAACAGGTGTTCCTAATAATCCTTTAGGTGAGTGTATATATATATATATATATATATATATATATATATATATATATATATATATATTTTTTTTTTTTTTTTTTTTTTTTTTTGCGATACCTTGTGTGTTCACTAATGTTAATATATACAACCTTTGGATTACCAATCATTCATTTTAACAATACACACCCTGCTATTAAAATACTACAATGTAATTTCCATTAAATGGGAAGTCTGCACTTCCTAAAGATTTTTCTTTTATCCCCTGGCAGAAATATCTGACAGCACTGAATTGTTCCTCCCCCATTGTTAAGAAAAGTGTCGGTGGAATGTTATACTGTGCCTGCAGCAATGATGAGGAGGTAAGAATAGTTGACACACTTTTGCAAAGTCTGATCGTTTTCTCTAGAGGGACATAGCACACACACACACATGCACACACACACACACACACACACACACGCACACACACACACACACACAGACCTTTTTTTCACCAATCTGCTGGCCTACGTGAGTTTGTTCAGTGGTGGAGATATCATTAGACCTTAATTACTGGGTATACTGGCAAGCAACAGCATTGCGCAAGTGTATGTTTACAGGTGTGTGTGTGTGTGTGTGTGTGTTAACTCATTCCTATCAGGAGTATTTTTGCCCACTCAGTTTTAGGTAAATGCATATCCCATTAATATTAATACACTCATTTGCGTGCCTGAGTGGGACCCAATATGGCATCACTCATTTAATAATTAATTTGCGTTTTTGCATATTCATGAGGATGTCAATTTAAAGCACAAGGTTTTGGAAGCTAACAGAAGCCACTTTGAGCTTGTTTATCCCTTATTTCAGGCAAGTGAGATACATTTACCAGTTTCTGTAAATTAGTTAAACTTCAAGAATGATTTAAACCACAATTATTTGAAAGAGTCAAAAAAAAATAATAATAATAATAATACTGCGTGAATCCCTGGAACATCAAACTCATTTTATAGCTTGAAACAAGTTTGAAATATGACTGGCAGCTTGACATACTAAAGTTGCCATGGTGACCGTGAATGAGACAGATTCTTTCGAGTAATCGCTCGCAAGGGTGTCTAATCAAAGTGACAGACTTCTGTAAATTATTAAAATAGGGATGTGATTCATTTAAGAACTAAGCCAACCATTTTGAGTCATGGAAGTGACACAAATGGGAAAATATTTGATGCGTGACCCGTGCTGTTTGATTTGTTGGTTCTGGCCAAATTCCCAAATTTCAAACATCCCAGTCAGGATTCTGGCAAAACCGCGTGGTCTGCCAGCTGGGGTAGTCCAGACTGCATTCACTTACTTTGATGTGATCCCCAAAAATTTCATATGAAAAGAGAATGTGTGTGTAACTCTTCCAGAAATCATGCAATGGGTTCTTGGCTCCCTGTTCAAGCTGATTAAACGATGATCGCATGAGTTTTAACACTTGGGCCAGTACTGTGTCTGAATCTTTCTCTGAAGCCAATTAAAACAAAGCAGCAGATAATTACTCCCCCCATGGGCTTTAATACCAGGGCGTTTGAGAATGCTGATTATCTGCCCAAGTAACAGCCCTAACTGCGTGTGAGTGCATGCGATTTTATCCTCTTTGTTCCTTGTTGATTGCAGCATTATTGGTGTGAAAATAATTGGGATGTTCAATTGGTTATGAGGTGTGGGGGCACTGCTATTTCCCTCTCTCTCTTTCTCTCTCCCTCTCATGCACTTCCTAAGCTGATGGAAAAATGGTATTGCTTGTAGTTCAGAAATGCTTACCTTGTTAATGAACATCTGCAGTATTATTCAATAAGCCTTTTGATGGTATTTTATACTCTCTCTGAACACTAATTAGATTCAAGGATTACATCCCTGTCCCCATGAGGAAAGGACATTGAATTCTATAGAAAACATTGTGCTATCATAATTACATCTACGATCTCTCAGTCATGATTAAGTCCAGACTCCAGCCATCAAACTAGCCTTACAAGTGCTTTTACACAGCAGAAAGTTGATGACCGACATCTGTTGCATCAAGGATTTTAGGACTGTCAAGCGTACTGATGCGCATTGTCACCATATTTTTCCATCTTGGCACCTGGATTGCACTCAAAATTAAAATGCATTCAAGATTGTATGGGTGTATTAAGTTTGATTTAAAATAAAATACAGTGTTGCTATTGTCATTTATAATTTATTTCAGGCCCGCTATGCAAGCTTACCCAGTCATGAGCTTGGCACACAATGAGAGTCCTATGGCCCACCTTACATCTTAGAGATGGAGTCAGGCATGATTCAATTCAGAGTTAGTTCATTTAAGAGTTACTCAATGTACTAGACCTGCACAACTATGAAATAAACAACTAAGAATATATAAGCATAGCTTATGTTACATACTGTATAAGGCAATTGTGTGGCAGCAATGCAATGCATAAAATCATGCAGGTACTGGTCAGGAGCATCAGTTAATGTTCATATCAGCCATCAGAATGGGAAAAATATTTGATCTCAGTGACTTCTACCTTGGCATGATTGTTGGTGCCAGACAGGCTGGTTTGAGTATTTCTATAACTGCTGATCTCCTGGGATTTTCATGCACATCAGTCTCTAGAATTTACTCAGAATGGTGCCAAAAACAAAAACATCCAGTGAGTGGCAGTTCTGCGGACAGAAATGCTTTGTTGATGAGCGAGGTCAATGGAGAATGGCCAGACTGGTTCGAGCTGACAGAAAGGCTACAATAACTCAGATAACCACTCTGTACAATTGTAGTGAGCAGAATAGCATCTCAGAAAGCACAACATGCCGAACCTTGAGGCAGATTGACTACAACAGCAAAATACCACATCTGGCACTTTATTAGGACCAGATAGTGTTCCTAATAAAGTTCTCAGTTAGTGTCTATAGGCAGGAGATAACATTCATAACATGAAAAAAAAAATGTATGCTGCAATAATGGCTTTGAGGCACCTAGAAGCAAATGTTATTGTTCTGCGATACTTCACCACAAAATGATAGAAAAGGTGAATAAATCTTTATAACTTCTCAGTGGAGCAGTTTTGGAGTAGTGGATATCTCTCCCTTGTTTTTCAATGTATCTCAGGTGATTGTGATGGTGAACACTCATGGTGTTTATTAGTTGACAATGTTTTTGACAGTGAAAACAGAACTGACCATATCTGATTTCTATTTTGCAAAGAATGTGATAGAAAGTGGCTCTTAACACCCCTGATCTATAGGCTATATATGCACACTTACCAGACTGAACTTTACAGGGTTTGAATCCAAGCTTCTATAAAATTATCTTTCAGAATTATTTTAACACCAATTATGAATCCTCAGATGTCACAAATCATGTATTTAATACTAAAAAATATGTAGATATAAGAATTTAGGAATATAGAATTAAGTTAAAACAAGATTTTGTGATGTAATTATGCCAGACACATGACCTTTCCCACATTCATTTTAACAGAAGTCTAGATCTTTTATTTTGGAAAAAAGTGATAAATTGCATATTTCTGTGTTGCTTAACAGTACACAAGGGATTGGGTGTGACTGTGTGTACTTTCCAAAACTCAAACATCTTTTGCTAGTTAAATTACTATGGTAAGATGGCTTGACTGGACTTTTCAATGTTTTATTTTAGTTCTGGTTTGTATGGACTAATTTCTTTGTCTATTTTCATTATTGTTATTTTAAGCCATCAGGATGGAATTTGTTTAATGTAATTGCTCATTAGTGGGGTAATTATGCGTGTTTAATCTTGGTGCTGATTGGCCCCTAACCCCTCACTTCCTGCCAGCATTTAAACACTTGCCTGTCAATCAATTAATCTATTTTGAGAACCAATGGCAGTGTAATTACCATAATTAACCTCAAGAGAGGGAGAGAGTACAGAGAAAGAGAGAAAAAAAAGAACTGACTGATTGGTGACATCTGTACACCAATCGTCTGTGTTCAGGTCTCCGTGTCTCCATGTCTGAGTCTCCAGAATTTGACAATATATTTTCATTGGATAATCAATGTGTCATCATAATCATAACACTTTACAATAAGGAAATACGTTAATACGTTAGCATTAGTTAACACAATAGTTAACATGAACAACAAATGAACAAAACTTTTACAGCATTTATTAATAATGGTTAACACCCAAAAATTCTGCTATAAAAGGACAAAAAAGTAAAATTTCCCTGTGTGACTGCCACTACATTGAAAAGACAGACAAGAATATTCATTAAAGTTATTTTGTTTTATTTTGTATTTCACATAAGATATAAAGCCATAAGTGTTTGGAACATGGACATGAGGGTGAGTAAATCTTTACATATTTTTCATTTTTGGGTGAACAACTCCCTTAATTTTATTTTCCACATATACTCTTACATTTTTAAAAGTTGTGCACTGTATGTTAACATAACAGTAGTTAATGCTTTAAAAACAAACATGAACAAAGAAAAATAGTATACTTATAAATCATTTTTCTAAGATTATTTAATTGTAAAGTCATGATACCTGTAACATTAATGTGTTAATATGTTAATAAATGTAAAAACTAGTGCTGACAGTCGATTACAATTTTTAATCACAATTAATCACGTCTTTTTTCATAGTTTACCCTTAAATACATGGTAATCTTCCCAAATACTCTTACATATTTGAGTCTTTAGAGACCTAGCACTTATATCTATCTAAAATGTGTGTAAAAATACCCAGATAGTGTCACATTTTCCAAATATTTTCAAGAAAATTACAAAAAAAATTATAATAAAATAATATATACATATAATATAAACAAATTATTATATATTTTGATGTTTTATTTTTCATAAATCAAAGAGATAAAGCAACAAACTGGGATAAATCTAGAACAGGATTCATTAGTTTCACACTGAAAATTCACGAGACATAACTGTCTGTCAAACTCATATTGAGCTACACATAATACATAATCTATATATAAAATACTCATCAGCTACATATAAGATACACATGAGTAACACATAAGTATTTTCACAGGCACTTATTGAGTCTAAAAAAGGCACACCTTACATAATTTCAGAAGTACACACAAATGACAATAGCCATATCATACGGTTCATGTGTAACACTTGCTATAATTTACTTCAGTGTTGATTCTACATCAGCTAACATTGTAAAATGTAAATCAAATCAATCACTAAAACCATCAGAGCCACCTTGAGCAAGAAATAACAAGTATAATACGTACTGTATGTGTTACACATTTGTAATTAATCAAACATGCTCATTTTTACAGCTCTAATAAAGACATATACTGTAGAACTTATTATAAAGTATTACCTCATAATCAGTGGTCAATTCTAATCATGCCCATTACATTGCCTTACTTCAATTGTCTTGAAGCATAAGTGGCTCCTATTGATTTTTAGGGGAGCTTGTCACCATAATACTTGGTGATATTTTTTTTTTTCATTGCCACTGAGCATATGAATCTTTTGTACATAAGTGACATATTTGAAATTCCTACATTCCCTTCTGCTGTATAGGTGGGTCTATTCCCTTATCTGATATGAATTCTTTCAAGCTTAAGGCTGCTGGTTAAAAGCCTGACATTGAGAGGGTTTGCTTGGTGTGCTTTTAAGGAACATTGTGTGAAGGGCCCATGTGTATGTGTGTGGGTGCATTCGTTCGTGCAGGGCCACTGGGATTGTCCTGCTGTTGGACACGAGCAATGAAATCCCTACTCAATTATACCAATACAGCCTCTGGACACAAGGACAAACAGACACATACAGCCGAGCCATATTGCATTAACCCTTATCAGACCCCATCCTCTCTATATTAACCCTTCACTGCTCCCTTTCAGTTCATTAATGCCTTCAGGCCACACTGCTGTCTCACTGACATTACAACTGCCACCAATACCTCAATAAGATCACACAGGTAGGTATGGTATGGTATGACTGTTTGGAGGTTATAAGGGTTTTCTGTACTCGCTCTCATGTTGTTCCAAACCCATATGACTTTCTTTCCTTTTCGGCATACAAAACAATATATTTTAAAGAATGCAATTTCCATACAAGAGCAGATGTTAGTAACTCACTTTAAAAGCTTAATAAAGCACCCACAAGTGTCATAAAAGTCCATGTGTATCATATACCAAGTCCTCTGAGGACATACAATCAATTTGTATGATTAAAAGACTGGAATGTAAGTTTACAGCAACATTGGATCAACCAGTGGCATGAATTTGGGGTAGGACTAAATGTCTGAAAACATTTTTTTTTTTTTTTTTTGCAATTCCATTTGATGATGGTAGTGAACAGAAATGACATACTTCACCTTTAACTTTTTTTTTTTTTTACATTTAATTTTTCAAATTCTCACAATTCCAATTAATAGTCAAAATGCAGTAATACCTAATAAAAAGAGGTGAAAAAGTACTAAACAGTGATTTTATATTTTGCGAATCTCATTGCACATTACAGAGGAATTTTTAAACTGCCTTATTGCCCAACAAATATTACTATTCTTTGCCAAAAGCAACAAGCAGAGTCCTGCTCAAATGAACATGAACAGACTGCAATTTTAAAGTTGCCAAAAGCATGCTCTGTTGAATCAGCAATAACCTGCATGGTAACAGTAACTTGCACACTGATGGCTCCAGTAAAAAAAACATGAACACACAGATGTTTATGTATAAACAAATACACACACACACACACACACACACACACACACACACACTGTATTTAAGTGGCTGTTATCTATCACTACTGAGGACTTTTTTGTGTGTAAAGAAATATGCCTAAATAAATGAATTCATATTAATTTATTTTAAATATGTGGGTTCCAAGTAGCCTCAGGTCTTTTAACCATCTGACAGACAAAAATGGTGCAGAAAACTACTTCTGGGATGAGAAGGTCAGAGATCTGTAGCAGCTTGCAGGGAAATTGCGTAAAAGATCAGAAATCTCACCACCCTACACTTACCACTCTGACTGTTTCCTAGAAAATGTTTTCACTTCTAATTTGCATCAGCTTTGATGAGATGAATGTTAGAACAAAACATCCATAAGCGAGAGAGAAAGAAAGAGACAGGCTGATTGAGAAAGGGCTAGCATCTGTAGAGGTTATGCGAAATGAAGGTTAAATTGGTTTTGCTTGTCACAGTTCGTAAACAGTTGAGGATCCACTGCAGGGTACTTTGAAAAGCCCAAACCACGCACATGCTCACTTATCCACATGTTTACATGTACAACAGACTTGTAGACATCAGACTAAATGGTTAAGTACACATATTTTAAATAATAACATTTAAAATTAAATTAAACATATTATTATAATAGAATGTAATTTATTAGTATTTATAGTACTTTATTAAACCTTTAAGCTCTGAAGGTGTTTTTAAAGATTTCCAGTTTCAGTGGCATACCCAAAATTAAAGGCTTGTAAAAAATAATAAACAAACAAGGCCGGACAGGTGTTTGGTATCATTAACTAAGTTTTCATCTACTGTTCTGTTATCGACAATGTGGAAATGTGAGGAAAAAAAACATGTTTGCAGAATTTGCTGTCTCCTGCTCATTTACATTCAAATGACCTTTTACCGATAAAATGGTGTGTGAGATTGGCATTCTTTAAAAAAAAAAAACACTTTATCACATAAGTTTTGGTTTAGCGCAAATTAAATCTGCCCTTGAGGTGTTTGTGTATATCACCAATTGTGTATATTTCGCGCCCTAGATGTCCCCAAATTTGTGTAAAATGGAGAGTGTATTGAGGTAATTTATCAAAATTGGCCAGCTTACTGTCATTTTAAATTTGCATAATTGCAATTGTAAGGAACAACAGAATACGACGTCGAAAGGGAGTAGTAGGCTAGCTTGTCTATCTGAAATTATTAGAAGAAATTAATTGTAATACTTTATATTAATACAAAATACAATAGAACAGATGGCATTATAGCGAGCCTGTAATCATACTGCAGTTAAAATTAGGCTTTCTTGAGCATTAAGTGTCGTTCCAAATGCTGGCTTTCGTGCGTGGATGTGTTTTTAAAATGTCAATTGGTATTATTAGTTAGTTGCAACATAATGTATGATATCCATAGGCATAGGGTGTCTAATTCATTGCAAAATGAATGTTTTCTAAATGGCATGAATCGCACTGAAGGCCTAAACTTAAAATGCATGGGCTGCCACTGATAGATGCTTTATATAAACTCATACAAGTTTCCATCGAACTATTTATAATTACGTTTTTAGTCAACGTATGTTTGTTTTGTAATAGACACTTTTCAGCACTGTTTACAAATGCAATCTGAAAGTAGCATGTAATTTTCTTTTCTTTGTTTTCACAGCTATAGTAAGGGGGGGGGGGTTAGGGTCTACCTCCACCTCTATGACATGGCATACCGCTTCATTGGTTTAGTGCAAAGTAGCTTGGCACAGAAATTGTTGTGGATTTTGTGTAAACCATGACTTCAGTTGTTTTGATACAAAACAATTTCACCGAATACAATATTCATTGACATGCTCATCTTTCCTTTATCATGACATTCTGTACCACTAGATAATTGAGGTTTATTTTACACTAAGCAGTTCTCTAATTAAGGTCATAACTTTAGAAATAACGTGAAATGTAGACCGTCTCCAAAGATTATTGATATGAGGGACAATAATAATCTGTCCTTAACTGTAGAAGTGTGTTCACTTGAATTCTGACATATGTTTTTATTCAAAGCAATTATACAAGAGTAGTAATAAATAACTTTAGAAATGTACTCAAACGCAGACATTTTCCTGATAAAAATGATATTCCAGAGGTTGAGGGGGAAGCAGAGACGATCTTGCTGATCCACTTCGATAGATGGCAGTACAGTGTCTAAAACCACTGTCGTATCGGTACTTAAAGTACACGAAGAAGAGCAATGCTAACACTAGACAGAGAACTACAGTATGCCTCTTTAATTGTATTCTTCATATTTTTAAATAATTCATTAGATCAAACACTAACCTAATTATTTAAGCTATTTCTATACAGCTGCTCCATCTTCATCATCAAATAGATTTTTTACCAGAAGAGAGAGAGAAAATGTGTGTATACAAACTCCCAGGGATGCATATCTATTATCTAGCCCTTCTGAAAACACATCTGTGTAGAGAGGTGGTAATGGGGGCATTTCTCCAGAAAAGCTTTCGAAATACCCTCATTTGAAATACAGACACTGGTCCATTAACAATGAAATCCATTTATTGGTCATGTGATTATGCATTGACTGCACAGTATAGGAAAAGTCACACTAGACTTTGAAAATATCACACAAGAGACCAGGATATGATGTCACACAGGAAGGTTTTTGGTTTTATTTAATAACATTACCCAAATAACACCATATAAAAAAATATTAGAAAATACCGTCTACTCACTTGCCAACAACAATAAAAACACACAGCTTTGAAATATGTATCCAATAGGTCAGTGTTTGACATTTAGATCTTTTAATGGTCACCCGTTCATCAAGATTGAACATTGGTACTCAGTATTGCACAAAATGTATTCGCAAAAGATTGCGTTTCTGGTCTCCCGCGTTTGGATATGTTTGAATAGAAAGTGAATGGAGTGTGAAGTGTAGTATGATCGGCCCTTATTTTGTATAAGCTCCATTGAAAAATAGCGTTCTTCTTGTCCCACTTAGAATATTGTACATCCAAACATCTACAGAGTCATCAGATAATCTAATGGGTTTAAGTATTCCAGGCTTTGTCTCAAGGTCGGTGTGTATGTGTGTATGTGTGAGGGTGCATTATCACTGTTCCTAAGTGCCCTGGAGAGGGATGTCAGCCCTAAACACTCAGATGGATACTGACAGTGTTTTTAGCTGCTAAAACATTCCTTAATGCACTAGCAGCAAAACAAGCAGATTCTTCAAATCCCTCCAACCAACAGTCAAGCCTCTAATCTCATTTCTTCGGCACTATTCCTCTACAGGGTGAAACTTGTTCTGACGTAGTAAGCTAAATAAACCGGCTCTTCGCATTTATCAAACAAGGCCTGTAACTGCTGTTTGTAGGCTGATTAGAAATAATCAGCACCTGCTTTAAAGTATCAGCATTATAAACTTGAAGGGCTTAATTCAGTTTGACTCCATCTTTATAGCCTTTTTTATGTCTGATATGAATTGAATACAACCGAATTTGAAGTGTTACTCATCCTGACACATTCCTCACCCTCAACAGTTGGTTCATCATCACTGCGGCATTTGAATGGCTGTGTGGTATATCAAAGACGTCATACTTAGCAAATATGTCATACCCATTCTATTTAGATTGGCTCTGGCACTGTATCCAGGGCTGGGAGGGTTACTTTTGAAATGTATTCCACTACAGATTACAGAATACACGTTTTAAAATGTAATTTGTAACATATTCCTTTAGATTACTCAAGGTAACATCAGTAACATATTCTAAATTCTTTGGATTACTTCTTCAGCATTGGTAGATTTTTTCATTTGTTTTGACTATAAAAACTCTGCCAGTACAGTAAGACAAAATACACGTTAAAAATATATTATCTGAAAAACCTAAATATCTTATGCAGTGTTGTTTCTAAAACAAGATTAAGCTAATTGATCTTGTTTTAAGAATTTGTAGATATTTTTACAGGAAAAAAATACAATTGTTATTATCAAGAATACGATTTTTGCCCGAATATCAAAGGTCTTACTAGCAGAGGTGGGTAGTAACGCATTACATTTACTGGAGTAACTTTTTGGGAAAATGTTTTCTTTTAGAGTAGGTTTAAAAGTGGGTACTTTTTACTCTCACTCAAGTAAACTTCTAATTAAATTTGTTACTTTTACTTCTTTACAATGTGTGGCATTACTGTCATTACATTACTGGGTTTAATTTGAATTAATGTGCAATTTATTGAGAGATTATTGAATGGGACTTTTACGAGAGCGGAAGTTCACATAGCTGTGCGCAGTGAGCCGGTTTCACAGACTGTCACTCATCAAACTCTTCAAACAAAGTGAAACACTTTATTCGCTCTTGCAATGCCTTCATTTAACACCAAGACAATCTGATATTTCAAGATTAAAATCACAGCTCCAATTTAAGGCAGCACGCTGAGGTAAGTTTTGGCTCTAATTCTAACACAGGCTTTTCTGTGTAATGAGATGGTAATTTTCAGGGTGATTCTGTAACAGGGCTCTTATGACATCAGTTTTTAAGTGTACATTTTTAAATCAGTGCAACAATACAGTATATCAGTGTGCTTTGTCCCACGTCCAGCATGTCATAATTCATTTATTCTGCACCCTTTGAATGAGGGTACTGGAAACTATCGCAGCTACTTCAGGTAGATTAACTGTATAAATCCATGTAAACATCCAAGTTAAGTGTAAATCACTGCCATTCGCACAGCATTTCTGTGCGTGCACAGCGAGGTGAGCAGGGTACGCGCGTGCAAGATGCGCAGGCTTGAGGCAGCGAGATTTTTTGAACTAAAATATTCATTTAAAAATCTGAATTTGTGTTTCTGCAGAAGAAAGGAAGTCACACACATCTGGGATGTTTTTTGTTTTTTCTGTCTAATATCTCCTTATTGTGTTGCATGGAAGAAAGAAAGTCATATGGGTTTGGAACAACATGATGGTGAATGATGACAGAATTTCCATTAATAATAATAATAATAATGTTAAATGTGTATTATGTAATGGAATATAGGGGAGGAAACATATGTTATGTTAATTTGTGAAAGTAACGAGTTACTACTTGAGTACTCTTTTAATTGGATACTTTCTCTTATTTAAGTAATTATTTATGTTAGTACTTTTACTTCTACTTGAGTAATTATATTTTTGAAGTAATTTTACTTTTACTTGAGTACAGATTTTGGCTACTCTACCCACCTCTGCTTACTAGAAAAAAATAAATTATGATCCAATGTGAATTTTCTTGATAAAAAAATATGATCATGCCTGGTAACATGTGCACGTAAAATGGCTAAAAATAGCATTTTAGCTTAGAATAAAGCTTTTTTACACAATTTACACAAGGATTATTTCTATTTCTTCTGCTCCAAACTTACATAAACTTACTTCTCTGTCTGCTCGTATGAATGTAACACATCATAAGAAAGTGTTTCACCGCTGTTCAGTTGCACTTTGGATCGCATCATTTATACGTATAAACTTTTCCATCTGAAAGGACTAAATATTTAATTAAACAAATGACAATAAAATGCAAAGTAATCTCTTCAGTAATCAAAATAATTTTTGAATGTAACTGTGTTCTACATACCAATTATTTAAGTTGTAACTGTAGTGGAATACAGTTACTTAAATTTTGTATTTTAAATACATAATCACGTTATATGTATTTCATTACTCCCCAACCCTGGCTGTATCACAGAGTCATGCCAATCTGGATTTGAATCTGGACTAGGCTGCATGTCAGCTGCATTCCTAAAAGTGAATTGCAATGTACTGTATGTGCTCTCAAAAGATGCAGCACTGGCTCGTCAAGGTCATTCATCAATAAATCTGCAAGGGAAAAATGTTGAATATATCAAAACGATATATCTACATTGTTTTTAAATCTTAGTGGATTAGATGCTGACTGTGTTCAGTCAGGGTTTTTATTTATTTTACATAAAAAGGAATTCCAAGGGGTTCTTGTTGAGGGATGTTTGTGCACGTGTTATGTACATTAAATCTGCTGGCTCAAAACACAATCATATAAATCACATATTATAAATCTGTTATGCTGGAGAAAACAAGTTGTATTTTGCTATGTTACATCATCACAGCACCTCTAAAACCTCTGAGCTTCTTTCATATGCCTCAAATTATTCACCATGAGGATCAGAGATGTCCTTTTAGCATTAGAGACAGTGACCTGCATGGAAAAGGCCTTAACACTCACACATAAGCACACTCGGTCAATGTTTTCCTCTTATAGCGATGCTGGATGGTGATTTAACTCTCAAAGTGAAAGTTTTATGGCTCTGAGCCGTTTATGCCAGCCAAGAGGAGATATGCTTTAAAACCACAGAGAGATTGCTCCCACTCTTTGTGCTTATTTCCAGGAAATATGGATATGCATATGGTATTGTCATTTTCTTTTTCAATGGATATGTACTAATTACTGAGAAGAGAGATAGAAGAAAGAGACAAATCATAAGGAGGCTTAAGGAATGTATAGTAATGTGTTATTTGAGATCTAGTGAGTCTCCACTCTGCACACACACACACACACACACACACACACACACACACACGCTTACCTATCTATCCAAGGCCACATCCACACTAATCCTTTTTCATTTGAAAACTCTTTTTTCAGTTTCCTAATGTTGTTCTCCAAGGTAAAATGCATTCTATTGTGGATGAAATAAATAAATATAGACCTGTTTGAACTTTTAACATTGATTTACATAAAATTAACAATAACTTTTTGGCCTGAAACTTCATGACATCCACCATGAAGGTGATTTGGATCTGACTAAATTATTAATTTCATGTATATATATTTAAAGTTGTAATGCAGTGTCAAAACAATATCGAAATTACACCAGAGCCTAGAAATATTTGAAAACTATTAAAACCGATATCAGTAGCACAGTATATTTGTTCCACCGAGATAGGAACAAATGTGTTTGTGTGTGTGCGTGTGTGTGGGGTGTGAGGGGCCCACAAACAACCACACCCCACACTCGCCCATTCACAAACACAAACGCACATGCACGCACATGCGCACACACACACACACACACACACACACACACACACACACACACACACACACAAACACAGAAGTTTTGGCAATAGTTTCAGCTTAATGTTAAAACAATTGAGGTCAATGGAAACAAGTGTGTGTGTGTCTGTGTGTGTCTGTTTTGTGATTAAAACAAAACTTGTCTTACACCCACACATCCACCCACCCACCCACAAACACACATGTATGTACACACGCATGCACACACACACACATACAGTACATTCATTAGTTGTCCCAATATTATTTACTCAATATAAACACATTAGATATCAATGGAATCAAATGGAAAAAATAGAAACAAATGTGACAAAACATATAAATTCATCTTTAAATGTACTCAATAAGTCCTTCAAATTAGTTAAAATCTCAAATTAAATGTACAAAAAATGTCCTCTGGATTGGTACCAGCCTAGTGACAGCCTTTAAACAAAAGGTACAGTCTTTTCTGAGAGTGTGTGAGTGAAACACTACTGACAGCACAAATGCATAAATTTTATCTATTTATGTATTATATATCTACTAATATACAACCCCAATTCCAAAAAAAGTTGGGACAGTATGAAAAATGCTAATAAAAACAAAAAGGAGTGATTTTAAATTATATTCACCATTTGCAATATTGAAAGCACTACAAATACACATTATATGATGTTTTACTTTGTGAATAAATTTTTATTTTGTATTTTTTTTTTTTTTTTTTAAATGTACAGTAATTTCAAATCAGATGATTGCAACACACTCCAAAAAAGTTGGGACAATCGAGTGTTTACCACTGTGAAACATCAACATTTCTTTTAATAACATTTATTAAGTATTTAGGCATTGAAGTCAAATTTTTTAAGATTAAAAAGTGGAATTTCCCCCATTCATCCAATATACAGGTGTTCATCTGCACAAATGCATGGGGTCTTAATTGCCATATTGTGTGCTTCATAATGCACCACACATTCTCAGTTGGAGATGGTCAGGACTGCAGGCAGGCCAATCTAGCACCCGCACTCTTTGCTTATTCGGCCAGTATGTGGTTTGAAGTTGTTCAGCTGAAAATTCCAGGATGTCCCTGGAAAGACGGCGCTGAATGGCAGTATATGCTGCTCCAAAATTTGTACATATCTGTCTGAATTAATAGTGTCATGCGTGCCATGGGCACTTACAGACCACTGGCCCATACAAATATTGGCTTTTGGACCTGACACTGATAACAGCTTGGATGGTCCTTTTCTTCTTTGGCACGGAGAATACTGTGTGGCTGTGTTTTTCAAAAACTATTTGAAATGTGGACTCGTCGGACCAGAAAACATGGTTCCACTGTTTTACTTCCCATCTAAGATGAGACCGAGCCCAGAAAAGTCATCAGCACTTCAGGACAGTGTTGATGTAGGGCTTCTGCTTTGCATAGTAAAGTCTAAACTTGTATCTGTAGACGCAGTGGTGAGTTGTGTTGACTAACAAAGCTTTACTAAAGTGATTCCAAGCCCATGTTCATGATATCCATTACAGATGAATGATGTTTTTAAGACAGAGACATCTGAGTGATCAGAGATCACATGCATTCAGAAGTGGTTTTCTTGCCATTTACGCACCGAGATTTGACAATACTCCTTGAAACTTTTAACTATATTGTGCACTGTAGAGGTTGAAATGCCCAAAATCCTTTCAATTTGTCTTTGGGGAACATTGTTCTCAAAGTGCTGGATTATTTGCTGAAGCATCTGTTGACAAATTGACAAGTCTCGAATGATCCTTGCTCTTGAAGGAATAGGCTGTTTTTGGAGGCTCCTTATGCCATGATTGCCTCACCTGTTTAATATCTCCTGTTTCACATTGCCTTGTTATTATAACTCATCAAATTGTTATTAGTCTTATAATGCCCCTGTATCAACTTTTTTGGAGCATGTTGCAATCATCTGATTTTATAAAATAAAATTACTGTACATTAAGAACAAAACAAAGAAATTCACAAGGTAAAACTTCTTGTGAATCCATCTCCTCATCACTGACCCTCAACACTGGAGCCCTGCAGGGCTGTGTTCTCAGCCCACTCCTGTATTCCCTTTACACACATGACTGTGTGGCGACACATAGCTCCAATGCCATCATTAAGTTTGCTGACGATACGACGGTGGTAGGTCTGATCACTGACAATGAATAAACAGCCTACAGAGAGGAGGTGCACACTCTGACATGCTGGTGTCAGGAGCACAACCTCTCCCTCAACGTCAGTAAAAACCAAGGAGCTTGTAGTGGACTTCAGGAAGAAAGACAGAGAGCACAGCCCCATCACCATTAATGGAGCACCGGTGGAAAGAGAAAGCAGTTTCAAGTTCCTCGGTGTCCACATTACTGAGGAACTCACATGGTCCGTCCACACTGAGGCCGTTGTGAAGAAGGCTCACCAGCACTTCTCCTTCTTGAGACGGCTGAGGAAGTTTGGAATGAACCACCACATCCTCACAAGGTTCTACACCAGCACTGTAGAGAGCATCCTGACTGACTGCATCACCGCCTGGTACGGCAATAGCACCGCCCAGAACCGCAAAGACCTGCAAAGGGTGGTGCAAACTGCCAGAAACATCATCGGAGGTGAGCGTCCCTCCCTCCAGGACATATATAACAGGCGGTGTGTCAAAAAAGCTCAGAGGATCATTAGAGACTCCAGCCACCCGAGTCATGGTCTGCCCTCACTGCTTCCATCAGGCAGGCGGTATCGCAGTATCAGGACCCGCGCCAGCCGACTACATGACAGCTTCTTCCCCCAAGCAATAAGACTTTTGAACACTTGATCTCTTACGATCAACAATCAGCACTGCACTTTATTATTCTATTAACTCACACTGGACTGTCAATATATTCTCCACAATATAACAACTGCATATATATTTTTATATACATTTTATATTTTTATTGTATGTGTATTCTATATTGTGTGTATTGTTTACTGTACATTGTATAATAGGATTGTGTTGTGTAAGTATGTGTATATTTGATATGTAAATTGTGTTGTGTAAATATGTTGTTTATTGTAATTGGTATATGTCTCATCACTGTAATGACTGCTATGTTGCTCGGAACTGCACACAAGACTTTCACCTACTGTTGCACATGTGTACATGGTAGTGTGACAATAAAGTGATTTGATTTGATTTTTTACTAATGGAGGGAACGAGATCTTGTGTCCATGTAGTGACATTAGGTGTCTCTCTTGAGAGCCTTGATTACCTCTTATCTTTGAGAAAAGGTCAATGAGAATTGGGAATATAATTTACATGCCCCTCCCCCGGACATATGGGTATAAAAGGAGTGAAGCGTGCATCTGTTCAGACAGGTTTTCGTGGACTGTTGATGCTGTTTCGTGGACTGCTGATGCAGGTGAAAGCAAGCTGCTGCATGCAAAAATAGCAGGTGCATCAGACTGCATGTAACCTTCCCCAACGCCCCAAAAGACGTCATATAGTTCCCCACATTCCTGAGGGGGGAAGCAACATAACTAGCATGGGAGCAGGCCGCGCCAGCCGGAGAGAGAATGACACAAGAAAGCAGAGATTGCCATGTCCTAGTGAACCTCCTATTTAGCTGAAAAGCCTGAGCTTCATTCATGTGGCTGGAAAGCACGTATTTTATTTGTGAAGCTGAAGTTTAATTAAAAAGCTATAGTACCCGAACTGCTCCCCCACTCCTTCTTGCCCGTACCTCTTACAAACACGCATCGGGGAAGGTGTTCTTTTCCTATCCTATTCTTTCAGGGATAGGCCCCCCACGGAGACCACATTCTGCAGGTTAGGTTAACATGTGGAAAATACGTCACATGGGCTTACCAGCCACATATGGAAGTGTCCTGCCTCGATGGGGAGGAGCTCTACAAACACAGCAGCCAGGGGACAGAGGGAACTCTGCCCAAGGGAGACGCGGGTGCACCAGCAGGGGGACCGTACTGCGGAAAATACATCACAGGGGGTTACCGGAGAAATCAGTACCTGTGGAGCACCTGTTCCAGTACAGGCAACTCAGTCCATCAACCTACTGGCCTTGGAGGGGAGTGACGGTCGATCCCACCAGCTGGCAGCATTTTGTGGGCACAGGTGCACCACAACTGCCTTATCCACCTGGGGGAGATCCGTGTACCCGTGGACCACCCTGCCATCAAGGTAAGTGAGAGCAGACGAGCGAGGAAGTCTGTTTCAGGCAGCGAAAGGTGCCCTTCATGACTTCATCAGCTCATCATGCACCTCTGGGAAGGAACCGGGGCAGGGGCATGGCTGTGAGGGGCGTTTCTGTGAGGGGCGTGGCTGTGAGCTCCAGTGCCATCCAAGCCGGCCCTATACCCGTGGGTAGAAGGCGCGACGTGGGGGGCGGTGTGAACATGAACTATCCACAAACGCTGCCTCAGTGTGATCGCTGCCCAGACATGTGAGGCAGCGCCCATGGCCATCAGAAGTGGAGAGGTAGTGACCGTAGTGAACACAAAGAGTGAAGGACATCTTGAGAAAGATCTTGAGAAAGATGTGTCTTTAAAAAGACGGGGAAGATGGATGTCGAAGTGTCCAGAAGAGAAAAGCCACTGAAAATGTGTCGTATTTCCAACAGCTTATGCTCTATAGAGGTAAGTGGAACAGCAGTGGGTTTACTCAGCTCGCTGAAACACAACCACTCGGCTCTTAAGAAAAAAATCAGTCTGAACAGATGCACGGATCCCTCCTTTTATACCCGTATGTCTGGGGGAGGGTCATGAAAATTCTGTTCGCCAATTCTCATTGGCCTTTTCTCAAAGATAAATGGTAACTGAGGCTCTCATCATAAAAGATTATGAAAAATAACAAGTTGCTGTATTTGTCAATGTTCACAACCTTCGTGATATAAATTCTTTAAAAATAATCAAGCTTTTATAATTGTATTTTTTCAAGTAAACAGAATATCCTTGCATTTTTGCCAAACTTTGATGCATATTGGTCTATCACAAACCCCTAAAGGTTATGGGATTGGCGGTTTAACATGTCAGTCAGACGGCTTCTTAGTGTCCATATACATTCACTGGGTACTTTTTTAGGAACACCTGTACACCTAATTATTCATGCATTTATCTAATCTGCCAAATGTGTGGCAGCAGTGTAATGCATAAAATATGGTTCAGGAGCTTCAGACAATGTTCACATTAACCATCAGAATGAGAACTCAGTGATTTCGACCCTGGCATGGCTGTTGGTGCCAGACAGGCTGGTTTGAGTATTTCTGTTACTGCTGATCTCCTGGGATTTTCACACACAACGGTCTCTAGAGTTTACTCAGAATGGTACCAAAAACAAAAAAACATCCAGGTGAGAGGCAGTTCTGTGAACTGAAATGCTTTGTAGATGAGAGAGGTCACCGGAGAATGGCCAGACTGGTTCGAGCTGACAAAAAGGCTACGGTAACTTAGATAACCACTCTGTACAATTGTAGTAAGCAGAATAGCATCTCAGAAAGCACAACATTTTGAACCTTGAGGTGGATGGGCTACAACAGCAGAAGACCACGTCAGGCACTTTATTAGGACCATAGTATTCCTTATAAAGTGCTCAGTGGGTGTAGATGATTTTTGAGCCAATAAGCTTCAATATGCATCATACTTGATATTTATACTTAAAACTTTGGTTTGCAAGACTAATAATCTTAGTCTACTGAGGGCAGCAGGGCCTCACAGGTCATGTCGAGCAGAGACAGAAGAGGAAACAGCAAGATAATGAGATCTGCTGTTGCACAGTTTTGTTCCTGCATAGCCGAGAATTGTTGGTACTGCGTACTGGTGAGTACCATTCCACTTTAAGCACTGCATATACAAAGAACTACCCTTAAAAACATACAAAGACCACCACTATATTCCATTTCATTTCTTGCTGCTGCTCGCAAAATCCTTGAAAACAGGAGTACCTATTAAACTCCAATACAACTGAAAAATGAAAGAAGTATGAATATTTGTCACATAAGAACAGAGTAAAGCAATGGTTGATGGACTTATGCGTATCAGCAAGAAAAGGATCAGCATGGACACACACAGAGGTACCTGTGTTACAGCTACAGGAAGTTTTAATGGTGGGCATAGTGGGTAACTATAAAAACACTCTAATCAGCTAATCAAAGCCGTCGAACACACACACACACACACACACACACACACACGCGCACACACACACACACAGAACACACAAACCCTCCACTGTAGGCCTAAAAGCACATCCACCCTAATCAAGGTCTTTATGTAACCCAGATATGCCTCTGTTTCAGACACCCAATATCCATCACGCGTGCACACACACATGCCGCGTGGCTACTGTAGTCAGGTTCTGTTCTCTCTCTGTATCTCAATGATTCTGAGCTTATAATGAAGATAAATGATTACTGCCAGACCACCACGCTCTCTCGCTCACTGTCGCTCCTGTTCTGCTCCAGGAGGAACGGAACAGACCTAGAATTGTGGTTATGGCTGACATTTGCCAAAAATCCTCTTTTGGACTATAAGAGAAAGATTAATTTATTCTAAATAAGTGCATATTCATTTTTATAGATGTTTTCTTTGAGAGGGAATAAAGTCTGTGAGGTGGAAAGTAAGGAATTATAACAAGTATTCAACTTCGCTACAGTTATTTTTCACCACATTACAAAGTAAAAAACAAAACAAAAATTTAATATTTCTGAATTTTTGGGAAGAAGAAAGTTATAAGCGCTAAATCTGTTTATTAACTAAAACGTGCTGGCGCATGACAGAAGCCCGAAGGGCACAGCATCATGAGCATGGCAGCTTGCATAAACTGCCACCTGTGTCCTCTCTTCTCTAGCTTTTCCAAGACTTTCTACCCTGTTACTATACAAGAACTGTAATACTGTGAATTCCTTCATATTTCATTTGATTCTGTAAAGGAACCGTTCATTCATGTACATGGGAACCGTAATGCATTTAACCACTGATCAAAATTCACTTGTTTTTAAGGTAGACAATGTTTTAACTGTGTCAAACTTTAACACAATGTAGTTTGACATATATGTGCGGGATATCTTGTTTACTTGCTACTATATGTCTAAAACAAACTTTTAAATACAAAGATACAATTAAATAGTATCTTTAAATAGAAAGATACAATGCCAATAGAGTCAGAAATTAACAGGGATGCTAAGCAAAAATGCCACATAAATTAACAAAAATATCCCAGAAATTAAAAATATGCAGGCAAAACAAATTCCTCGCACCATCACACACTCAGACAGGCTCTCCGATTACATCAATCGCTGAGAAGTTACGTCTCATGATTTCCAAAAACACTGGAAAAGCCCACTGATATTATTAGGGCCATGTCATCATGCACATGATTTTCTAGTTAATTTGCAGGAAACTGCACAATGTAGGGCAGTTCTGTGTGCTGTTTGTGTACCTTAATCCCTGATGCGTGCATGTGCGGCTCGCACCAGCTGCCTCAGATGATAATTTTTTTTTTATATATATTTGCTTGAGCGGCAGCTGTGTTCATCTGCAATCAGTCTGAAATCTTTAAATACTGTACCAACCAAAGAAAATTTAACTGAGCTCTTCTTTAACCGCAAAAACATGGAGAATAATAATTTTGAGACATAAATTTAACAGAATTGCCAACAAGAGTGTCAGAGATATAGGCTAAAAAAGACTTGCATAACTTACCTGGTGGTTTACAATAAAAATAAAATAAACATTTGAAATAAAAAAGTCCTAACCAACTAAATTCATCTTGTAACATGAAGTATAGTTTCATACACAAACTCTGTCATTGAATAATGCATTTATTGTATAGTCTATAATTAAATTATAAACAAAACATTTCACTGCCCAAATTATCCTAATATTTCATTGTGTGCGGTTGAATGTTGTGAATGGTGGACAAATGCTGTAAAAGAATGTATTTTAAGCAGCTTGTCAATGCTTTGAAAATAGTCAATCATTAATAAACAGGTTCTGTTTATATGTTTAGAGTTGCTGTCTGCTTTAGCAATAATGCTTTTCCCCCCTGATTATTTAAAAAGTTAAACAGTAAATTCATCAAGCTATTATGGACCAGTTCAAGCTGACAAAACTGCATGGACCACAAGAGACTACAGAAGACTACATGTGTAGATATATTACACTTTCAAAGACTTCATATCCAATATTAGTACTATTTTGATGTATTTTTACTTCAATGTGCTGTTTTTAGTAAACTGTGAGAGACATGACTTGACTCAGTGAAGTTCTTGATTTTAAGTTTTTAACCATGATGAAACCGCAATGCGAGCACCGTCTTGGCTACACAATTTTACCTGTTGTCAGGTCCCATGTCGTGTGAAACTGCTTTGTTTAGTTTCTATTACATTGGATACCCATCTTTATGTTTTCATCGCGCAAGGCACCTCGGTAGTCGATGTTATACAGTAGTCTCTGTAGTAACATTCAAGCATATTGGTTGACTGATGAGTATTCCTGTGCATATGCGTATGTGTGTGCACGTGTGTTTGCTTGAACACAGTGAAACAACTCTGGCTATGTCTACGACTTCAGGGACTAATACAGCTGCATGCAGACAGAGATGTGTTCATTAATTTCTGTTTTGTTATTTTTTTATTTATTTTTCCATTGCATCACAAATGTCCCAAAGGCTCGTGTCCAAGTCAATCTGAGTAAAAATGCATCCGAGTCTGTGACAAGTCCAAGTCCATTAAAATTGGACTCGTGACTTGAACTTGAGTCTGAGTCCAAACTAGAGTACCCCAACTCTAATAAATATTTCATCCTCAGTGAAAGGAAGCATACATTTCTTTCAAGATCAAAAATGTCTTTGTACTCTAAAAATGGAAGTGTATATACCATATACAATATACATTTCATAAAGTAACTTGTAATATAATTAGTTGAGTAGTTTTTCTGCAAACTACTTATTTACTCTTACCTGAGTCATAATATTTCTCAGTACTACTACATGTAATCAAGTTAATTATTTCTTCATTAGCAGTACTTTTAATTAAGTAAAAAACAAACAAATCAGTACTCTTTCCACCACTGTCTGTGAGCCATTATATGAACTCATACTGGACAGAGAAATAAAAGTATATCAGCATCCTCAGGCAGCATTTTTCACACACACATATACGCACGCACGCACGCACTCAGATGAATCGAAACAAAAACATACTCACATAACATTCATCACCACATAATAGTGCTGCACGATTAATCATATCGCAATCGCGATGTCAGCCTGTGCGATTATATGAAGGCAAAATGACGCGATTTTATCAAATAAATAAGTGCATGTGTGGACATGTCAGCCCATTCTCTCTGAGAGCTGTTTGCCCATTTTCTACAAAGCTAATAAAAAGATGACCAGTCTATAATGATGACACACGAGATGAGAGGAGCGCTGCAGCTCAAATGTCTGATAGAAACACAGATCACAGCATGGCGATATGTCTTTATTTCATCCTGAATTAAGCTTTAAATAATACGGGAGTGTGGCATGTAAATAAGCACAAACTCCAAAACTGCCATTCTCTGTGTGGTAAGAGCCACTCCAACCAGTCGCGGAAGAGACTCAATCTGAGAGGGAGTCGAGACCGGGAGAGATTTAAAGTTCCGCCGGCTGATGCACACTCTAACACGGAGACGCTCGTCACTCACCCCTGCTGTCTGCAGCTCGCAACGTCATCATCATGAGATCATCATGATAAGATCAATCTTGTGTGAAAAATAGCACTAAAAATACAACAGCAATAATATATATATATATATATATATATATATATATATATATATATATATATATATATATACATAGGTTTTGGATAGTCAAGATTGACAAATGCCAAATAATACTATAATGGCTAAAATGTTTACAGTGTTCAGTGACTAAAATATCAATATGACTAAATGTTACTAAAATATTACTTTTGTCAACCATTTTTATTGACTAAAACTACATAAAAATGCTCAGACTTTGTCAAACAAAACGACTAAAAACAATAAATAGAAATAGGATAAGTGAGTACAATTGGCTCATTGTATTGACTGTGATAAAAAAGGACATTTGACACAGGATTAAGACTAAGATTAAATAAAAAAACAGATGACAAAATTAACACAAGTATTCAGTTGCCAGGTCATTAAGAGTGTATTAATGCAAAGCCAACATTTACGCGTTTTTAACGTCACTTTTTTTTATAAGTATGGTACCACCTCTGCCTCATTTTGAGTCAGGAAAAACCCTGGTTATATGGCTATATTTCGACTTTAAGATAACCGAAACTGAGCAGAGAGGTACTGTGCAAAATTAAAGTTGCTACATCACGTGGCAACACGACAAAATTGTATCAGCTCCTGAAACAGCACAGAGAAAAGAAGAAAAGTGAGATATCAGAAAATGATCCAAACACTGGACAAGAGATACCAGCGATAACTAGAACTTTTTAGAAAGAGGATTTGGAAATAGCAGTTGTCATTTAAAAAACAAACAAAAAAACAACAACAATAACAATCGTTTTAGTGGTTTGATTGAGTGAACCACACTTTTATATCAGTTTCCTTTTCAAAATAGTTTATACAAAGTACATGTTACATCATGCTTAAATGTCTTATTTTCATGGAAATTTATATGTTCTTATTTATTGTTCTATTTTATTTAAGTGTAATACTGAGAAAATAACAAGTTTGCAGTAATCCAAAGATATTATTTAATTTTTAAAAAATATTATTTTAATTTGAAAACACTGCATTTATAGTGGTTTTTGTTGCTAGTTTGTATGTTTGAGTTGAGAAATACACATTTCAGCATTATCAGTAATCTATTTGTGCATTTTCCTTGATAACCAAGCAAGATGACTCATGATACCATTTGTTTATTATATTGCAATCGCATATCACAATATTAACCTCAATAATCGCAATATGACATTTTCCCCAAATCGTGCAGTCCTACCACATAAACACATCTGCCTCTAAATTTACCACATGAGCAGCGCACCTTTGTGTACCTTTAATCTCTTTTAGCACATCTCTATCTCTCTGTTCCATCCACCTAAAGTTAGATTATAAGCAATAATAAATGTACTTTAATTCACAGATACCTTGATATTGCTTTTCACTGGCTAGAGGCTGGCAAAAATAAACACTCACACACAGCAGTGTTGCAATTCTGTAGCTGATAATATCGCTCAAGATCAGATGAATGATTAATAACCCCAATAAACGAACAAGTAGTAGGCTGAGAATTTTTTCACACTGTGTTCACCCTCCGGCAAGCATTCAGCAAATTCTGTACTTCACGCTGGCCCTTGAACACAAATACAAATAATGCAATTACGTTTGATGTGTTTATGCTTTTGGTCTGTCTAATCTAATACAATGACTGTTCATGTTTTACCATTCAGGGCCTGGCAAATCAAATTCAAATGTGTTGCCAATGGGTTTGTTCACAGCGTTTTACCTCAGTTAATTATGAAAGGCTGGATTTTCATGTTCTGTGTTTAATTAGAGTGCAATCTTGTTTTTAATTTTAAATTAAGAGTCAGTGTTTGGGGGAACAAATGAATGAGCATTTACCAAGATTTGTAATGTCTTTTAAAACCAAAGCAGGCCTGCTCATTTTATGATAATGACTCATCGCAAATCACACTGCAAATATGCAAAAACATTCTACTATTAAGTCATCACATTTTGTAAATTCATGTGACATGCACATAACACTAGATACAGATGAAACAAGCTCCATAGAAGGCAGATTCTCAGAGAAAGTTAACCAAACAGTGCTATTATATGTGTTTTCAACTCATGGAGAGGTTAGGTATGAATATGAATTCATAAATTCATCAAAATTAAATACCACTTATTTTTTATCCTGTAAATGTAACATTAACAGATGAATTATGGATAAACTCAAATTCACAGAGAGTTCATTATGTTTTGGCTCTGTGTAAAAGGCTTATAGTTGTCCAACAGATTTCTTTAGTAATCTCATCTAGAGCTGATGTATGCTTATGACCCACTTCCTCTTTAACTGACCACTGACCTACTTTTACGCTAACTCACACACAGCTGAAACGGGTCACTTGGAATTAACACAACTTAGATCAGATCAGATTTAGTCAGCATCTCCTTGAAGCAAAAACACACAAATATTGCATCTTGAGTTCTTCTGTTCCATTTTTGGAAGGCTGTTTAAAAACATTTGGTCAACTCCACACAGTCACCAGCACACCACACACACACTCTGTCTCTCTCTCCCTCGGGCACAAGAGTACCAGGTTGCCCTGGTTACTGATTCTATGGGATGCCAGTCTGATCTGATGGAACAGAATTTAAGTGGCTTTCATCTGAACCAAAACCAGAAGTAAACACACACACACACACACACACACACACACACACTTGTTTTTCTGTCATGGTGGGGACATGTTAGATGTTCTTTACAACATTATTTAGTATGTTTATAAAAGGGAAAGGGAAAAAAGCCAACAATCACTAAAAGGAAAATGGGAACTTCCCCTTTAAAGAGACTGTTTCCAAATTAAAATAAAAATGAAAATGGACTGAAATGTGAATGAATGGAAAGTGAATGGTGTCTGAGCATGTCAGCCCCTAATATTCTGTGAACATCTCCTTTTGTAACCACACAATGTTGAGTAAATGATGACAGAATTTTCATTTTTGGGTGAACTACTAAATGCCTTTAAGCTGTTTTCCTCATTGTCTGGTCCCACAAAGTAGGTGATTTCAGGATTTACTATCCTTAATGTAGGTAATAATGTATAGGCAAACACATGATGGATGGATGGATATACGTGCATGTATAACCACACAAACACACACTTGAAATTATTATAAAGGCTACATATGTCATGCACATAAAGTTTGACCATGTCTACCTTATTTTTTGCTCACTCCTGCTCTGAAGGACTGACTCACACTTGAGGTTTTAGAGAGAGAGAGAGAGAGAGAGAGAAGACAGAAATAGAAAAGTGAACCAAATTGGACTTTGTGAGTCAGTATTATGCACTACCCCTTCACATTGCACATAATCACACTCACTGTCACAAGAACATTTATAATTGCTTTGGTTTTAAGGCCCATAGATTCTCATTTTTCCAAAAGAGCTGACATACTCGCATGCAAGAAACATAAAACCTCCGCAACTCAGATTCCGACAAAAAAATTTAATCAGCAAGGCCAGTTATTGTACATTCATACTGCTAATAGCATACTGTGCAGCTGCTAGCTAGCTGATGACAAGCTCTCCAGTTAAATCTCCAGAGTTCTATCTAGTTAAGCAAAGCCATTAATATCCTGTTTCATATGGCGTAATGGGATGTCTGCATTACAGTATTCGAGGAACCGCTGCTCCCCACATTGTTCACGGTGCTTTTCATCATCTGCACCATAAAAATGATGCATTTCTATTACTCTTGTGCAATTTTTAGCATCAAAACATTTTCATTAGAAAGCAGACTTCCATCCATTTGCAATGTAACATTGAGTCTGTTTCTACACAGCACTTGACACAAATACATTTTGGATGTTATAGTATAAATTTAGTAACCTTTTCAGAATTTAAGTATTTAATTAGAGGGCCAATACTTGCCTTTGGAATTGGGAACCTTTATGGGGGCATATTTTTTCAAACTGAATGACTAGTGTCATCCATTTATAGCAAATAATTAAATTGTATTTATTAAAAAAAACAAACAAAAATTATCAATCTAAATAATTAATGTATTATTATTATCAGAGACGAACCTACGGGACAGGCAAGCCAGGCAATGCCTGGGGCCCCAAGCTGGGAGCCCCTCCGCAGGCGGCAACAGTAGTTCACTGCAACAATACTTGAAACCAATGATTGCCAATGCTTAGCAGACTATAATGACATTTTCGAAACCCCTGCCCCATCCATTTAGCTACAAATTAAAGTAAGAGCAGAATAAAACATTTTGTGACAGTCACACAATTTTCATGAGATCAGGCTGCATGTTTTGAATGTTCACAATTCTGTGACACCTGCCTAGAGTGGCCCCATCCCTTTAGCTACTAATTCAAGTAAGATCAGGATGCAGGAATCATGAAGAGGATGTCTGATGCACCAATCTGTGCGTCAAAAGGAGTCGACAATGAGGTTCGGCCGTAACAGTGGCTCGGTTCAGCGACATGGCCGGGAGGACACAACGTCTCGTTCCCATCATCAGGGAATGGAGGTTACAACAGTAACTTAGACGTTCCCCGTCTGTGGCTCACTTCGACGTTGTGTCAAAGAAGCGACACAAGGGGTCCAATTTTAATCATGCCAATTTTAATCACTGCACGTACCCTCCCCAACACCCCATAAGATTGTCATAGCCTTCTGGTTCCCTACGCCTGGCACACCGGGAACAAGGCGACGTGCCAAGCATGGGAGCAAGCCGTGTCAGCTTCGCCTTTTCTCTCTATATGTTTCTCGCATAGAGTTAAAGCAGCTGGGGCCATCTTAACGCTATCACATGCATCGGGGAAGGCATCTAAGGCATAAAGAAAAAACAAAAACACAGGGAACCAAGAGCAGGGCTAGAGCAAGACAGGGATACATTCAACAACTGACAAAGACTGAACAGAAATCAGGGCATTATATACACAAAAACTAATGAGAAGATTAAACACAGGAACTGGGTCATTAGGCCTGGGATGCAGCCACAGGATGGGGACTGGGTCAGGAGGCGGCCACGGGATAGGGTCAGGAGGCCTGGGAGGCGACCACAGGACAGGGACTGGGTCAGGAGGCCAGGGAGAAGGCCACAGGACAGGGTCAGGAGCAGACTGAGGTTTGGCTGAGCCATGGCATGGAGCAGACTCTGGCTGTGGAGCCATGGAAGGCGGAGTCATGGAAGGTGGATCCGTGGAAGGCTCAGGAGACGGAGCTGTGGAGGATGGAGTCGTGGAACGCTCAGGAGATGGAGCAGTGGAAGGTTCTGGAGGTGGAGCCGTGAAAGGCTCAGGAGGCGGAGCCGTGGAAGGCGAAGCCATGAAAGGCTCAGGAGGCGGAGCTGTGGAAGGCTCAGGAGATGTGGAAGGCTCAGGAGACAGAGCCATGGAGGATGGAGCCGTGGAATGCTCAGGAGATGTGGGAGGCTCTGGAGGCAGAGCCGTGAAAGGCGAAGCCGTGGAAGGCGAAGCCGTAAAAGGCGAAGCCGTGAAAGGCTCAGGAGGTGGAACCGTAGAAGGCGAAGCCATGGAAGGTGAAGCAGTGGAAGGCGAAGCTGTGGAAGACTCAGGAGGCGGAGCCTTGGAAGGCAGAGCCATGGAAGGCTCAGGAGACGGAGCCTTGGAAGGCTGAGTCATGGAAGGCTCAGGAGACGTGGAAGACTCAGGAGACGTGGAAGGCTCAGGTGACGGAGCCATGGAGGATGGAGTCGTGGAAGGCTCAGGAGACAGAGCAGTGGAAGGCGAAGTCGTGGAAGGCTCAGGAGGCCTGGGAGGCGGCCCCAAGACGGAGACTGGGAAACAGAAGACTTTCTTCTTCTCCTCCTCCTCCGGACGAACGAGGCTGGCAACGTTGACTCTGGGACAGAGGAGGCTGGCAACGCTGGCTCTGGGATGGACGAGGCTGGCAACGCTGGCTCTGGGACGGATGAGACTTCTGGCTCGTTGGCCGTGGCAGGCGTGGGCGTTGGCTCGTTGGCCGTGGCAGGCGTGGGCGTTGGCTCGTTGGCTGTGGCAGGCGTGGGCGTTGGCTAGTTGGTCGTGGCAGGCGTGGGTGTTGGCTTGTTGGCCATGGCAGGCATGGCCGTTGGCTCATTGGCTGTGGCAGGCGTGGGCATTGGCTCGTTGGTCATGGCAGGCGTGGGTGTTGGCTCGTTGGCCGTGGTAGGCGGCTCGTTGGCCGTGGCAGGCGTGGAATGCTCAGAAGCTGAAACCGGGATTGAGAGAGGTGTTTCCTCTGCAGCGAGTGTCTCAACCACTAGCCTCACATATTCCTTCCATGTGCAATCTCCGGTCTCTAGCAATTCCCTCCATCAACGTGTTGGTAGTCCGAACTCTCGAATTGTTAAATCCGCCTGGCTTAATTCAGTGAAGTATGCCGCTAGATCCATTTTAAGGTCAGTTGTTTTGTAACGAGGCAGACGAGGAATGAGGATCTAGATGCGGCTTTAATAATTAAAACAAAAGATGATCCAGGTAACTCAGAATATAAAGAAAAAACAAAAACACAGGGAACCAAGAGCAGGGCTAGAGCAAGACAGGGATACATTCAACAACTGACAAAGTCTGAACAGAAATCAGGGCATGATATACACAAAAACTAATAAGAAGATTAAACACAGGTGAGGAACAATGGGGAACAGCTGGAGGTGATCAGAGCAGGGGATGATGGGAAGTGTAGTCCGGGAACAGATGACAGGGAAGAAACACAGGCCAGACAACAGTGAATCGTGACAGTACCGCAGAAAATACGCACAGGGGGGAAGTCCACGTAGGAGCCAGACCTGTGCAGCACCTATTCCAGTAGAGAGTAATTTGAGTTGTCGCATTGGGTTTGGTCAGGGAATTCCTCCACTGAATTCACGGACCAGAGGGCTAGGGAGGAGTCATCCAGGGAGCCGAGTTAGTGGGATCTCCTGGGATAAGAGTGATATTACCTCAGCGGAGGGAAAGGGCACTAGGTGCAAGTGGTACACCCGGTCAGTTGTTACCGAGTTCTACCGGCTCATACCTGAGAAAACACGGGATGAAACCAACTCAACCCTGAGATTGTAAAATCTCATAAAGGTATTGGGTGTTGCCCACCCCGCTGCTCTGCATATGTCTGCTAAGGAGGTGCCTTTGGCCAGTGCCCACGAGGATGCCACACTTCTCGTCGAGTGAGCTCAATCCCACAAGGAGGCGGGCACGGACTGGGTGTTATAGGCCAATGCTATGGAATCAACCACCCAGTGGGAAATCCTCTGTTTTGAGACATTGTTCCCTTACCGCTTTCCGCCAAAGCAGACAAAGAGCTGATCAGAACGTCTAAAGCTCTGTGTGAGGTCCAAATAGATACACAAAGCACGTACCGGACACAGCAACAAAGGGGCTGGGTCTGTGGATGCAAGTTAAGATGTGTTTTTGCCTGAGCATTTTGAACAGGAGTTTGTGCAAGGCCCGATTGAAAACTCGCAAGTCCAAGATTGGTCGTAAGCCACCGCCTTTCTTGGGTACGATGAAGTAAGGGCTGTAGAAACCCTTCTTCATCTCGGCTGGAGGGACCGGCTCTATCGCGTCTTTGAGTAAGAGAGTCGCGATTTCCGCACGCAGGGACTTGGCGTCTTCGCCGTGCACCGCGGTAAAGCAGACACCACCGATGGGGGGCGAGTCCTGGCAAACTGAATTGCATAACCGAGTCAGATGGTCCTGGCCAGCCAGCGTGACGGATTGGGAAGTGAAAGCCACACATCCAAGCGCCGTGCTAGGGGCATTACGATTGTTTCTGACGTACCCGGCGGGGTGGAGCAGGTAATATGGCATTGGGGGGCAAAAGCGCATCCCCTCTGGTGCTGAGGGAAGACTCGAAAAACTTACTTTGCTCCGCACACCTGGCAGGGGGTGGGTTAGTGATTGAGGAGGAGGTCCCATGGAAGTCCCGGTCCGATGTACCGGGACTGTTGAGGTGTGGCACCGGAGTGCCGTGAAAATGGCATTTGCGGACCAGGTGACCCAGAGAAAGAGGAAATTGCTCCCTTATTGAGAATGTGGGTACCGCAACACGAAGGGGGTGTGGCAAAGAAAACAAACTGAACTGAGGATTCTCCTTCCGGCCCTCCACCGGGGGACGTAGTGGTCTGCTTACCGGCTCTGGAGCAAACATCTCGATCTCTGGGTCGTCCGTCTCATGGTGTGTGTTACATATGTACAGAAAGTGAGGGGCACATATAGAAGAGAGTTATTACATCACAGCTAGTTTATTTTTTTCTGCCGAGTTTAGATAGCAACTTCTACTATGGATTAGATCATTTATTTTTTATGAAATGAGTGGTTGTGAGATATCTTTGCTAGTGGCCGACCAATATATCGCCGAGGCCGATACATCGCAGAGGCCAATAATTCGGCCAATATTCTGACTTTTTAATTATAGGCATCGGCCAATAAATTGGCCGATTTGAGGGCACCAAAAATCGTCTGCTTGCAAGTGAAGCAAGACATGGAAACCACCAGTCATAGTTTGTTTTGTTGTTATGTGCCATCGTCTTATTACAATAATAGACCGGTGTGTCATTTAAACAGTCCACATAAATGAGTAGTGGCAGACTTGTTTGAGCGCATAATGTCAAAGTCCTCACCTGTTTCATTCTCCCTCTCTCTCCTCAACAGTTCCCTGTAACTTTTAACTGTCTTGTCTAATGATAAAAAGGCAAATATCAATAAAGCTGCAAATATGCACATATCTCATTTAAACAGACATAATAAACAAACCTCACAAAACTTGAGCAGATCCAGCATCCTGTGGGGTGCTCATTAATTTACCTCTAACGCACATATTCCATCAGCCTCTAATTAGCAGTTCCCTGTCACTTTTAACGTTCTTTTCTAATGATAAATAGCAAATATCAATAAAACTTATTGTAAATAGGTAAAAGGGAAAGGAGGAGGCTAGAACTGGCTTTACAATATAAATAATATTTTAATAACCAAAAAGACACACTCGCACTCAGCTATCTCTAACTCTGTCTCTGTCGCACTGCCGTCTCTGGTCGGCCTTATCCCTCTAAGACTTCATCAGCCTTATTAGGGACCGGATGTGTGGAATCACAAACCAGCCCTTCCCTCTGCCCAGCCACATTCCTCCCTCGTTCTCTGAGGCCGGGGAGACTCGGCAATTTGAAAATCAAATTACCAATGTTTGTAGAACAGCATTCTTCCACCTCAGAAATATTGCTAAATTACGAAATATGCTCTTTGTTGCTGATGCTGAAAAACAAATTCGTCAAGACCAGATTATTGTAATGCATTACTGGGAGGATGTCCAGCAAGATCAATAAATAAACTTCAATTGGTTCAAAAAGCAGCAGCCAGAGTGCTGACGAGAACCAAGAAATATGATCATATTAGCCCTGCTTTATCATCGATACATTGTTAAATTCCATATTAACTTTAAAATTCTGTTAACTACGTACAAAGCTTTGAATGGTCTAGCTCCGCAGTACTTAAGTGACCTTCTACCATGCTGTATTCCATCACGTTCATTACGATCACAAAATTCTGGCTTGTTAATAGTTCCTAGAATATCAAAATCCACAAAAGGAGGTAGATCCTTTGTATATTTGGCTCCTAAACTATGGAATAGTCTCCCTAACACTGTTCAAGATGCAGACACACTCACTCAGTTTAAGTCTAGACTAAAGACTGATCTATTTAGCCAGGCATACACCTAATTTATCGTTCAACTCACAATTAGGCTGCTTTAGTTAGGTCTGCCTGAACCAGAAACATTGATCATGATCTATAACTCTACAATAAATTTAGTGGCATCTATGCTAATATTATTTTATTTGTTTCCCTGTCTCAACTTCAGGACTCCTATCCAGATGTCACCAGAACCGACTGGATCCAGCTCCATTTCTACTTTGTGTTGGACTCCACTGCTACGTGTCACTATGTGATGATGACTATTTGCAGCCGGTGCCAGCCAAATGTCACTTCAGTCTATTACGATGGGCTTCAGAGGATGAACTGATGCCAACTCCAACAATAAGACATGGGATACTTCATATGCCTTTGCCTGAACCTTGGACTTAGGATAGACCTCACCAAAATTACTGGCCAGGTTGAACTGCGATGCACCTAACTGATCTCTGCCTGCAACACGTCGGTCTATTGATGGACTACACTCTTGAAATCGAATACATAGACTATCATTGAATTGCCAACACAACCCTTCATCAGCCAACTAACAAGGACAATGCATCTATGTGAACTTCTGCAGTTAATCCCGGATGGACTTCAAAGACATTAGTCATTAATTAATCTTATCTAACACTGACACTTACACTTACTTAGTTTAATAATTTTACACCATGACTTACACTACACACAATCGATATTGGCATTATATTCATGATGTTAGCCAGAGGGGAGGGGAACTGGTCCTGATTCTGGTTTCTCCCAAGGTTATTTTTCTCCATTAACCAACATCTTATGGAGCTTTGTGTTCCTTGCCACAGTCGCCTTCAGCTTACTCACTGGGATTATGAATACAATTATTATTTTATTACTTATTTTAAACACAATTCACAATTGTACTTCATAAAACTACATAGATATTATAGTTTTATCTTCTGTTAATGTCTGATCTTCTGTAAAGCTGCTTTGAAATGATGTGTGTTGTTAAAGGCGCTATACAAATAAAAATGACTTGACTTAAAAATATAATAATAATAATATTTAAAAAGAGAGGGAAAGGCCAATGTGGAGCGGCAGCGGGAGAGAGAGAGAGGAGAGGGTGAGAGAAAAAATGTACTAGCCTGTTCTCCGACACGCCGTAGCTTGGACCTCGGCCACTCCTCCACCCTCTAGTGGATGACAGCTATGCCTCCCCGGTCGGATCAGTCCTCTGGCCCCTTGCGGACAGAACACCCCGCCGCATTTTCGGTGGATGGAAGAGGTCTCCCACTCCCTCTCCAGGTGGTCGGCCAGGAGCCACTTTCTCCGCTTGCGGTCGTCGGTTTTCTGACCCCTAAGCGTTTTAGCGGCTGGTAGTTGTCTCCACCATCCCTGACAGTAGCCCCTCCTCCCCTCGCAGTCAGCGGCCATTCCTCCGTTCTCAGGCAGCCGGGCTCCTCTGTCTCCCGGTTGATGGACTCGGCTGTTCCGTTGGGGTTTATGGTAGTGGTGAGGACTCTACTAAGGCACATTCCTTCTCGGGTTTCGGCACCAGTGTAATGAGGGAAAAGGAAAAGGAGGATGCGAGAACCATCTTTACAATATAAATAATATTTTAACAACCAAAAATATAAACACATACACAGGTGTCGGACAGCTGTCCATAACACTCTATCTTTTACACTGCTGTCTCCAGTCGGCCTTATCCCTCTCGGACTTCATCAGCCTAATTAGGGGCCAGTGTGCGGAATCATGACCCGGCCCCCTTCCTCCGCCCTGCCAGACTTATATTATTAACTGTTTGCAAATATGCTAATATCTCCATTAAACAGATTTAATTCACAAACCTCACGAAAATCCAGCATTTTCTTCCCGTCGAGCAATCATCTAATATCTTCCACTGAGGCACGTATTCTGTCAGCCAGAATAAAAGCTTCAGCATCAGGATCAAAACTTCCTCTGATTCACAAATCATGACGGTCACTTTGTGACAATCTAAGTAGGTGATTCAGGCCGTTTATACTGTCAGGAGAAGATTGCTGCTTCATGTGGCTTATTCACTATGCACCATATTTACAATTGGTTTGATTCTTTATTTTTTTGAGAAAATGTGATTGCTCACGTGGACATGCCATGAACATGCATTTAAAAGCGCCCGCTTTTTTATTTTTTATTTCTGGCCCTGCCTCCAAGTTATATAATTTGATTTATAAATGCTGAAATATGTTATTTCTGTGCCACTAGCATCATTAAATGGAATTGCAAAAATAAATGACTGCTTTCAAACAGGTTTAAAAAAAAATTCCATCTTCCATCGATTGCACAAACAGATTGAACAAATGTTGTGTCTGGGCAGAACAGGCTGCTTAAAACAAACAGAGCAAAGTTTTGCAATGTTACACTTTTGTGTGAAATAAATCTACAAATGGCTTACTTATAGTTGACTGCCTATTAAGATGCTAAAAATAAATGTACCTTGAAAAAAATTACACACATCAGCTTTAATTTTGAAAGGATTTGTATAGGTGTTTATGTAAAGGAGAGCGAGCAATGAACATATATTAGTGTTGGATATATTAATTAGCCACGTAAGCTGAAAGTTTCCTTTTAAAAACACCAGAGAGGCTGAAATCTAAGTAATTGCTATTGTGAGTCGGTGGAGAAAAGGAGTGAAAAGAAAATGGAAAAAGAAAGAATCGATTTGTCTGACTACAGGAAATCTGTCTGAACAAACAGGTGGAAGTACTAAATTACCAGTGTCCTAAGAGGACCTCAGACACCAGACAATGAGGCCACCCTGAGTAAACGAAGAACCAGCCAGTGCAGTGGTAATTTCTGAGCATGTGTGGGTGTAGGAGTGTGAATGGTGTGTGTGTTTGTGATATTCAGGCCTCAAAACAAATTCTGGTTTATGGTTTTACGTCCACGTTCCAACCTCATCAGTGATCAATCTGTGTTGAATGAGAGTGGATTTTAATGGCATCTTCACGATGTGTGTGTGTGACAGAGAGAGAGAGAGAGAGAGAGAGAGAGAGAGAGAGAGAGAGAGAGAGAGAGAGAGAGAAATGTTATTATAATGTTGGATGAGGATCAGGCTTAATATTTCTGCATAAACAAGAGGCAATAAAGAGCTACAGAAGTTGGACAGTGGGAGTAACTGAATAACTGAAAGTATTAATGTAATATCACTGCTCAGCCTAATGATGCTCCAAATATTTTTTTTTCTGTCCTGTAACTGCTGCTAAACACACTGTTACTGCTGTGTGTACTTGTACACTGACACTGTGTTGACCTGTTCATGTGAAGGTGATACTCTCCCTAGAGACTCAACTTGTCGGTGTAGTGGAGGAATACATTGTAATTTAAGTGCTGTCAAGTAACATGTTATTAACCTAGAGTTCCAATAAAAAGGTAAAAAGTTACTTATGGTTAGGGTTAAGGTTGGATACAGAGCAGAGTTAAGTTGATGGTTAATGTATTCTCAACCTCATATGACAACTCCACAGACTGCCCACAATCCGTTCACTGATCATTTGATGCATTTAGACCATTTCAAGGATGTAAACAATAACAAAGGAATTAGAACGCTACTGTGCATGTCTGGCCCTGAAGCATTTCCGGTAGAAGCATTTTTATTACCCAGAACTTTCTAAATAAAATGACTGGCACATACTTTTAGAGTCTAGCTAAAACAGAACAAACGAGATATGTGCAAAAACATAAACAATGAGGTGGTATTAACGGATCCCTTAAATATGACTCGGAATCAGCAAAGTTTCTCAAAGAACATTACTTGAAATTACTTATGCAAAGTGTTGGTGATACTGAGCTCATCTACGCGAGAGAGGTGATGAAAGGGTACAGTAGTTTAGATGCTCACAATTATTTCCTAAGCAGCATGGTCAGGATCACTCCTGTTAAAATCAATGAAGCTGTTAATGCTGCATGACTTGCAGACAAGGTAAGGATTTTCTTTTTAATTATAAAAAAAAGTATTTTTTGTAATATACTCTGTTGTAGCTTCTGTGCTACTCTAAGAACTTGGCAGTGTAATACTGCAGATATTGTTGACTTTTGTATGACAAATTGCTTGTTAGGTTCCTAATATTTAAGTCGCTTTGTATAAAAGCATCTGCTAAATGACTGTAAATGTAAGCACAGTGTAGTTCTAGCGGGAAGACTAGCAGCTGTACATCATCGCACCATTAGCTGGGTAATTCCCAGCCAATCACATGTAAGCCATTGCTTTATAAGTCTGCTCACAATCTATCACATTGCTGTTTCAGTGTGCTAACGTGGCAACCTCCACCACCCCACCACCACCAGTTGAATCCTGTCCTGCACGGGGGTAGGTTCCTCGCCCTTGCCTCCTATCTCCACCAGGATATGGCTGTTCCAAGTACTACAACTTCGGACCGCCAGACGGGGCCAAAGAGAGACATTACTTTTCTGTTTTATATTCATCATATAAATGTCATCTTCAATTTCACTCAAGTCTGCAAGTCTTCCTGATAGAAATGTAAATGATTTGAACAGACTCATTCATTATAATGGGAGCGATCTATAGTCAACTAAACTCTACCGATCTATAGTCATCTATAGCCAACTAAACTCTACCTATCAAACGTACTATTAGTTGGCATAAATGTTGTTCACTTACCAGAGATAAGATGTGTGCTACAGTTGTTAGTACTGCAAGAATCCAGTCTTCTCGCTTCACTGCAGTGTTTCATGCATCCATTTGTGGTTGCACAATTATGGAAATCTAAACAATTTAATTTCCGTTAGTTCCAAAAATAACATTCTGTTACAATCGTAGTAATGTTTATCATGTTAGTCACAATGAATAAAGTGCCTCAAGCTGTTGTTTTGAATGAGTTTGACAAATAGCCGGAAATGTTCAACGAACAAAGACATCACTTCATTACACCTACAGTACAAATAGCCCTTGAAATTTCTATAGCACATAAACTAGAACTGGTACTTTCTTGTCCTGGCAATGTATAATCTGATTGGTTGAACTTTGGAAGTAAAGGCACACGGGGTTGTTTATAAGTCTTCCTGGAAACAAAGTCATGATTACAAGGGAGGTTGATAACGCTTTTGAAGATGAAATAATCATTTGATTTGACCAAGTGTGCCAGTTTACTGGTATCAAATCTTCAACAGATATTATACATTTTGTTTGAGGCACTTAGTAGCAAGTTAACCAGAGACAGTATAGGATGAGATGAGTCACTGGTAGTGGGGATTTCTTTAAGACTGCAAGGGAAGCTCGGCTTCCCCTATAATGTCAAAAAAATAATGGTCAAATATGTACTATTGTGTAAACAATTTATTGACTAAAAATGCGTTAGAACATGTTCATCTCGAAAACGAGTTCGTTCAGAATCAGCTACATATAGCAGGTTGGCTGACTCGATTTCATTCTCATACATTCCCGTAGCGTCACAGTGCATTTCCCTGTTGAAGCCGAGCGTCCATTGACTTCAATGGGGCTGCTTTGAACAGTTTTTTTCAGTGCTCCGAACTAGACGGTCATTGGATAAATGCTGCGATTATGTCCCGCCCACGGACACTCAGCATCTCTGGGGGAGAATGAGGAGTGGGCTGGCCTGGACTCCGGGCTTCCGTGTAATGATTGGAGGATCTGTCGAAAGACTGCATCTCCTTTTGACTGACAGCGAATCTGTACTATAAGAAGTCGCTGAAGCTATTCGCGCTCAGTCCCATCGCGGATTTCTCAAGTGTATTCGAAAGACAAACTGTTGCAACCTATTTCTTGATATCATTGCAATCATTTTCTCGAAAAGGAACGTAGGGCAGAATTTACTTTTAAATAAATGGACAAGTTTATAATGTAGGCCGAAAATGAGCTTCCCCTCTTTGAAAGACCAGCAGCCGCCACTGGTCACTGGTATACCTTTTTTATTTTAAAATTTAATTAGCCTTATACAGGGTTTACTAAACTAACCAGCTGCAGATAAATAACTAGTCTATTGCCAAAAAACAAACAAACAAACAAAACAAAACAAAAACTAAGACTTGACTTGGACTTGTGGCCAACGACTTGAGACTTGGCCTTGAAAGACTTGAAACTTGACTTGGACTCCACCTCAAAGACTTGAGACTTGACTTGGACCTCAGGGACTTCTGAACATGTCTGAGAAATTCAATATTAATCAATTCAAAGAGTACACGTAAACATTGGCATTAATATGTAAAATTATGACGTTTAGATGCTGTCAATACGTCAATACTGTAAGTTTTCGTGTCTATGCAAACGTAAGCTAATGTATATTTGCTAGAATCAACTGTATGCAAGAATTCTCATGAGATCATGTTGAGTTGGTCACTTTACATATCTAAGTGGGCGATTCTTGGCCAAAAAGATGCTATGTGGACCAGACCTTTTGCTGCTTATTCAAAGGTCTGGCTAAGCGAGGCTAAGGTTGGTGTAAGAACAGAGTCAGGGTTAGGATGAAAGATATATGGCCCAGTGTCCTTATGTGGTCCAAATACAGAGCAGGTCCAAATAGAGTGCAAAACCTACCCGAGAGCTGTATTAAATAACTTTATGCATTATACACATATATTTTAAGAGTCTTATCTATTCAGTAGCAGGTTGACTTGAAACTCTATATTATTTATCTGTGGCATGTTTTGGAGATGCGAGCGAAGTTTGAGGAGAGCGAGGCCAGGAGAGGAAGAACAGTAAATTATTGGGGATTAAATAGATTCTGACCAGTTTTTCCCCACCCTCAAATGGACGGCTTGGTCGAACGATTTAATCATACCCTAAAGAAAATTATTTGTAAGTTCTTGCACTAAGACACTCGATATTGGAACAAGTGGCTCGAGTCCCTATTATTTGCAGTATGAGAGATTCCGCAAGCCTCCACGGGGTTCTCCCCATTTGAATTATTGTAGGGGCATCGACTGCGCAGTGTGCTCGACATCCTACGGGAAAATTGTGAGGAGGGACCTTCAAACAGCTTGACTTGAGAGTAAAACTCCACACACTGGTGCAATTACCACAGGAGAATTTGCTCAAGGCTCAAGAAAGTCAAACCTGGCTGTATAATAGGGGTGCTTGACTAGGGGAGTTTACACTTGGAGATAAAGTCCTTGTATTGTTCCCCACATCGAGCTATAAATTACTCACCAAGTGACAAGGTCCCTTTGAGGTCACTCGACTAGTTGAAGAAATCGATTATGAGGTGAAACTAATGGATAGAGGCAGAGCAGATCAGAATTACCACCTCAACCTCCTAAAACTGTGACTTTGGCGACGGTGGTTCTGGAGAGGGAGGTGCATGGACAGGAGGTGAATTTAAAAGCCATGCTGTACATGGGGGTAGTAGAAGAATCCCATAGTGACTGGGCCAGCCCAGTGGTCTTGTTCCTAAGAACGATGGCTCTGTCCGGTTCTGTGTGGGTTATAGAAAAGTCAATGCAGTGTCTAAATTTGAAGTGTAACCAATGTCTCGGCTTGATCGGTTAGGTGCGGCTCACTTTTATTTGACACTGGATTTAATGAAGTGATATAGGCAGATACCCTTAACTCCCATGTCCTGTGAAGAGACAGCATTTTCCATGCCGTTCAGATTACACCAATTTGTGACACTTCCGTTCAGTTTGTTCGGGGCCCTGGCTATGTTTCAGCGGCTCATGGACCGAATCCTCTGACCACATGTTGCTTATGCCGCTGCCCATCATGGCGGGACTCATGGCAAACCCAAAGAAGTGTGCAATTGGGCAGGTGGAAGTACAGTATCTGGGCTTCCACTTGGGTTATGGGCAGGTGCAGCCCAAAATTGAAAAAAAAAATATCTGGACCAGATTCGGTCCAGTGGACGGAGCCGTGTCATTAGGCATTCACGCAGGTGAAAGCTGCACTTTGCGTCGGGCAGTTATTACACTCTCCTAACTTCGCTCTCCCTTTTATCTTGCAGATGGATGCATTAGATAGGGGGCTGGGAGCAGTAATGTCCAATATGGTGGAGGGGGAGAAGAGCCCTGTGCTGTACAATAGTCGCAAACTCTCACTAAGGGAGACTAAGTACTGCACAATAGAGAAGGAGTGTTTGGCCATGAAGTGGGTGGTCCTCACCATCTGGCACAATCTATTGGGGCGTGATCCGTTCAGACCACGCCTAGCTCTCCAGCCTTTTAAGTTCAAGGTAGTTCACAGGCCGGGGGCACAAATAGCTGTGGTAGATTTCTATCTAGAAATGGGGGGTGTAAGTGACAGGCCAGATGGAACCCCGGCCTGAGTTGTGTGATGGGGGTATGTGGTGATGTGATAGTGGCCTGGCAACGTCTGTGGCTGCGAGGCCAGGAGAGGAAGAGTGGTAAGGATTGAAACCTGAGGGAAATTATCTCTAACCGCCAGAGGAGAGAGGGAGGGAGAGAGAGAGAGAGAGAGAGAGAGAGAGAGAGAGAGAGAGAGAGAGACACGCAGAAGCCAACAGAGTGTGCTTATACTGAAAAGTATTGAAAATAAAGATATACGTTGGATTGTTTGCCCGACTTCTGCTTCTTCCTCCAAAGAGAGTTTGTGACTTGTCACACATGTATGATTCACACACACATGCATGTGTATGAGTTCCTGTCAGAGAACTTTCTCAGGTGTGAAATTACTCTCAACATCAAATGAGAGAAAATATGGAGAGAAACACCTTTCACTCAGTGGATAAGCACCAGTGCACCTCATTACGAATATATGTGAGTGAGTGTGTGTGATAGTGTACTCTCAAATGTTTGCAAGTTTGTGTGAAAATGCAGGTATGACTGATTTAGAATTAATTAAAATAAAACAAAGACATTAAAATCATAAAAAAAGTTATATTTAGATTGAGAGATAGTGTGAAATGGAGGTAGATTAAAAGAAAAAGATAGAAGAGAGGGAGGTAGAGGTAGAACGAAATAGAGAGAGAGTCGCCTTTTCATTTGTCTCACAGTTGACAATTTTTCACCATGAAGGGAAAGGCCCAATTAGGCTAATTAAATGTTCCTGTGTAGCGTTCACTATGAAATATTTATCCAGTGTGTGTGTGTGTGTGTGTGTGTGTGTGTGTGTGTGTGTGTGTGTGTGTGTGTGTGTGTGTTTGATCTACAGGTCAGAGTCAGGTAATGGCTAAATGAGTGTAATAGGGCTTTTAATCAGCCCATCCTGACAACAAGATGGACTCAAATCACAAGCAAAACAGCCATTATTTGAGCTATTATCACCACAACACACACACACGCCTTGCCCTTGACAATAAGTGTTTGATTTTAGAGATGAATATGTTTGTACAGAGAGGGTGGGCTGAGCAGTCACATCACAGGTCATGGGGATATTGAGACTTTTCCAGCTTGAAACTCAATGGAACATAAACAACACCTAAGTGTGCTTGAATGTATTTTGTGGGTGCTGATGGAAACAATTTTAAATACACTTAAACTTAGAATAACAGAATAAAGGCTTCTGTAGCCACTGTGAAACTGTCCAATTAACTAGAATAACTCAAGAATACTGACTTTTTTGTATAAAAAATTATACGTACAAGATGCATTTACATTAGAAGTAAAATTGCATTGAATATGATGACTTCAATATGAAGACTACAAAGAATTTATGTAAAATACTGTATATTAGGAAATCTGTTCACTTGTTATAAGCCTTACTAAATTAGCTAATTTCTTATTAGGAGTGCTTGCTAAAGCAAAAATCACTATCGCTCAAACTTAGGGTTGGAGATTGTGATAAATTAAGTATTCAATTTTGGCATAAAACCTGTCCACACTGTTTGTGCTACGGACATGAATGGTACCTGAAATTGTGTTGCTTTTTAAAGAGATGCATGCTAATACTTTTCTTAGTTCAAACTTATGTTCTCAAATTTATGGTAAAACGGGTGAAGTTCGAGCTATATTTGGGGAACAGGATATCATCAAGATTTGGGGGTGAAAGGGCCTGCAAAGATGCTAACCAGTACAACCCCTGGAGTCGTGAGTTTGAATCTGGGGTGTGCTGTGTGACTCAAGCCAGGCTCCCAAAGCAATCAATTGGCCCGGTTGCTAGGGTGGGTAGACCTTCCTCATGGTCTCTATAAGGTGGCTCTTCTCGGTGGGGCATGTGGTGAGTTGTGCGTGGATGCTGCGGTGAATAGCGTGAGCCTCCACACATGCAAAATCTAAGCTGAAATGTGACCAGCAAGATGTGCGGGCTGACTGTCAGAAGATGAGGCAACTGAAATTCATCCTCCGCCACCCGGGTGGAGGCGAGTCACTGCGCCAGTGGGAATTGGGCATGCCAAATTTGGGAGAAAAGGGTAAATAAAAGAAAAAAGATTTTGGGGTGAGCTCTTTGGACTTGGGCAAGTAAACAAGCACATAGCAATTGCCCAGAACACCCTAGCAAGCCACTAATAACACTCAGAAAACCATAGTAACCACGGCTCACCACCTCACCCTAGCAGCGACTTCTGCACAGTCAAGTACCACTCACAAAAATTCACACAAAATCTTTCAGAAAATGTACAAATCTAGTTTTATATCATTTTTTGCAGTGTAGAATATTAGTTTCAGAAATATCTACTCCGACAAAGTTCACTCACTGAGCCACAGAACTGCTGTACATGCAGGAGAGAGAAAAAGCTTAAGGCGTCATCAGCTCATTATGTTCTGCCCTATATAAAAGAAGAGAAGACAGCCAGATATCATACTCTCCTTTCTCCCTAGCCCACAAAGTTTCCCCTCCACTTAAGATGTTTCTTTCTTTTTCTTTGCCAAGCATGTGTGCAGAGAATTATCTGCTCTCTCTTCCTCCTTGAATATAAATGATGTTTTTTTTCATACTCTTTTTTTCTGATTTGGCATTTGCCTGCTCACCCCATCTATGAGGTCTCACCTCATAAAACAGACACTGCTTGAAAGAGAGCGCGAGACAGAGAGAATCTTAGGAATGTTCTTTTTCTTTCAGGCAGTATACAACATGAAATTCATAAAGTTTGGTCACACAGTGAGGCTTACCATTCAGTCACATGTACAGACTGTTTTTCTTTATCTTGTTCTGCTTGTTCTGTCTTTACACTTCCATTCCAATACGGGTACACTAATATGCATTAATACATGTTTAATTACGGCATTATTATGGAAAATTCATATGTTAATTACAACAATTACTAAATGATGAGTTAATAGTCATGTGCCTCAACAAGTAAAGTCATAACATAATGATATCTTTGCAAACCATTAGTTTATCATTAATTCAAACAAATACTGATACAGTCAAAGTACTGCAAAAAGTAATGACTTGAGAACTCGCTTATCATTAATGACCATCATTGGACTTTATAAAAGCTGTTTATTTAACATCGGTTTCCAAAAACTTTGCCTCACAAAAAAAAAAAAAAAAAAGTGGGATGCAGAGATAAAAAAGTTATATACAAAATATTACATATAAATATGTATATGTGATATTTTGTATATCTTTTTTTTTAATTGTTGTAATTAACACATGCATTTGCAGTAATAATGCAGTAATTAAGCATGTATTAATGTAGATTAGTGCACCTGTATTGGGTGGAAGTTCAAATACATGGCTTCAATTCATTGTGGTAATTAACACATTAATTAACACAATTAGTTAATATAATAAGTTGTTAGGGAATTAATCCACGATTACACATTTAATTAATAGCAATTCATATATGACTTAATATATTAACCAGACAGACTCTTTATTAGTTGCTGATGTGGCAATCATTAATGAATGGCTTAGATAATCATGAGTCATACATGAACTCAGTATTATCTGTGCATTAGTTAAGCATGAATTAATGCATATTAATGCACCCATATGAGTGTGTGTCTGTATATGTGTGGCCCTGCGATGGACTGGCGACCTGTCCAGGGTGTACCCCGCCTTTCGCCCAATGTTAGCTGGGATAGGCTCCAGCCCCCCGTGACCCTGTACAGGATAAGCGGTTGAAGATGAATGAATGAATGATAATGCACCCATATTGTAAAGTGTTACCTATTATTTTCTTAGCTGGGAAGAAAGGAGATTTTTCTCTAAGCCACATGGCAACACAAAGAGGTTCAGCAGACTTCCACTGTATGGCAATACATTTCTTTGCAGCTAACAGAAACATCTTTTTAAATTGTGAATTTTCCCCATATCCAGTTGTAGAATTGATTCATTTCCCAAAAGGATACATTTTATTAATAATGTGGAGGATTCTCTCCCAATATTTTTTTTTTTTTGTCACACATGCCCAAAATATATGTAGTAGTGTGCCCACCTCAACTTCACATCTAGGGCAGCATTCAGAATATTTATCACTTATCTTGTGTAATCTCTCAGGTGTGTAATAAACCCTGGTACAATGAATTTACCAAGGAGAATGGGGCTCACAGGGTTAAAAAAAAGGGGTCACAATCCCCTTAACAGTGGTAAATGTACTTTTAGTGAAACAACAGCAAAAGCAATATGATGAAAGACACTACTATTCAATAAATAATTAAATTTGTTAATATTAGTAATCAAAATAAGCAATTCTTATTTATATTTTTCATTAGCCTAACTGTAGGCTGTTTATGGCTGCGAAGCAATGTAGCACATTGCCACATGCAGTTACTCAAAAAATTACAAGTTACTCAAAAGTAATCCTCTACAAATTTCTTATAACTTCTCATATGTAGTCAGAATACTGACTTAACTGATTACTTCACCAAAATCATAATCACATTATTGTTTTCTTTTAAGTTTCTTTCTAAAAACACTTTTCACAGGAAAGCTTTTGATTTTTCTGCTCTTTGTTCATTATCACATGCTACTCAAATGCCACTACCACATATTTATCCCTTATGACTCGTTACAGGGCACACAAACTTCTACTGCCACAGAAATTCAAACAGACATGCATATTAACATAATTCCTGTTTTAAACGTATTCTAAATAATATTATTTTAGAAATATGTCACCACGTAATATATTTAAAAGAAATTAACTTAACTGAAAGTCAGTAACTGTAAACTGATCACAAGAATTAAAAATGTAATGTAACTTATTTTGGAACTAAAGTAATTAGATTACATTAATCAATTATTTTGTAATTATATTACACACAAACTGGCAGCAAAATGTAGAATGTGCAGTCACAGGTGTGTGTTTATAAGAATTTACAATGGCTTCGAACATGGCACATCCAATCAGATTTTAGCATAGTTTTACAGCCATGATTAATCTTGAGGTCTTATTCAGGTAAATCAGGGGCATGATACAGCAGAAAGTGCACAACTACAGCATACAGATACACTTCGGTTTACTTGTTCCCTCTGCCCTCAAGGCCCTTACACAAACTTCACATACATTATCTGAGTAAAGAAATTGATATAGATGGTTTCCCAAATGGAAGCAGAAAAAAACAAATTAAGTGCATTATTGAAACTTCTAAAACTCTTAAGCAGACCAAAACAAACATTTTTGATCAAGATTTAAGTGAAACACACATATCAGTAAAATTAGTTAAATTTGTTGTTTAGTGAAATAATCATTTGTTTTTGCAGAACCAACTCCAGATTTTTTTATCGAGCGCTTGCTAATGATTTAGCAAGGAGATCACTTAGGCTTTAGTACTTGAGCAACAGATGTCAGTGCTGCTCACAGATGGAGAGAGGAGGAGTGAAGAAACACAGAGCGAAAGACTGGGAGGCAGTGGTGGACAAATAGACACTAAACAGTGACATTTTGGACATGTCTTTTACTGAGTGATTTATTAGTGTAATAAAGAAATTACCCCGATTACACACACAAACACTGAAGCGCACGCACACACACACACACACACACACACACACACACACAAATACAAACTATACAGACAGCTTGCCATATTGAAACACTCATGCATGGCTGGGGAAGGGGTAAAGAATCACACACACACACACACACACACATTCTTGCACAAAAGTTTACTTAGCTATCTAAAGGGAGACATACCTTAGACTTCCATTGTTTCTATATAAATTTAATTATAATTATAAAAGACATACCCTAACCCAAAACCTCATCCTACCTCTAAAAAAATCTAATAAATTCAATCATTTCTATCATTTTAAAAAACTGTTTTTGCTTCATATATGAATTGATTTTCTAATAAAGCATGTCCCTGACTGTCCCAAAAAGGGAGTTTTAGTATGATTTATTTCTCTTTTGGGGAAATCTGTTTGCCCAAATTATAGCTAAGTACGAGTGCACACACAAAATCTAACGCACACATTAAAAAGTCAGTTAGAATGCCTAACAAGAATCCCTGAAGATCTTCTAGTGAAAGCTTTGCAATCATAATACATTCCCTCCTAACATACTCTATTGTGATTCAATCTGGATTAGTTTATCTGACAAAAGTCTCTTCAGGAGTAATCATGAACAAAAATGTTATCTCAGTGTGAGTTTATGTGTATGCGTGTCTCTTGCTCATGGCCAGACATATTCTAAGCTGCCATTAGAACAACAGAGAAAAGGTCAAGCAAGAGGGTTAGACGGCTGGAAATAATTGAGGAGGATGTAGACAATAAAGAGCATTAAGAGGGAACAAAAAAGATGGACAGCATGAGAAAATGCAGAGTTGGAGGATAAAAGGAGAGGAGAGACATGGGGAGCATAGAGATGAAAGTATGGAGTGATGAGATTCATCATGTTGTTCCATTGAAGCTTATTGATTTAATTTTTTATTTTATTTTTGTCCAGACACTCAGCCTGAATAATAGAGCCTAATGTGTGTGTGTGTGTGTGTGTGTGTGTGTGTGTGTGTTAGTGTATCACTAATAAGGGTATTTCAGTTGGATAAGCTTACATGTGAGTGCCCTATTCTCAGGTGTAAGAGTAAAAATGCTTTATACAGTTTGTGTTTAGCTCAAAACAGAAAATTAATCAGATGTTTATATGTATTCTTAAAGTGAAAGTTCACCCAAAAACTGAACATTCTCTCATAATTTACTCATGCTATTTAAGATGTGTATGACTTTCGTTCTTCTGCTGAACACACACAAATATTTTTAGAAGAATATTTCATCTCTGTAGGTCCATTCAATGCAAGTGAATGGTGGTCAGACATTTGAAGCTCCAAAAATGAGATAAAGGCAGCATAAATGTATGCTCCAGTGGTTGAATTCATGTTTTCTGAAGAAATCCAGTTGATTTTGGGTGAGAACAGACTAAAATATAACTCCTTTTTCAGTGGGTATCCATTTAGAATAGGATTTCTACCATAGAATTTCAACAGGACAGAGCTGAACACCTCAGAGCTCTTTCTCCCAGCGTAACGATAATTAAGTTGGACGCGGTAAGGGCAAGTTAAGCTTGTTTTTCAAACCGACATAAAAAATAGAAAAAGCTGAGAAAGAAGAAGAATAATAAACTTTAAAACACCATAACATTTATTTTCTGGCTAAACATTGCAAATGAGACATATGATAAATACTTTACAGCAGAATTAAGCATTCACAAGGACATTTATAAGCACTGGAGAGTTATTTGTTTGGATTTATTCATTTACATTTCATTAGAGAGAATTATCATTTGTGAGTATTTATATACATATGCACAGACTTTATGAGCGAGCATCATTAGACCGCATATTCAAACAATTGTGAATTTCAAAAACTGTTAAGTCTCTAAAGATGTGCTTTCTTTTAAATGGACTCCACTCTTAATATTTTCCTTATTACTATTTATAATAAATAAAAAAAATTATATAAAGGTTTATAAATTATATAGTTTTACTATAGTGATATTGTAGTAACCATGACTTTTTGGTGGAAAACATACATTTGAAGATATTAACAATGGTATTAGTACAGTATATGGTGTTAATATAGTAACCATGTTTAATTTTGTGATTACAATTATTTTACTATAAAATACCATGGTTATACTATGGTTATTTTATCTGTAGAGGACATCAGGACAGATCCGTATTCCAATCGGTTTAGTGCATTATTTAGGATTATTTTGACACTATTTATCAAGGCATTTTTCTAGAAACTTTTTTCAACAGATATACACTTTAAACACCCAGACCTTCAGCGATTCATACCTTAACTCGATTAATCTTTTGTTTGAGCTAAAAAAGGTGCAGTGGGGACTCACATGTTGCCAGGCAAGAACATGATCGATTACAATAGCAACATGCATTGAAAGAATATATTTACACTAATAACAAATAAACTCAAAAATAAACTTAATTCTGGCAGTTTGTTGTTCATTAAATTGCCGATAGATTTTATAATGTTGCATAATATTTGGGAGCAGCGTTTCATGAGAAAGGATGTTCAGATTTCATACAATGTCATAATCTGACAAAACCATCATATTTTGAATGTGAAGCACAAGTTAACATCATATTGTGAAAGTGAAGCACAAGTTAATATGGCGTTAACATTGCTTGATAATGTGCACCATTTCACACCAAATGAAGAAACCTCATTTGAACATCACACACCAGCAACTGTAGACCATTTGGAAATAAAGTGGTGCAAGGAGAACAAATCTTGTTCAGACGTCATGTTCGTTATGTACATGCATCGTAGGGCTCATTGTCTCGGTTCACTTGGCTGCAGCATGCACAATACAATGTGACAAAAAGCAACAATGTTCCACAATATTGTGAACTACACTCATGCTCTTGTAGGCTACTGTATAATATAATTAAGTTCAAAAATAAACTTTTTCATTTAATCATGAATGCTGCCACCTTATGTGACTGTATCGCCAATAATTTTACCTTTAAAACACAACTGTGATGACAAATATAGGCTAAGTTAAATACCATGACAAAAATATATACAATATAATATGAACAAATTACCAACAGTGATCTTACAGGACACTGTGTCAGTAGCAGCCATGGCGCAAAATGGCTTTTTGTGAATCTGCTGGATGTAGTGTACATCCTACATGTATCCAAACAGACATTAAGATAAGTAAAGCTGGTCTCAAACTTCAGATTTGCAGGACAAGAGTAACAGAATGCGAGTTAAAAGGCCCTGAGATATCAGTCCACATGTGACTTTCAAAGAACTTCTGTTTTTAACTATACACCAACCGCCGTAACTTTAAATAATATTATTTAAGCACACACACACACACACACACACACACATGAGCGGGTCTAACACTTTTAGCCTATCACTACTGACTAAAAGTGTGAGAATTTAAAGTTTTCAAGCGGTGGTACTCCCCGCGGTACTAAGGCTCATTCTGGATGCTTACCCATTGTAAATCATGACAGCAGTCTCTAGGCAAGATCATAATTTCAAGCTTGATTATACTTCTTAGTGCTTGACGCGTGCGCAAAGTGCTAGATAGCGCTATAGGAAGTGTAATCGAGTTTGAAATCATGATCACCAAGGAGACTGCTGTCAAGAAGAATTTTTTTTTTATATTTTGGACTGTTTTCATTCAAAACCAACTGGATTGCTTCAGAAGACATTGAATAAACCACTGGAGTTTTATGGATTACTTTTATGCTAACTTTACATCTTTTTTGGAGCTTCAAAGTTTACATTGTATGGACCTACAGAGATGAGATATTCTTCTAAAAATCTTTTTTTGTGTTATGCAGAAGAAAGAAAAGTCATACACATCTGGGATGGAATGAGGGTGAGTAAATAATGAGTGAATTTTCATTTTTGGGTGAACTTACCCTTTTAAGTAAAACTTCAACTGAATATGGGATTAACAAATTAAGAAAAACCTAAAGTAAACTGGTCTATATAAATGTAATGTTATGTTCCTACTTTATTCGAGAACTTGGGGATTGGGGTCAGGGTTGGGGATTAAAAGTTGATCTCCCATAAAATACAAAATATCCTCACAGACCTGCATTACAAATAATGTTGTGTTTGATGTCTTTGACTTGTTTAGTGTTAGGTTTGTGGTGACAGTTAGTTATGTTTAGATTAATAGTGATGATTAGATTGCAGCTGCAATGTGCTTCTCACTGTTATTTGAGGTCTAGCTAAGCAAGTTTTGTGTTTTTTCAGCTACCTGTGCTTGTAATTTTGATAAGTGCTCTTTTTTGTAGTTTATTTTGGTAAGGATGTGCCTGTTGAGGTGCCTACTTACACTTCTTTTTAAACTTGTGATTGGATGGTTGCTTTTGTGGTGAACTAACTGGCCTTTGATTATTTATTTCACCACACTACTACCTACATTAATTGCTATTTCTTCATATTCCCAATATAACTGTCTCTTTACATTTTCACCTCAGTGGAGGGGAAAGGTGCTATGTGCAAGCAGAACACCTGGTCAGATGTTCCGCATTCCTGAGTTCTACGTGCTTGTACCTGAGAGAACACAGGACGAGACCGACTCAACCCTGAGATTGTAAAATCTCATAAAGGTATTGGTGTTGCTCAGCCCGCTGCTCTGCGGATGTCTGCTAGGGAGGTGCCGTTGGCCAGTGCCTACGAGGAATGCCACACTTCTCGTCGAGTGAGCTCGAACCTGAAAGGGGGTGGGCATGGCCTGGATGTGATAGGCCAAAGCAATGGCGTCAATAACCCAGTGGTAAAGCCTCTGTTTGTAGACAGCATTCCCATTCCGCTGTCCACCAAAGCAGACAAAGAGCTGCTCAGAACATCTAATGCCCTGAGTGCGGTCCACATAGGTACGCAAAGCATGCACCGGACACAGCAAAGAAAAGGCTGGGTCTGCCTCCTCCCTGGGCAGCTTCGCTTGCAGGTTCACTACCTGGTCCCTGAAGGGGGTTGTAGGAACCTTGAGTAACCCGGCCGTGGTCTTAGGATGACATGGGTGTCTGCCGGACCAAACTCCAGGCAAGTGTCGCTGACAGAGAACGCTTGCAGGTCCCCAACCCTCTTGATGGAAGTGAGCATGATCAGCGACTGCGTGCCCATTGCACACGGCGCCCCAACCCTGTTTGGAGGCATCTGAGGTGACCAGAATGCATTGGGAAACCTGCAGTAGGGGGACTCCAGTCCCCAGAAAACAGAGGTCTGTCTAATGGTTGGATGTCTGGTGGCAGAAAGAGGTGATGAACACACGGTATAGGCTGTGGCGCCATGGCCATCTTGGGACTCAAGTCTGAAGCCAGTGCTGATGGGGTCTCGTATGCATCAACCCGAGTGGCACGGCCGCCGCTGAGGATGTCATGTGCCCCAGGAGCATCTGGAACCGCAGCAATGGAACCGCTGTGCCTTGCCTGAGCGAACTTAGGCAGTTTACCACCTGCTGCGTGCGCTCGTTTGTGAGGCGCGCTGTTGTTGAGACTGAGTCTAACTCTATGCTCAGAAAAGAGGTGCTCTGGACCGGGGAGAGCTTGCTCTTTTCCTCGTCGACCTGAAGCCCTATATGGCTGATGTGCCTGAGCACCTGGTTCATGTGGGCACACAGAGACCCTCGAGAGTGAGCTAGAATTAGCCAGTCGTCGAGGAAGTTGAGTACTCAGATGCCCACTTCCCTTAGCGGGGCAAGGGCAGCCTCTGAGGGGACAGGGACGAGCCGATGGGAGGGACCTGGTACTAGTACGTTGGGCCATTGGATATGAGCCGCAAGAAGGGTCTGTGTCGAGGCAAGGTGAGACGTAAAAGTACATATCCTTCAGGTCTGCTGATGCAAACCAATCTAGATGCTGGACACACATTAGAATACGTTTCCGTGTGAGCACCTTTGAACAGGAGTCTTTGTGAGGCCCGGTTAAAAACGTGCAGGTCCAAGATTGGCCGCCATGCACCACCTGTCTTGGGTATGATGAAGCGAGGACCGTGGAACCTTGGCTTCATCTCGGTGTGAGGGACAGCTTTATCGAACCCCTGGGTGGCGAGTGCCAGGCGAACAAAATCGTGTCGCTGAGTCGGATAGTACCGGCCCGCTAGCATAACGGGTTGGAATTGTAAGCGATGCATCCAAGCTCTGAGCAGTGGGGCACTAAGGGACGATCACAAATGACGTACCCGGTGGGGCTTCGCAGCGGGGGGAGCAGGTAATATGCTGAGAAAAAATCTCAAAGCACTTACATTGCTCCGCGTACCCAGCTGGGGGCAGGAAAGTGACTGATGAGGAGGTCCTATGGAGGCGTCCTCTAGACTCATCAGAACCAGCCCGCCTGGAGTCTATAGTTGAGGGCATGGAGGCGAGGGCGCCGCGTCCACGGTGCCGTGACTGTAGGTGCTTGGCGCCAGACCGCCGTGAGAACAATGTGTGGGGGTGCCGGGTTAGGTGATCAAAGAGTGAGAGAACCGCTCTCTTTTTCCTGGCAATTTTGGTACCGTGGCCCGGGCGGGGTGCGGCAAGAGGTTTCCCTCCCAGCCCTCCACCGGGGATTGAGTGGCCCAGATGCCAACTCCAGAGCAGCCATCTCACTCCTTGGTTTTTTCATCACGCTTGGGAGCCTTCTGGGTCCCGGTAGTGGTGGGTTGAGTGGGGCTGAGAGCTGGGCCCAGGTTGAAGCGGAGCTGCCTGTTGTTTAGAAGCCACAGGGGGACGCCCTCGGTGAGCAGACGGAGCACGGCTCACGCTGGAATGGCGGCAAGGCATGATGTGGGAGATGGCCTCAATCTGCTTCCTCACTGCCAAAGACTGCTGGGCAGAATCTTCAACGGTGTCGCCGGATAAGCTGAACTGGAAGACGGGGGTGTTGAGAAAGCGGGCTTTGTCGGGGTCCCGCATCTTGACCAGGTTCAGCCACAGATGAGGAACCAGATGAGGGAAATGTCTTACAGGTTATTGACATTTGATATTGTCATTTGTTTTGCATAAATATAGAATGAGTAACTAAATGTGTTCACTGACATTTCCTTTCTTAAAATAAAGTGTTGGTTAGGAGGCTAGCAAAAATGTGATGCCTTGATTGTATCAATTTGAAATTCAGTTTGTTGTGAAGTGGGTCTCTGTGGGAATAAAGTTGTATGATTTTGCCATCTCATCCAAATTATTACGAGTTGCCAAGAGACTATGTCGGGAAGAATGTTAGCTTCGGTTACCATTAACTTTCATTGTATGGAATACAGATGCAGTGAAAGTGAATGGTGACTGAGGCTAACATTCTGTGTAATATCTCCTGTTGTGTTCCACGGACGAAAGAACGTCATATGGATTTGTAGAGGGTGTAAAAGATGCCAGAATTGTCATTTTTTACCAATGATACAGAATACTGGACATTTGTTTTCAAATTATGCTCTTCACTGATTAAATTACACAAGTTTTTCTATAACAGCAAACTATAACTGCTTCATGTGTTTTTGCACTGCAGGCAAATTGTGAGTCACATTTGACCTATTTAGCATCAGCCTGGGGCTTCTGCTACCGTTCATCACTGCTCTAACATATAACCTCTGACATTCTTCAGCATGTCCTCATGCTGTCTGAGGAATGCAACCCTTTCTTTTACCTTCTCATTTCCTTTTGTTAGGCTGACAAAAAAGAAAAAAGTTGAAATTCAATGTTCTTGATAGAGAACAACATAGAAACTGCGGGGTAGCTCTTCTACTTTCACCCCGCACATAGATGAGAAAGGAAAGAGTGGGAGGTCAAATTATTTGATCTAAGAGTTCTGAGGGTTTTGAGAAAGTGAGCTTGGATGAAAGAGGAAAAACATTTAAATGAGCTCTGTTCTTCCCATATGGCTTTAATTGTGTAGCTGGGAAACAGTAGTTTAGATGATCACATTGTTTGCACATAGTGAATAAATGCTCTGACTCCTCTCCAAAAACAACATTAGAGCTGCCATTAGACCAACATGATCACACGGGAAGTTGGCATGCTGTTTCCGTAAGTTTCGTTACCCTAGGATCTTCAGTGGAGCCTTTGGGCCCAAAATACAATAACACACAAAATACAGAACACTTTCTCCACGCTTCAGCGCAAACACACACACACACACACACACACATCGGCAGAAAACTCTCTGTCTGTCAGAGACCTGAAATAAAAGGAGATCAGTGTGTCACAGGCAAAGGAGAACATGAACTTTTCACTTAACCCAAGCGCAGCTAGCTACCTCCACAAATATGCTTCACCTAGAGAAAAGGAATCTGTGCTTATGTTTATTCTGAATGCAGAAAAGAGGCAAATGTTTATCACAAATACTTTCTTAAATGACTTATCAAGGTTACTCTTGTAATTAAATGCTTTTTAAGGGTCTTCTCACAATTGAACTTGTCATCAAAGCTCTCTTTTGAATGAAGTCTTCATCATGGGGACTTAAATAGAGTGGGTCTAAAAAGTATTTGGACACTTTTGAGACTTATAGATGACTGAATGTCATTTATTTAGATACAAAATATCAAATCAAGTGGCATTTGTAAACAAATAATGCTAGACCTTTTCCGAGAACTATGTGCAATAACTATTTTCAGACACTATTTTTTCTCCAATTATTTTTAAGCAACTTACACCAAAGAGATTTTAGTGGATGTATGAAGTCAGTTTCCCTCATGTTGGTTATAAGATGTTGATTAATGGAGAAAAATAACCTTGAGAGAAACCAGGTTCACTGTGGGGGCCAGTTCCCCTTTGGCTAAACAGCATGAATATAATGCCAAATTTTGTTATTTATGTGTAGTACTATTCATTGTTTAAAATTAGTAAACAAAGTAAGTGTTAAGGGTCAGTGTTTAAACAAATATCTTGTATGAACTGTAAGATTAATAACTAATATCTTTGAAGTCCAACCTGAATTATCTGTTGAAGTGCACACAGATGCATTGTCCTTTGTTATTTGGCTGATGAAGGCTTTAGTTGGTAATTCATTTATTATCTTATCTGTCTGTAAACAGCGGCTATGACGTGGAAATCTGGCTTGCCAGGCCACGGCCAACGCCTCAAGCCCCCCAGGCGTCAGGAACTGCACTAAGTAGGGGGTATATTTAATGTAATGTTTAATGTGTGTGTTCATGTATATCATGTCTTTTATTTTGTAATTCTAGTTCGTGTTTCATGTCATGTGTTCCATAGTTATGTGATGTCCTGTTTTCCCTCCATGTTCATGAGGTGGCGGCATGTTGAAGCAGGTTTCACCCAGGGTGCAAAACAAGCTAAAACCGCTATTGGCTCTGTGTAACTATTTATCCTGGCGATAATGTGATATAATCAGCTCATCAGCTCTACAGCACTTAAAGCAGTCCAAGGATTCCTGTTCTGTATAATGGTAGTAGAAATACAAAAAATAGACATAAGATTTAATTACATATAGAGATTGATTTCTCTTCTCTTCTCTCACTCTCATTTTATTTCTCTTATTCACTCTAAGTAATAATCTATGATGTAGAGTTTCTTCAATTTGATTAATCTTTCTACTGATCAAAACCACCTGTGGGGAAAAAACGCTAATCAGAACTGGAATGTTTACAAAAATACAATCTCTCTCTCTCTCTCTCTCTCTCTCTCTCTCTCTCTCTCTCTCTCTCTATGTGTGAGCTGTGTTTTGGCCTGGTTGAATTGTTATTACTGATGGAGTCACTCAAGGCCTATCCAATTCAATTTCTCCATCTCCTCTTGGCCTGATGTGAAACTAAGATATGGAATGTGAGTGTGTGTGTATCTGATTTTCTTTTTATCCATCATCCATCCTTTTGCCCTTTTTCTTGTCTACTTTCTCTTCTCCTCTCTTCTTCCTTTTCCTTTTATTATGTCTATCCATCCAAGTGTGTGTTACTTTCTGTACTCCGTCACTCTCTCTCTCTCTCTCTCTCTCTCTCTCAGTCTCGCCCACCCACTTTCCTTCTACGTCTATCTCTATCGCTCTCTTTCCTCTCAAGCTTTTTCTTGCCACTGTGCTGATGACAGCTACAGCACCATACGGCTTTTCTTCACATTTCCCATGTATTTTTAATAAAGAGGCTTATGCTTCTGTTTACAATCAGATTGTGTTCCACACCTGCACACTTGCACACACATGACGAGGCCTGGCCACTTGGGAAGGTGTAAAGGGATAGGTTTAGTGCTTCCTCAGCTATGTGTTCATAAATGATTAAATTAAGCTCGGCTCTGATGTGATCCAAGATTAGTTTGAATGCCCTGGGATAAAACAATTTTAACCATGGCAATGAGAAAAAAACACTAGAGGATGTCCCCTGATTCATCAATGAATGTACAGAGAGATTGAATCATTGTAGAAAAAAAGAGAGATTGATATGGAAAAGATGGATGTTTAATATAAAAATGCATGGCAGAGATACACAGTGACTGTTAATTTAAATTGGTCAAGCACCACAGGATGTTGAATTGGAATCTGAATTGGAATGACAGGAAGTGGAATTTACTGCATTTCAATTCAACAGTCAGACAACAGAAGAATTTCATTAGTCTGACATATGTTTAACACTTAAGAAATTAGATAATTAATTTAGCTAATTATGCCTATTTATTTCTTCATATATAGAATACATTGTTTCTCAACTAATTATCAGCAAAATTAATTTTTACTTTCCATATAACACCACTAAATGTCCACCATATTGTTTTCAAATAATTGTATTAAAATGTTATATTGACATAAAAAATGTATCTATTGATTATATAATATACTGAGCTATAGCCACACAAGTGTACTAATGAGAAACAAGATTTTTAGAAAATGTAGTCCATTAATTCTTTGAAGGTTTTATAATATAATATAATATAATATAATATAATGACATTTTATGTATCCAACGGGTGCAATATTTTAAACACTGGAGAGTTCATGATATATATTGTGGTTAATAGATGGTTACTTTTTCAGAATTACGTATTCAACAGTTTAATTACATTTTAAAATCAAAATGGTGTCTAGACAAATTAATTCATTAAATCTTTAACCAAATTAAATTATAATTACTAAAATTATTTATTATTTTATTTTAAACATAACATTGCACTATTTTTTTTTACCAAATGAAGTGCTTTTATAAAAAATACTCACAGCACAATCCAAAACAACACTGTACATATTTTTGTCAAATGAAATGCTGTACTACAGAACATCACATATGAGAAATTGTGATATATTATTATGATAACTATATTATAGTACACACTACATTACTAAACAATAATAATATAATATATATTTCCCATTTCATGTACCCGTTGAAATTAAGCTTTTAATTTGTAATTTCTGTGTGCTTTTGACCGTAGTTTCCCACCTCAGGATAAGCAGTTCACTACATAGCCCAGTGTAATTATTAAACCCCAAAAAGCTGTGATTTGATTATAGAAATATATAGTCTGTATGTGCTGCACACTTCAGAGTGCTCTGCTTTACACATCCATTTTAAAGCGCATAGCACATGCAGATTGTATAATTTATCAATTAAATTGCAGCCTTTTACGGTTTAATAATCACAACAGGACATATCGCAATTGTAATTTTATTAATTGGGCATTCAACCATAAATTTTCGCTCAAATATGTCAAGATCCATGACATTCTGTTTTTTATAGCAAATGGCATTTTTATGACTGGATTCAGTGATTCCGTCCGTGCTTGCCGCATCGCATGTGGTACATGTGGTAACTGTGGTATAATCGTTGGATTAATTAATGTCCCGTTAGGAACTGGTGGTGCAAATAAATGAAGCACTGACTAAGTTACAAACTAACAAGTCCTTAGCTAAGCTGTAAGTAGGACGTCCACGCATTCATGAGAGAGTCCAGTTCTGGATTATGATGTAGGCATATTGTAAGCTCCGGTGAGAAGTGACGAATGTGAAAGTGCAGAGGATAGAGGAAGCCAGTGAACGCGTCGACAGCTGTTACCGTAAGCCAGTGATTATAGTTTATGAAGTTACAAATGTGGATATTTTTCTTACAAAAACACATAGCTTCAGAAGGCCTTTATTAACCCCCTGGAGCCGTATGGATTACTTTTTTGATGGATGAAAGTGCTTTTTTGGGCTTCAAAATCTAAGGTACCATTCATTCCGATTATAAAGCTTGGAAGAGCCAGGATCTTTTTTAATATACTCTGATTGTGTTTGGCTAAAAGAAGAAAGTCATATACACCTAGGGTGGCTTGAGGGTGAATAAATTATGGGATAATTTTCATTTTTGGGTGAACTAACCCTTTAAAGAGTGCTGCTACGGCCTTGATTTTCCAGGACATTTAGGTATTTCCATGACTGGAAAACTGCATTGCAAAATTCCATTTTTTTCAAGTTTTTTTAATGATAAAACTTCAATGATTAGAACTAAAATGAAGAAACCATTTATGAATAAAAATATTCATATTAAACAAAAGAATTAGCATATAATTTAAAGGTGCTCTAAGTGATTTTAGATGTTCTACTTCCATGAGACTGAGCTGTTGAAATAACCACACCCCTATTTCTAAAACCCTGCAATCCCAAGATAACAAATGAGCTTTATTGAGACCGACATCATGCAGAAACTGTTGTTAAAGACAACAGCAGCAAAATAGTGCCCCCAGTCAGTAAGCCTCAATAATTTGCTGAAACTACAATACAATGAGATTGCACAAAATGAGTGACATGTCGAAAGCATTAGAGACCGTGGCCCATGGCCACATTTTTGTTTGTGGATTAAAGGGTCTAGAGCTGTCACAGAGACTGGTGAGATATCTCTTTTTTTAAAATCTTTTTCTAAAATGGATATGCCACAAACATCACGATTACCATTAATCAAAATTAAATATTTGAAATTATATATTTTTTTTAATTCTCCAAGGATTACAGATGGAGTCTTGCAGGAATTTTTTGGGTCTTGGGGTCAGAAAGTCTCCAAAATTACAATCAGACCTCACCTACATCACAACAAGTTATTTGGGAGGGTTTCATGATATAAGCATCCGCTCTCATCCAACATACTTGTGCTTCTTCAGTTTGTCAGACACTACTGGAACTTAAAATGGGACTATGTTCTATGGTAATATATAACAAAAATAGAGCTTTTTGGCTGTGAACATCAGAGTTGAGCGCACACAGAGAGGTAGCCATAACCTCATGCCCACGGTTAGATATGGTGGTGGATCTTTAATGTTGAGGTCCTGTACATCTTGTTCAGATACATGGCATCATTGACTCAAGGTTCTACCATGGCCATCCCAGTCTCCTGACCTGAAAACCATAGAAAACCTGTGGTGTAATCTGAATAGGAGAGTCCACCAGACCTCTGAATTTGAAGGATCTGTAGAGATTATGTTTGGGTTATATAATGTTTTTTGGACATGTAGGCTACAATGGCAATAACTCAAGACCACGTCATTACTATCTTGACACCATCTTTGCACCATGGTTCCTCCATATTATTGGTGTCCTAAAAATTCATTACGGAATATAGTAAAATAACATTGTCAATATTAAAAGAAATGAAGAGAAAGTACTATAAGAAGTGTCTGTTCTATAAAAAGATGATGAAGTCAGAGTGGAAGCAGCAGAGATGACAGGATGAACTGAAGTGAGGGAGCAGAGATGAGAGAAAGTGAAGAGAAGGATAATGAGACAAGAAAAATATTAGCACTTTGAAGCACTGTGCTGTTACCAGGTTAATACCATGGTACGGAATGATTACTATATTCATATTTCATGTTATTGTGATGGCATTCCAAAGTCGTTTAAAAAATACCATGGGTTTACTATGGCATTTGTCAAAAACATGGCATTTCCACAGACCATGTCTAAAAAATTATTGTAATAGTGTACAGCTGTGGCCAAAAGTATTGGCAATGACATAAATTTTGTGTTTTGCAAAGTTTGCTGCTTCAGTATTTGTAGATTATTTTTTCACATGTTTCTATGGTATACTGGAAAACAATGATAAGTATTTCATAAGATATAATGGCTTTTATTGGCAAAAACCTTCAATATATGCAAAGAGTCAATATTTACAGTGTTGATCCTTGTTCTTCATAACCTCTGCAATTCACTCTGGCATGCTTGTCTACTCGCCTTTTTGAGGATTGACCTCAGGTTCTCTATGGGATTAAGATCCGGGGAGTTGCCTGGCCATGGATCCAAAATTTCAATGTAATGATCTCCGAGCTACTTCATAATCACTCTTGCCTTGTGACATGGTGCTCCATCATGCTGGAAAAGGCACAGATCATCACCAAATTTCTCCTGAATCATTGGAAGAAGTTGCTCTTGCAGGACGTTTTGATACCATTCTTTATTCATGGCAGTGTTTTTGGGCAGAATTGTGAGAGTGCCCACTCCCTTGGATGAAAAGCAACCCCACACATGGATGGTCTCAGGATGCTTCACTGTTGGCATGACACAGGACTCATGGCAGCGTTCACCTTTTTGGTATTACTCAGAGGACAGGATATAAATGTAAGTCTTTTGAACTGACACCGTCAGATATAAATAAAAAATCTCTGTCGTCTTTTGTCCTTGCTACAATGTATAGATCACCTGGGCATTATTCTGATTTCCTTGGTGAATTTGCTAATTTTTTTATCAGATATTGTAGTTACTGTAGATAGAGCTTTAATTGTTGGTGACGTCAACATTCACATAGATAATGAAAATGATACATTGGGATTAGCATTTAACGATATTCTCAACTCTCTTGGAGTCAGACAAAATGTAACAGGACCAACTCATCGTCATAATCATACACTAGATTTAAGTCTTTCATATTGAGTTGATGTTGATAATATAGAAATTCTGCAGCAGATGACATGACATCTCGACATGATGACATCTCGTATCATTACCTCGTCTCTTGTATGCTGCAATCAGCTAATGTTACTCAATCTACACCACGCTATCGTTCAGGTAGAACTATTCTTTCGACCACTAAAGATAGTTTCACTAATCATTTTCCAGATCTATCTCATACACTCAATAAACCCCAAAGCCCAGAAGAACTTTTGATGAAATAACAAAACATTTTTTTTCAATATATAAATGTAGTCTTCTCTAGCACCCTTGATATTGTCACCCCACTTCAATTAAAGAAAATTAAATAAATAAGCCCTGCACCATGGTACAATGATCACATAATATTTTATACATAAAATAAGGTCAGTTGTAAACAATACTTGACAATAAGTGGACTTTTTTTCTACAACATAAATTACTTAAATTGAATTGCACATTTTTTTTTTAAAAACACACAGCGGCTTCAGAAATTCAGGTTTGAGGTATGAAGTATGTAATTTATGTTGTAGAACAAAACATCTCATCAAGTAATTTTACCACAGACCTTATTTTACTCACAACTCAGAGGGAACCCATGACGAATTGTCTTCTGGGTTTTTGGACTACAACCTGAACTATATAGTGGTTAGGATTAGATTGGCAAATTAGCCTTCTGGGTTCGGCTGCAAATTGATGTCACAGCTGGACAGCTCTATTGAGCCTGTAAGGTTGAGTAGCCTGCCAGGAACAACTCAAGACACCTTTCTCCCATTGCAGAAACTTTATTATTGCTTTTCCCCACTTCCTGTTGCTTAAAGGGATAGTTCACCCAAAAATGAAAATATTCTTATAATTTATTCACCCTCATGCAATTCCATGACTTTCTTTCTTCAGCAGAAAACAAACAAAGATTTTTAGAAGGATATCTCAGCTCTGTAGGTCCATAATGCAAATGAATGTTGGCCAGAACTTTGAAGGTATAAACAGCACAGAGAGTCATAATACAAGTAATCCATACAACTCCAATGGTTAAATAATTTCTTCTAAAGCATGAAAATGCCAACACGCCTACGTCACGCAAGAGTCTGCATCAACTCTATCTATATAATACCATAATTGACTCCACTTTGAAGACTTGGGTATAAATTAGTCCATTCTGGTTTGTGTTCTTTCACCATGGTCAGTAAAATGAAAGAAATATATTAAATATAGAGCAAAGAAGTAGTGTGTGTGTGTGTGTGTGTGTATATATATATATATATATATCATATCAAGTCAAGTCAAGTGGTTTTTATTGTCGTTCAACCATATACAGTTAGTACAGTACACAGCGAAACAAGACAACGTTCCTCCAGGACCATGGTGCTACATAAAACAACATAGGACAAACACAGAACCACATGAGACTACACAGACTAAATAAAGTACCTAAATCAAGTGCACGTGCAAAGGTGTGCAAAAAGTACGGGACAGTACAATAAATTACTAACAATGAACAGGACAATAGACACAGTGTGAGACAGTGCAGCGCCGACCAGTACACAGTAGTGCAAAAAGATGACAGTTCCTAAAAATGTAATGTAAACATAACATACTATGAGATAGTGTTCTATGCACATAGAAGTTATTGAGGTAGCAGCCAGTTATAAAGTGTATATATATATGAATGTAATATTTTTTGGAAATATCCCATATGTTGTGTATATATATGAATGTAATGTTTTTTGGAAATATCCCATATTCAAATTCGACCTACCATTCTGCCACATCACTTCAAATTCAGGTGTTGAACTGGAAATTAAAAAGCAAATATATTTAAATCTGAATGATGAATAACACTAACAAGCAGTGGGTGAAATCTATGCATTTGTTAGCAGTCCATGAAAAATGCAGCTAATTTTTAATATGATAATTTATTTCCTCTCTTCTTGGTTCTAAGTTAAATAATGTTTAAATGGCTTTAATGTTTAGTGTAGCTGTTGAAAAAAAACTAACTACCTTCAGGCATGTAGGTTAACAAAGAACCGCTCCTCTCACTCCTAATTTTCCAAATATGGAGGACCAAATGTGACAGTATTAAAAATAAATAAATAAAAATAGATTTAAAAAAGGAAGAAAATTGTACTTATAAATAAATAAATACAAAAATAAATGTTTAAATATGACATAAATTAGTATTTATATATTTATTTCCTTATTTATGCATTGTAGTTGTATTTATTTCCAAGTTAATTTTTTTCCCTAATTTATTTATTTAAACATGTTTTTTCCCACATTTATTTATTTCAAAATATTTTTATTTAAACATTTATTTATTTCCACATTTATGTATTTCCATATTTCTTTGTCCACATGGTAATGAGGGGGAATTTCTTTCTACTTCAGGCATTGCAATCAAGCTCAGAGTGCTCCAGAGTAAAGCTTAGAGGCCACAGTGACATTTTGTGGTCGAGTAAAATAGGGAATGAATGATCTCTATTGAATGAATGACTTGAAGGTTGCAGAGTCAAGTCAAGTCATTTTTATTTGTATAGCACCATTCACAACACATATAATTTCAAAGCAGCTTTACAGAAAATCATGCATTAAGAGAAAACTAAACTGTAATATCCATAATGTCTCTGAATCATCGTTGTGCAGTTTGATAAAATATGATTGTGAATTGTGTTTAAAAATAAGTAATTCAATAATAATTGTATTTAGAAACCAAGTGAACAAGACAAAGGCGACTGTGGCAAGGAACACAAAACTCCATAAGATGTTGGTTAATGGAGAAAAATAACCTTGTGAGAAACCTGACTCACTGTGGGGGCCAGTTCCCCTTTGACTAACATCATGAATATAATGCCAATATTACTTATGTATAGTGCAAGTTATGGTTTAAAATTATTAAAATAAGTAAGTGTTAAGGGTCAGTTTATGAACTGTAAGATTAATAACTAATGTCTTTGAAATCCATCCTGGATTAACTGCAGAAGCTCACATAGATGCAATTGTTGGTTGACTGATGAAAACTATTGTTGGCAATTAATTGATAGTGTATGTATTCCATTATTAGAGAGTAGTCCATCATTAGTCCAAGGTGATGTAGGCAGAGATCAGTGAGGTGCATCGCAGTTCTATCCTAAGTTTCAGGCAATGGCAGAGGTTACACTAGAAAAAATATATATATCCATCACTTTGGTGGATTGAGTTGTAAAATTTCCATCATGGTTTATCTTTAGCCTTCATTCTTGTTTTTGTTTCATAGGCACTATGGATACATCTAGGGGTGAAGCCAGTTTTGGAGAAGCTACATTGAATCTGTAGTTTTACAAGCTACAAGCTACTCATAATTTTAAGTAGTTAAGCTGCAGTCAAGCTACTCTAAAAAATAAAAAAAGTATTTAGCTACACTACAAGTTACTATCAAAAAGAAGCTAGCTACATTGAAGCTACTTAATGAGGCAATATTTTTTTAATGTTACTATCAAACCAATAATATTAATAACATCTAGGTTACATATGTAACATCCATTCCCTGATGGAGGGAACGAGACGTTGTGTCGAAGAAGCGACACTAGGGGTCTCTCTTGAGCGCCGAATATGCCTCTGATCTATGAAAAAAGGCCAATGAGAAGTTGGCAGACAGTATTTGCATACCCCGCCCCCGGACATGCGGGTATAAAAGTGGGGAAATACATCGAGTTCATTCAAGATTTTTCTGAGGACCCGGAAATGGTCCGGCCACAACAGTGGCTCGGCTCAGCGACATGGCCGGGAGGACACAACGCCTCGTTCCCTCCATTCCCTCCACGTAGACGTTCCCCGTCTGTCGCTCACTTCGACGTTGTGCCGAAGAAGCAACATTAGGGATCCAATTTAATTCACGCCATGTGCTGAGCCGTGTACTCCACGAAGACGTCAGCTCTTGTGAAGTGAACGACAGATGGGGAACAAAATTTACACTAATGACATTTATGAATTAATTAAATATATTTCATGTTTAATTAAATAAATTAATTGTATTTAAAACTTTTAATGAACAATAACATTAATCCCATAAATGGCCATAAAATAAAAAACAACAGTATAAAATAAAAACAAAAAAATCAGACGCCATTAAAAAAACATTTTATATTGTACTTCACACTTTTCAGTCCTGCTGTGGCCAGGTGTAGCCTCCCTAAAGATCACATTTTTATGACAAACTCTCCTTGGGCTGGCATGTTTTGTTCTTGCCACATAATATTTAGTGTGGATAATATGTGAATAAAGACTCAGAGCTTGTTTCTCCCCTCACCTGGGTTCATGCGAATTGTATTTTCTGACTTTTGAGATGTGACCAGCTTTACAGGTCACATACAGATGTTATTCTACAAATATTTGTTCACTTTGTTCAGGTCCTAAAAAAGTGGACGGATGGTCATCCTAGATTGTTGCAAAACACATGCCATAAATGATTTATTTACCAATAATTTTATTTATTTTGCATGAAAATAATAGGTAATTAAATGCTAAGAAATGGAGAAATCAAATAGTTCAGTATGATAGTAATTATTATTATAATATATACTGTATATTTATAAATATTATAATAATAATTAACTTGCTGCTCCCAATAACGCACAGATGATGAGAAGAGAAATAAACATATTTAGAAACGAAACAAAATTTTAATAATAACTTTATGAATTATTTTATTTAAAATAGTGAATGTAGATATGCTGTTGTGTGATCTATTAAGAACAAAGTGTCTGAATCATTCTTTGTTACACAGAAGAATAAAATGTTTTTCTTTTATCATTTTCAGATTTATCTGCCCCTGTACCTCTTGTAAAGGTAAACAAACTGTGGTTGCTCGCTTTACATAAACATCAGACAATCTCTTCTTATCCAAGTGAGCTGTAATAAGCTCTGAGTAGTAATTCACTATTTTTGTTTGTGATCTGCCATTACAAAAGAAGAAGAAGACGCTTCCTGTTTCTGATCAGCAGACAGAAATATACTGACATTTTGCCGGTAAACATTTGTCTTCTACACAATAAAGAAGACTATTCGTTATAATCTGACCAACATGATGTAGTGTTTGGTCATACTACACCGCTACTTGCTGTAAAAAGTTGTTTTAAAAGCAGCTGAGCTACTGTCAACTACTGAAAAATGTAGTTAAGTTAGTAGTGTCCCCAACACTGGGTGTAGCATCCATTATGATGGCATATACATGACAGTGGATATAATAGGTTTGTTTTTGTTGTTTTTTTTACTTCTCAAGCTCAATCTGATAAAACAAAGGAGTACTAGAATGAAATTTCTATCTGTCAATCAACCGCTGCGCTAAAACAAGATTTTTAAACTTTGCTGGTTATGTGCGTCTCTAAAAGTAAATAATTGTCTGATCGGACAAATTTAAAAGTGCATGCACAATAGGGTAATTCACAGAACATTTTCAGTGTGCCTGATATCAAAATGCAGAGACACAGATGAGAAACACGAACCCCTGAAGCTCAGTTAATACAGGTATTCTACTACAATAAATGATAATTCTGCTCTAAATGTAGCGTTTGTACTGATAGTTAAATGCAAGCATAACTGTCAGAAACAATGCAGAAACAATGCAGGAGTGTTCAAAAGAGATTCATCTAATATTACACCAGGTGTAAACAGTGATATGTATCACCTTTTTGTGATTGATTCGCCCAAAACGCATATTAATACCAGGTGTACAGGGCACAAACACACACACACACACACACACACACACACACACACACACACATCGAGTCTGTCAAAATGATGGACAGCATTTGGAAACATCAATCAGAGTTTTAAAAAAATTCTGACATTTCAGTTAACTATTTTCAATTGTCAAGTGGTAGCTAATTAAACAAACAACAATAAAATAACTTGTATATTTTCATAAATGTGTTAATTCTCCATAATATAGTTCACCAACATAATATAATAATATATTTCAGTTAAACTTTGACAAAATAAATGTGATCGGTGGGCAGACATTTGCTGTGCCTGAAATCACTCACTCTTTCATCTACTATTCCCTATAGCTTATGAATGCCACATAGTGCACTATATAGGGAGCGATTTTTGAGGCCGTTCTGAAGGAAACTAACCACATGACATGTGGTAAGTTAAAGGAATGTTCCAGGTTCAATACAAGTTAAGCTAAATCGACAGCATTTGTGGCATAATGTTGACTACCACAAAAATTTATTTAGACTCATTCACCTTTTTCTATAAAAAATGCAAAAATCATAGTTTCAGTGAGGCACTTACAATGGAAGTGAATGGGACCAATTTTTTGAGAGTTTAAACGCAGAACTGTGAAGCTTATAATTTTATAAAAGCTCTTACACTAATTCTAAAATGAATGTATTATTTGACCTGTAAAGTTGTTTAAATTGTCATCTTTACAGTCATTTTAGGGTTTGTTGACATTGCATCGTCATGGTAACGAAGTTGTAAAATTGTGTATAACTTTACACAGAAAAGGTTTGTAAGTGATTTTATCACACTTAAATCATGTCTGCACACATATCCTTTATGTCTTGTGGTTATACTTTTGAAAAAGTGAGTATTTTAATGTTAAAAATTGGCCCCTATTCACTTCCATATTAAGTGCCTCAATATAACCCAGCTTTTTGCTTTTTTAAAGAAAAGGAGGAATAAGTCGAAAAACAAATGTTTGTGGTAATCAACTTTATGCCCCAAATGCTTTAGATTGAGCTTAATTTGTATTTAACCTGAAACATTCCTTTAATGATGTGTTGATCTGGCAAATAAATCCAAATGAATAGGTGTGTGTCTCTCTCTCTCTCTTCGCCCTATTGCCTCCCTTGTTGGGCTCCTGCTAGCCTATGTATGCACTGGGCCTGAATAAATGCAAGCTTTTATCATACACATCCACCTTGTTTACATTAAATAGGATTAATACTGCATAATTCCACATGCACATACTGCATTCTGTTATCAGATCTGGTTGTTGGTTATCAGGTCAAGTTGAGGATTCGGTTGAGATTGACTGTCAAGATCAGCCAAATGCCAGATGGCCAGGATTTCTAAAAGAGTAAGTACAAGTATGGCCTCCATAAGTACTTAGTTATCATAATATGAAATCACTTAAACAGTGACATAAGTGCCTGTCTGTCGCTCACTTCGACGTTGTGTCCTTGAGAGCATTGCGTATCTCTGAACTTGAGAAAAGGCCAATGAGAAATACCTGCCCCCAGACATATGGTTATAAAGGGAGGGAAATGTGTCTGTTCATTCAGAAATTTTCTTCGGAGCTGACTGGTTGTGTGAGCAGCGAGCTGCGATTCACAAAACTGTTCACCTCATCTCTAAGAGCATATGCTGTTGGATTTATGGCGCATATCAGCAGCTTTCTCCTTCTCTGCACGGCAGTGCAGCTTTGCCCCTGGGCGCTTCGACAGCGCTGTCCTAAAGAGAATATTGTAAAAGAGTTTGATTTTCTAAAAGAGCAATACACAGCGGCGCTGAACGTCCTTTTCAGGGCGAGTTTTATAAAGATGACCTTCCACCCCTGTGTAGTTCCTGGAGGTGGTCGAGTTCTCTCCGCTCCTGACGGTCACAGGCGCTGTCTCATGTGTCTGGGCCATGAGCACACCGAGGCAGCATTTGTGGATGGTTCGTGTTCTCACTGCGAGAACCTCACCATGGAAACGTTGTGGTAGCTTGCTTTCCTTCCTAAAAAGGAACGTCACTCCAGCCGCCCCCCCGTGTTGCTCCTTCTTCCCATGGGATTGAGGATGACCCGGCTGGCAATGGCGGCAATTTGGGGATGGCGGCTCGGTTTCGCCGGGTACATCCCCACGAACCACCCGCCCCCTGACACGCTCGTTGACTTCCGCCCGGGCTCGGGGTGACAGCGGCTCGCCTCACGGCCAGTCTGCCTATCCTCTTGAGCCCCCTGAGCTGGATGATGAGCTCGCACGCTGCATCTGAGAGTGTTCCGGCATCTGACGCGGAAGACTCGATTGGGCTGCCACCCTCGGGTCAGCACGCCCAGTCAGAGGCTGACGCCCAGATGGCCGACATGCTTGCCCGGGCTGCCATCAGTGTGGGGATGGACTGGAACCCTCCATCCTCCCCACAGCCTTCGTGGCTGAATGATTGGTTCCTCAGGTCTGGGCATCGCTCACAGCAACACACCCTCCGGTTCCTTTATTCCCGGAAGTGCATGATGAGCTGACGAGGTCGTGGAGGGCACCTTTTACTGCCCGTAATCGACCCTCTCTCTCATCCGCTCTCACTACCCTTGATGGCGGAGCGGTCCACGGGTACTCGGCGGTCCCCCAGGTGGACAGAGCGGTTGCGATCCACCTGTATCCTGCGAACGCCGCCACCTGGCAGGATCGCCCGGGGCTCCCCTCCAGGGTCTGTAGGATGACGTTGTCACTGACCTCCAAAGCCTACAGCACCAACGGAGAGGCCGCTTCCGCCTTGCATGCCATGGCCCTCCTGTAAGTCCACCAGGCCAAGGCACTTAAAGATCTGCACTTGAGTAGTACTGACCCCAACATGTTGTGAGAACTGTGCTCAGTGACTGATCTCGCCCTCAGGGCCACGAAAGTCACAGCATGGACACTCGGGCAGGCGATGGCCACCCTCGTGGTTCAGGAACGACATCTGTGGCTGAACATGGTCGAGATGCGGGACATGAACAAAGCACACTTTCTCAACACCCCTGTCTCCCAGTTCGGTCTCTTCGGCGACACCATCGAGGACTTTACCCAGCAGTTCTCAGCAATCTTCCCGCCGAGAGTGTCCTCCTGCGGCTTCCATAAAACGCGCAGCACCCCGCAGGAAGTGTACGCCCCCCCCTTCTCACGAACACCCTCCAGAACCCGGAAGGCTCCCAAGCATTCCTGAGATGGACGACCCAGAGATCAAGATGTCCGGTGGAGGGCGGGGAGGAGAATCCTCAGTTCAGTTTGTTTCCTTTGCCGCACCCCTTTCCGCTGCGGTACCCATATTCTCAATAAAGGAGCAATTTTCTCATTCTCTGGGTCACCTGGCCCACAAATGCTGTTCTCACGGCACCCCGGTGCCACACCTCAAATGTCCCGGCACATAGGACGCGGATCTCCCGCCTCCAGATCCAAGACTGTTTCCCCCTGCCTGGCCGGTTCTGACGAGTCTAGAGGACGCCTCTATGGGACCTCCTCCTCAGTCACTAACCCACCCCCTGCTGGGTGTGTGGAGCAAGGTAAGTGCTTAGAGTCTTCCCTCAGAACCAGAACCTCGGGACATGCTTTTGCCTCTCGACACTGTATACCTGCTCCTAGCACGGAGCTTGGATGCATGACTTTCACTTCCCAATCCGTCACGCTGGCTGGCCAGGACCATCCGACTCTGTTATGCAATTTAGTTTGCTAGGCCACCGTCCGCTTTACCGAGGTGCACGGCGAAGCCACCAAATCCCTGCATGCAGAAATCGCGACTCAAGCGACTCAAAGACGCCTGTCCCTCCAGCCAAGTTGAAGAAGGGTTTCTACAACCCTTACTTCATTGTACCCAAGTAAGGCGTAGGCTTACGACCGATCTTGGACTTGCGAGTTTTCAACCGGGCCTTGCACAAACTCCTGTTCAAAATCTTAACATGCGTCCGGCATCTAGATTGGTTCGCAGCGGTAGACCTGTAGGACGTGTACTTCCAAGTCTCAATCTTGCCTCGACATCGACCCTTTCTACGGTTCGCGTTCGATGGCCAGGCATATCAGTACAAGGTCTTCCCCTTCAGCATGTCCCTGTCCACTCGTGTCTTTACGAAGGTCGCAGAGGCAGCCCTTTGGGAAGCAGGCATTCGCATACTCAACTACCTCGACTACTGGCTCATCCTGGCCTACTCCCGAGAGTTACTGTGCGTCCACAGGGACCAGGTACTCAGTCACCTCAGCCGCTTAGGGCTTCAGGTCAACTGGGAAAAGAGCAAGCTCACCCCGGTTCAGAGCATCTCTTTTCTCGGCATGGAGTTAGACTCAGTCTCAATGATAGCGTGCCTCACCAACGAGCGTGCAAAGTCAGTGCTGGAATGCCTCACCTTGTTCAGGCCATGCACGGCGGTCCATCTAAAACATTTCCAGAAGCTCCTGGTGCATATGGTGTCTTCCGTGGCGGTCACACCGCTGGGGTTGATGCATATGAGACCGCTTCAGCACTGGCTCCAGACTCGAGTCCCGAAACGGGCATGGCGCCACGGCACACACCGTGTGTTTATCACCCCCGCCTGCCGCCAGACTGGACAGACCTTTTTTACGGGCAGGAGTCCCCTTGCAGCAGGTGTCCTGACGCATTCTGGTCACCACAGATGCCTCCAAACAGGGTTGGGGTGCCATGTGCAATAAGCACACAGCCGTGGGCCTTTGGAAAGGACCCCCGCTGCGCTGGCACATCAATTGCCTGGAGTTGTTGACTGTATTTCTTGCCCTTCAGGGATTTCTCCCACTAGTTCTGGGGAAGCACGTCTTGATCCGATCAGACAGCACCACAATGGCAGTGTACCTAAATCGCCAAGGCGGCATATGCTTCCGTCACATGTCACAACTCGCCCACCGTCTACTCCTTTGGAGCTCAAGTCACTGCGTGCCACTCACATCCCGGGCAGCCTCAACATGGCAGCGGACATGCTATCGCGACAGGGTACGCCCAGCGGAGAGTGGAGGCTCCAGCCCCAGTCGGTCCAGCTGATTTGGGAATGGCTCAGCAAGGCACAGATAGACCTATTCGCCTACGAGACCTTCCACTGCCTGCTCTGGTACTCCCGAACGGAGGCTCCCCTCGGGATAGATGCACTGGCACACAGCTGGCCCAGGGGGCTGCGCAAGTATGCATTTCCCCCAGTGAGTCTTCTTGCACAGGTGCTATGCAAGGTCAGGGAGGACGAGGAACAATGATTCTGGTGGCCCCCTACTGGCCCACTCGGACTTGGTTCTCGGATCTCGTGCTCCTCACAACATCCCCTCCCTGGTGAATTCCTCCACGTCTGGCCCCTGGACGGGATGCGGAATATCTAGCTGCCCTACCACCTGCTGTCGTAGACATGTTCAAGCCAGAGCTCCCTCTACCAGGCAACTTTACGCCCGACTTGGCTATCAGGTTCTTTAGAGGCACCCTCGTGGGCACTGGCTAAAGGCACCTCCTTAGCAGACATATGCAGAGCAGCTGTTTGGTCAACACCCAATAACTTTATGAGATTTTACAATCTCAGGGTTGAGTTGGTTTCATCCTGTGTTTTGTCAGGTCTAAGCCGATAGAACTCTGTAACGAGGTAACAACTGACCAGGTGTACCACTTGCACCTAGAGCCCTTTCCCTCAATTGAGGTAATATCGTGCACTCTTATCCCAGGAGATACGACTAACTCGGCTCCCTGGATGATTTCGTGGAATTCCTCCCACGAATTCAGCGGAGGAATTCCCCGACAAGACCCACTATGAGTACTCAAATTACTCTGTACTGGAATAAGTGCTCCACAGGTCGGGCCCCCGTGTGGACTTGTCCCCCTGTGTGTATTTTTATTTTTTACAACAGTAACCTAGACAATTTTGGTCATATCGCCCACCTCTAAGATTCAACTGAGATCATTCATTCCCTATTTGACTCGACCACAAGATGTCACTGTGGTCTCCAAGCTTTACTCTTGAGCACTCATAGCTTGATTGCTATGCATGAAGTAGAAAACACACCACCTCATTACCATGTGGACAAAGAAATGTAGAAATACATAAATGTGGAAATAAATCATTGTAGAAATAAACAAATGTAGAAATTAATAAATGTGGAAATAAATATGGAAATAAAAACATGGATAATTAAATGAAGAAATAAATAAAAACATTAAATGTATAAACACGAATTTATGTCAGATTTAAACATTTATTTATTTATTTCTAAATACACTTTTTTATTTTTAACGTTTTATTTTTATTTTTGCAGATATGTTTATTTATTTACTTGTAATATTGTCACATTCAGTCCTCCATATCAAAATGGGCATAGATATTACACAGCACATTATCATTGTTGTTATAAATCATCATGTATTAACTTAATTATGTTTTCGATAACTGTGATAACCCAGAAAAATGATTGGACGGATGGAGCACAAAACACTTGGCCAGATTCAGTTCATAAAGGAAGAATCACCTCAGCTCACTGTATTCATTAATGCATGCATTCATTTTCCTGCCAACACAATTCAGCTCAGAGCAACTGGAATCTGGACAGATCCATTCCGACTCTAAGCCGCTGGCCACTGGCTCCCCACCACATTTATAATGTGGACTAACAGATCAAAGCACAGAGACTGTGTGTGTATGTATCTTGGGCAGAGGTCCCTTATGGTCCTTGCTGAGCCTGAGGTGGCCAGTGCATGCCTGAGAAATGGGGGTGAGATTTCACGGAGCATGAGAGGCTTTAGACTGTTTGCTTTGCCACAGAGTTATTGCGAACATATGTGATACACACACACACACACACACTTATACACGTACATACACACAGTCCTGCAAGATGCGGAAGGCATTAAAAACTCTGTGTTGGGACAGTGATACAATCATTCTCCATCCGGTCTCCTGCAGACATATTTGAAGCATTGTAATGATATGAAATGAGAAAAATTTAGTCATACCCTTTTATATCTTGTTAGTGAGTACTGACACAATGAATTGGTCAAATTTAAAAACTGATATAAATCTTTCCCTTATGATATTATGCCTTTAATAATATTATAAAATTAAATATTTGGCCCAATCTATTTCAGTCCTCATCAAACACAAAGTTAAGGTCATATCTACTATGTAGTGTAGGAAAACAACATTAATCTGTCTGAGTTCACCATGAGAGCACTCACAGACAGACATACATACATACAGCTCCCATTCATCTCCAGAAACACAGTCTTTCTCTGCCACAACTGGTGTTTGCATAGGGGCTTTATGTGTTTGGATGGGCAAAACACTGGAATCATGAAGAGAAGAGCTGACAGAAAAAGAGGGGTATGCGGGAGAGAAATAGAGACAGAGACAGACAGAAAGAGGAGAAAGCTCCTTCAGCCAGAATGTGGGGGCTTACAACCCTCAGCAAGTGCTGACCACTACAGCCAAAGAAAACCTGTCCAACCCTGCAAGATATTTTCTTTATGTGGCTGCATCCATACCCCCTGTTTCTATAATTTCAACAGTGACAAAGATGTTAACTGTGCTAGTGACCACTAGTTATACAGACATCAGTATTTTGCCTTTACTGTATGACACCATTGTTGCTATAGCAGAAAGCAAACAGATATTTTAAAGCACTAGGTAGTGGTGAAGGGTCTGGACTGCTAACTCAAAGGTTATATGCTCTGTTTCAAGAATGGCTGACCAAGCAGACAGAGGGTTAGGGTACGGTTTTGGTTTAGTTTTATGAATTACCATTATCCATTGTAAATACAGTGACTGTGCATGTATGGCTCTGTTCCAAACCTCCTAGCTGTCTAGGCAGCATTTTGAGGCAATCTCCCGATGCAAAGGCGTTGCTTAATTTCAGAAACAGGCTTAATGCAAATACGCCATTGTAGACACAAATGCTTGGGCAACACATTGCAAGTGTGTTGTCCTGTTGATCATGCTTATCGTGTGGTGGTAACTATCCTCAAGGGGACAAAAAAGTGAACTTCAAATGACTGTGACAAGCATAAGAAACAGGATGTGCTATTATTCAGGTAGATAACTATAAAAATGTTGACAGTTTTACTGTTACTTTCAGCAAGATTTTCTTCACAGTGTCTCACCTTCAGGACAGCAGTGGACCTGACTGAGAAAAGTGGCCTGAGAATATGCCCCTTGTGGCAATGCTGAGAATGCAACTTGCTTTCTGCATGTTGCATTATGAATTATGATCCAACATTATGAATTGTGATCCAAAATGCAACGATACCAGAAATTGAGCTTGCATAGCTAGAAGGGTTTGTGTTCACAAACTTTACACGTAGGTTATGTTTGGACCTAAAACAGAGGCTACCTGGGATCTTGATCCATGGTATGTAGAAGAAGTAAGTGAAGCCATTTTCCACTTTCTTGATAAAATTCAAAGGAGAGAGCTTTTTTTGTAAGGTCATGGGATATTTACGATGAATTTATGTTCACAAAAGTCATCTCAGTTCAGGCTACTTCAGGGTTATTGAGGTAGCATTTTAATTTAAACATGTCAATTTATGTAATTTAAAATATACACTATATGGCCAAAAGTATTTCTAAATTAAAATTCGAAATTAATGAATTTTGTCACTCTGTTAATTCTAGTAAAGACAAATCATAATGCTACTCCTCATAATGGCGCTCTAGGGAATTGTGTGCTTCCAACTTTGTGGTAACATTTTGGAGAGAGCACTTTTCTATTTCAGCATGACAATGCCCCTGTGCAAAAGTGAGGTCCATACAGAAATGGTTTACTGCATCTGGTTTGGAAGAACTTGACTGGCATGCACAAAGCCCAGACCTGAACCTGATCTGGAACACCAACTGTGAACCACACCCCATCGACCAATATCAGAGCTTGACCTCACTGACGCTCTTATGTCTGAATGGGGGAAAATCCCTGCAGCCATGCTACAACATACAGTATTGTGGAAAGCCTTCCAAGAAGACTGGAAGCTGTTATTGCAGCAAATGGGGAATTGATGCTTTTGAAATAAAATGTTTATCAAGCACATATGTTGTCCACAAACGTTTGGCCACATAGTGTATATACACTTGAATGAACTCATGTTTCATGCTACCATAGTTCATTAAATACGTTTTATTCCACAAATTACACTACAACATTATGTACAAAACTTACTTAAAAATGGAAGATCAGAAATACATTTTCTCTGCATATGCACAGAGCAAATGACGTAGGACCAGGTCTCATCGTGTCAAGGCTCAGAAACACGTCTTCAAAACAGCAAAAAAATAGTGAGATCACTAAACACACATAAAGCGAGTGTGGGAATGTGTGTGTCCAATGCCTTATGTTCGTGTGCATTTAGATTCTAAACAAACTGAGAAGTGTTTAAGAAAATTTAATAAAAAATGAACCCTTTCATTACATTCCTCTCTTCTCAGAAATAACACCACTAAATTGAAAGATTTTTCTCCTCACCACACAGATGAGTAAATTTCAGTCATATAAGATATGACTGATCCCAAGGGAGTAATTTTAACTGGCCAATACAAACATGTGCTCAAAAAAGTGCATAGCTTCACTTCCTTGAACAATTATATTAACACACACACACTGGCGTATCATATCACCTGTCAATCTTCAGAGGCTGTAATATAGAAGTGTTATTCTTCAGCATAGTCCATAAACTTCACTGCACTCCACAGGGTGTTACCACAACACTAAAATGACCAGGGGGCCTCACTCACACACACACACACACACACAGGTAGGATTGATATACCTCATATATTATTACTACCATACATATGTACTTAAATTTAAATACCTAAACAAAGCCTATCAGACATCCACACACACCAGTAGGATTGATATTTCTCATATATTACTACCTACATATACAGTATACGTTAGGGCTGGTATCTCCAGCCACCTCACGATACGATACATATTGCGATTCATGTCACAATTCGATACATCATGATATAATGATTAGATTTAGATTTTGCTTTTAATTTCCAATAATTTGGGTGTATTTCAGTTATCATGTCCATTTTGCTTATGTACAGTATGAAAGAAATGATCTTTTAGCTAACGCTGTTATTCATTATACAGGGGACCTTTAACTTTTTAATTTACACATTCTAATTCATCATTAGTTTTTAAAAATTTTGGTGACATTTGATCTTTTTTTAATTTTTTTTATATATATATAGTCCATGTATTACATCAATAAATATGATGTAACCCAATAACAAGCGCTAAAACGGTACTGTCTCTTTAAGACCTGTGGAAGGGACTTTGACAGTAGTGTGTTTTGTCGTTCGGCTCCTTTACAGCATCCATACAATGTGTGATTAGAATTAAATGTTTATTCTACTGGTGAGTGTAATCAAAAAAACAAAACAAAAAAAAAAAAAAAAACAGCCAGTGGCTAATCACAAACATCTTTTGTTGCATATTGAAAGTATTTATACACATACAATTTTAGGGGATTGCATATAGAAAGTGTGATCTTGGCATTTTAAGGATTGACATTGGGATCTTACAAATGAAGATTAAGGAGAAAATCAATATTTTTGCCCAGCCCTACATCCAAACCTGTGAGAGAGGTCCATCATAAACATGAGAGAAAGGATGCAGGATCAGTTTCAGTCTCTTTCATTCCTCACAGAAGTGTCTCTGACTGAAAATATCACGATATATCACGATACATGTATCTAAGTATCGACACAATATCGCAATATATCTATATTTGACTGTATTGACACAGCCCTAGCTTATGTACTGAAATCTTATTTCCTAAACACACACACACTTTTGCACATGTCCAAGACGGGGTGCAGAGCGAGAAAGATAGGGGAGGAAGTCTTCCATAAGCCTTACATTCCTCACTGAGAGCCGCGTTAGAGTGGTTTCATTTCCACAGAGAACAATTTCCTGTCAGGAATTATACACACACATACACACTGCAGGCTATGCATTAGGGAATCACCTTACACACAGCGGACCAAAAATCCTCACAGTGGGAAAATAACCGTTTCGTCTCAGTAAGAGAGTGTTTTAGGCCTTTTTTGATGTTTGTGTGTGTCGTGTGTGCATATCTTGGCAGGAGTGGTCTGAAGACTATGAAATCTAGAGGATAACTTTGGGCTATATGATTTCCTCTGATTGATACACTGAAGAACCGTAAAGACAAATCCTGAAAATCTTTACTCTAACATCTGCAAACCACTTAAGTGTAAATGTCTGCTCATTCTGACATGCATAATCACTGGGATCATTCTGATGTTTAAGATGAAAGGTTTCGTCTACTGATGATAAGGTCAGAGATGTGTTTTTTTTACACACAGTACTGTAAGAGTGCACAAACACACACAAGCACACATACACTCCAAGCAGGATAAAGTGTAAATCAACACAGCATGATAACATTTGAAAAATCCCCCAGACTTTATACAAATAATGGATATCCTAGTTTAGAACTCTTAAGTATAACAATACAAAATTTCATAAACGAAACTGCATCCTATTGTACACAGAGTAACATAAACTAAACAATCATATTATTAATACTTGCTTGCTTTATCATCATCATAGAAACTAAGTTTATTTTTTTTTAATACAGTGGTTCTGAACTGGTGGGTTGTAGCCCAAAAATGGGTCTCAGGCCTATTCCTATAGGGACATAGACAACTAGGAAAAAACAATCTTGAATGCAAATAATAAAATGAAACTAACCATATAATAATGCATACAAAAATAAATGTTTATTAACATTTAAAAGAGAGGAAAAAACTCTTCCTACAGTATATATGTTTTGCTGACATCAAACACTGTCAAAGGACTGTATGTCTCATCAAACTTTATGACATTTTGGTGCAAATTCATCTGACAATACGCAGTATGACTACTACTACAATATTTGACCAGTGTTTGTTCCATGTGTAAGGATGATAAACCATACTTCTAAAAAAGCATATTGTTAACATAAACATTGTTTTTATTATTTTTTATATTTTTGTACTATTTTATTATATTTAAATGGCCTGTTATGTGTGTGCAAATGTGAATTTATGTAAATATAATTTTATTAATGTTTTGGCAATGTGAAGCTTTCTTTGGCATGGCAGTACAACTTCTTAAATCTTGAACATAATGAAGAAATATTTGAATAAATAAAGAGTCCATTGCTGAGATTAAGAATGCTAATGTACCTTATTTGTGTAATAGACCCTATAATGAGTAAAGAAAATACCAAACCAAAGAGAGAGACACACACAGAGAGAGAGAGAGAGAGAGAGAGAGAGAGAGAGAGAGAGAGAGAGAGAGAGAGAGCGAGAGAGAGAGAGAGAGAGAGAGAGAGAGAGAGAGAGAGTAATTCAGATTCCTTTCCTCTGTATTCATGCTGTGGTTTCTAAATCAAATCCAGCACGTTCATCTGTTCTCCTCAGAGTGTGTGTGTGTTGCTGATTGATTGAACTGGGGCACTCTAAGAGTAACACACAGTATCATTACTTTTATTTAATAACCACAGACCAGAATTTCACAAATTAATTATTGATTTACTAATTGATTTCTATCATATCATGAAGTTATGAATATGAAGGCAAATTAATCTGAATACTTGTGTGTGTTTGCATGCGTACAAGGGTCTGTGTGTGTGTGTGTGTGTGTGTGTGTGTGTGTGTGTGTGTGTGTGTGTGCACAAGTGTGCGTTCTCATTAGGTTTGTAGGAAAAGAGCAGCTGTCCACATTACGCCTCAGTTCCAGCCTATTTCACACAGCTGTGTTAACAACAGAGAGAGAGAGAAAAAGAAAGAATGTTAGATTCCACCCATGTCAGTTGGATTACATAAAGAAATATCACAGTTCTTAGTATGTATGAGTGTTCACAAAAACACACACACACACACACACACACACACACACACACACAGCTTCTCCAAAAACGCAGCCTGTCTGCGAGAAGTGACTTGTCTTAAATTCGCCCACGTGGCATCCCAAGAGCACCATCTAACCACACACACTCTTCCTCAGACACACACATTTCCAAACTCTCTCTCAAATTTGACTGCAAACACTTCTTCAAAAGACTCAAAATAACATATCTGTCATAGACTGAATAAACATAATTTCAAATCAGTCTAGAAGTCTGAGCCAGGCCAAAGAACTTTAGGCAGATTTAGTCTACTAAATGAAATACTGAGCAGATGTGCTAGGAACTAAATATACTATGAGTACCCAAAATGACTATGCATCATGACGTTCAGTACTAACTACATTGTGATGTTAAGTACTGACCATGCTTCTTGATGATTTGACTGTGAATCCTTATATTCCATTCTAACAACGTGTCCTTACAATCAGTACTGACTGTGCATCTAGACGATTAGTACTGACTGTGCACCCTGACGTTCAGCATTGACTTTGCACTCAGGCAATCAGTACTGACTGTGCACCCTGACATTCAGCATTGACTGTGCACTCAGGCAATCAGTAATGACTGTGCACCCTGACATTCAGCATTGACTGTGCACTCAGGCAATCAGTACTGACTGTGCACCCTGACATTCAGCATTGACTGTGCACTCAGGCAATCAGTACTGACTGTGCACCCTGACGTTCAGCATTGACTTTGCACTCAGGCAATCAGTACTGACTGTGCACCCTGACATTCAGCATTGACTGTGCACTCAGGCAATCAGTAATGACTGTGCACCCTGACATTCAGCATTGACTGTGCACTCAGGCAATCAGTACTGACTGTGCACCCTGACATTCAGCATTGACTGTGCACTCAGGCAATCAGTACTGACTGCGCACACCTGACATTCAGCATTGACTGTGCACTCAGGCAATCAGTACTGACTGTGCACTCTGACGTTCAGCATTGACTATGCACTCAGGCAATCAGTACTGACTGTGCACCCCGACGATCAATACTGACTGTGCATCCTGACATTCAGAACTGACTGTGCACTCAGGCAATCAGTACCAACTGTGCACCCTGACGATCAATACTGACTGTGCATCCTCACGTTCAGCCCTGACTGTGCACCCTGACGTTCAGCAATGATGGTGTTCCCTGACATTCAGCATTGACTGTGCACTCAGGCAATCAGTACTGACTGTGCACCCTGACATTCAGCATTGACTGTGCACTCAGGCAATCAGTACTGACTGTGCACCCTGACATTCAGCATTGACTGTGCACTCAGGCAATCAGTACTGACTGTGCACCCTGACATTCAGCATTGACTGTGCACTCAGGCAATCAGTACTGACTGCGCACCCTGACATTCAGCATTGACTGTGCACTCAGGCAATCAGTACTGACTGTGCACCCCGACGATCAATACTGACTGTGCATCCTGACATTCAGAACTGACTGTGCACTCAGGCAATCAGTACTGACTGTGCACCCTGACGATCAATACTGACTGTGCATCCTCACGTTCAGCCCTGACTGTGCACCCTGACGTTCAGCAATGATGGTGTTCCCTGACAATCAGTATAGACTGTGCACTCAGGCAATCAGTACTGACTGTGCACTCTGACATTCAGCATTGACTGTGCATTCAGGCAATCAGTACTGACTGTGCACCCTGACGTTCAGCATTGACTGTGCACTCAGGCAATCAGTACTGACTGTGCACCCTGATGTTCAGCAATGATGGTGCTCCCTGACAATCAGTATTGACTGTGCACCCTGACGTTTAGTACAGACCATGCTCTCTGACAAACAGCACTGATTTTGCACCCAGATATTCAGTACTTACTGTGCATCCTGATGTTCAGTATTGACTGTGCATATTGATGAACAGTCCTGACTGTATATTTTGATGTTCAGACCTGACTGTGCAACCTTACAATCAGTAATCACTTTGCATCCAGATTTTCAGTATTGACAGTGCATCCTAATGTCAGTACTTACTGTGCTTCCTGATTTTCAGTACTGACTGTGCACCATGACGTTCACCCTGCCATTCAGCACTGACTTTGTATCCTGTCTGTGCTTCCTGATTTTCAGTACTGACTATACACCCTGACGTTCAGTACTGACTGTGCACCCTGACGTTCACTATTGACAGTGCGCTCTGACATTTAGTAATGTCTGTGAACCCTTATGTGCATTTCTGACCTTCACTCTTCTGTTCAGTACAATCTGTATTGACAGTGCACCCTGATCTTCAGTATTGACTGTGCACCTTGATGTTTAGTACTGATTGTGCACCTTGATGTTCAGTATTAACTACACATCTCAATTTTCAGTACTGACCATGTATCCTGATTTTAACACTGCTAACATGTCACTGAGGGCCAGTGACTGATGGTACATTTAAATTATTTTGAAACACAACATTTGAAAGATTTCACCCAATTTCTTGGACTCAAAAAAGTTTCTTTAAGAAGAAGGAATCTCAATCTTTAAAATCAGTAAACTTCTGTGCATTTGTGTAAACATTTTAAAAAGCTTTCACAGTTAAACAAAATCTTCCAAATAGTGACAAGTGTCTATATGCTCCTTTGGGAAATTTGCCCATTGTAAATATTTTGTATTTTGTAAATACATTTGTTGTTATACTTTTTTTGTTAATCCTTATTTTATTTTAATGTGATTATTTAATTATTGATGTAGATGTTTTAGGGTGTTATATTAAATCTAGACCATATAACTATGCTTTGGTGATCATGTCAGTGGAGTGTAAAGTTTTACATTAATTGAAAGAAAAAGAGAAATGTTCCTTTTAAACCACTAGTTAAAATGTATGTGTTAAATTGTATAATTCTTTGAGATATATTTAGTAAAATTGTCAGTATTAGTGTGAATACCTGATTTAATTTATATACTGTATAATTTTGATACTTATGTATTTGTATTTAGAAGCAAAGTTTGTGTTTTAATATATTTGGTAACGCAATTGGTAATGTTTGTGTTTGAAATGCATTAATTTAGAATTTATTCTGGTTGGTTTACTCTCTAAATCCAGTTTGGTTTGGCTGGTGTGAAACAACCTTTGGCAACAGTGTGTGGATTAAATATTCAATCTCTTGTCAACATAAAAATGTCACTCTCAAAGTGATCCCATATGGAGCCTGGTGTCGTTTTACATATAAAAGCAGACCCACCCAAACTTTCATAGTTCAGTAAATAAATTACTGAAACGTTCAACTCCATGAATAAACGGTTCATTTATTTCCTCCAAGTCATCCAGTTTCCCAAACACTGAGGGTCACATTACAGAGAGTAACAAAATTACAGGTCCAGTTCAGTGAAAATCCTGACATGCAAGTTAAATAACACATTGTGTGTTTACTTGGGAATAGTATATGGAGGCTAAGACTATTACTACTTGGGTGCTTTAACTGGAAAATTATGAAATTATAAATCTAATGCTCAAAAAATCAATCATATTATAGTTTGTTGTATGGTACATCCCACCTATTCTTTTAACCAATGCATGAACAAACTGCAGACATAGATGGTTACTGTAAATGTATTTGAGTTTGCTTACTTTTATTAAAACAGACCTGGCCCGGCTCAATATAAACAAACAAGGTCTGCTTTTATTGCGGTGTTTGTATTATTTTTATTAGTGTGTTTGATTGTAATTGTTGTTAACCACCAAATTAAGTATTTATAATATTACTATCATCACTGTCATGATCCTGTTCTCAAGTTCTGGAGCCATTTACAGAACGCACACAAAATAAACAGTTTCCTGAACATTCTAACAGAATCTTTGTTGCTTTTTGTCTAGCACAATTTTTAACCCATATTTGCTTGAACGTTTTGAGATGTCATTGTTGTAGAATGTCTGGGATTGCTATCGGTGCTGTCTCCTAGCCAATCATCCTGCTAAAGAACCCCAGAAGAGCTCAGAGAGTGTACGCGGCATCAAATTCAGCCATAACTGCATGGATACCCTGAACATCTGGCCAGCAGAGAGGCCCCTGTGATTACACTGCTTGCGATATGCACCGCAGACAAACTCACTTTGAGCTTAAGCAAGAATATGGGGGGGTAGAGAAAAAGAGAAAAAGAGAGAGGCAGAATTATAAGGGTAAAGTAAGGATTGAACGGCAGCTGTAGTGTGCTAGTGATCACCGAGCTCATGTGAAAGGCTGAAATGTTAGATTGTAGCTCTCCTGAGGAATCTAAAGCCCTTTGGAAACTTTTCAGCCATTCAAACAGCTCAAGTAAAACATTGTAAACCTTGCACAGTAAGCATTCTGAAACATATTTCTTTACAAGGATGGGGAAAGGTTACTGCCATGTGGGATTCAGTGCAGAGAGAATAGAGGGGATCCCCCACGGACATCACACAGCAACTCTGAGACCACTGGGGTGAAAAGAGATGGTCTGCTCTTTCCATTTGTATGTTACACAAAGAGAAGCATATCTGAGTATATTAGTGTGTGTGGGTGTGTGTGTGTGTGTGTGTGTTTTTGGGGTGGGGGGGGGGGGGGGTGTTACTTACTTTACACTGTGGGGACATTAATAGTAAAACTTGAAATCTCTGACACTGTGGGAATTGACATTGACATTTCATTAAGACATTGTCATGTCTTACATGGTTTGTGTAAGGGTTTGGTTTGAGGGTAGGGTAAAGGGATAGAACATATATTTTAGGTTAGCATTCAAACAATAGTCAATGGAAAGTCCCCAAAGGATAACAAAACAAACAAATGTGTACATGACTGTTGGGTTGGCAGAACCCCGATGTCAAGTAATGCCGATTTTCACTCGCCGACAGTTTTGTGGAGATCGCCGACAAAAGCCTGAAATCATGGGAAAATCAGAGCTCGCTCCTGTGAACGTCCATCGCAATGTATGAACTATCAAAGGTGCGATTTGAGAGAAGCGAGATATCTAGAATGTTAAATATTTGGATCTGTCTGCGATTCCAAAGCGCGCAATATGAAATATGTTTTGACTGAATACAACAGCAGCGTTGACCTACAGTCAATGAGAGACCAAAACGGGGCACGGGAAGTTTCAGTGGGAGGAGTCCTGATGTACCTGCAACAGAACGTCAACTAGCATGGCTGCGATATCAAGAAAGTCTCTTTGGACTGAAGAAATGGAGGAAAAATTTCTACAACTTTTTATTTGATGTTTCCTCTGAACTGTACCACAACCGGGTGGAGAAAGAGAAGAGTTGGAGAGAAATTGACAATTATCTTGGACAGTCAGGTAAGCAAATAGGTAGATTTTTCAGTAGGAGGTACTTTTTCGTATTATAACCTATAAAATATATGATGACTTGAGGCGATTAAAAACAATCGTATTCCGAAATGCATAACATATGATCATGCATTTGTTTTCGTATCTCATATCACTTCTCTCATGTATTCTGTTGTGAAACGTAATTTGGAGTCCAGGCAGAGTCGTCGGGGACTCGTCAATAGTAAAATGTCTTGTAATGTGTTCACCTGTCGTGGATTTGTTGTGTAATACTTCAGTGACAAGACAGACATTTGTGTAATACGAATGGTACAACGAACCAAAGTCTTTGAAAATCGTGTAGTGTGTAGGAGCCATAAGAAGAAACGGTGAGGCCTAGTTAAGTGACTATGCTTTTCTTGTGCCCGGTTGGGCCATTTCTCTGTTGCCTGCCCGTTAAAAGGACACTGCTCGTCAGTAGGAAGGGGATTACTGGCGAGCGTAACACCACAAGACAAAGCAACCAGACTTCATATTCTTCTCCCGACCCGGCTGCAGTATGACTTTGCCAGTCACACGATTCCAAATGGTTTCCAAATGCTGGCTTCCCAGGGTCCAGTTACCATATCATTGTGATACGGTAAGCTCACTATACAGTGTATAAATATCAATGACTAAAGAATAAACAAATAATGTTTTTCAGGCCTAGTACTTGTTGATTTAAAATGAAAATGGGGCACTTTTTTGGAAAGAGAGTTAAGTGGAGTTAACTTTGATAAGTGTTGTGTCTGATTATTCATCAACAAAAAGTCATGGTTCATATCCTCTCCAAAAAAATCAAAGGACTGATGGTTTTTCATTATTTTCAATCATCACACCATACATTACTGCTAAACAAAAAATGTGTTTGAAAAATTTAACTTGAATCAAAATAATGTTTTCCAAATGGCTCAATATTTTGTGTCTATCATAGCAGAAAGTTTGTATCAGAGAGGAGTTTTAAACTTTTCCAGCAGGCATCTAAGTTAGTGTGGGAGTCAAACTATTGATCATTTTATTCCTTTCTCTTTGATTAAAAATTATCTTCATAACATAACATTCAGCTATGACTTTAGATCCATGGGAAAGTATAGTTAAGGAGATGAAAGGAGAGCAGGGTTATGTTATTTCTTTCATTTCAATCATACTCGACCCCTATTTCAGGTAGTTTGCCAACCAACTTCCAATAATTACTACATCTACATGATGGTGCATTTCACAAAACAGATTTAAGATTGTTGTACATAATGTGTCCTGGAAAATTCTGCTATCAGCCATACACATCATTCAACTGCTTGTTTAGAGACATGACCATGGAAATATATGTGCAAGACCCACACATAAACCCTGTCTACACCGGATGCGAGCGATTTTGCATCGCAGCAGTTTGAGTCCGTCTACACTAGACTTTTTGTTGGCAGGTGCAGCGCCAGCATGTGCAGTATAAAATGTCTGTTCCCCGTCTTTCGCTCACTTCGACGTTGTGTCGAAGAAGCGACACTAGGGGTCTCTCTTGAGCGCCGATTAAACCTCTGATCTATGAAAAAAGGCCAATGAGAAGTTGGCAGACAGAATTTGCATGTCCCGCCCCCGGACATATGGGTATAAAGGCGGGGAAATGCATCTGTTTAATTCAGAAATTTTCTCACTGCGAGAACATGACCATGGCAACGTTGCGGTCGTGGCTTCAACCGAAGGAACGCCATTCCAGCCACCCCCACGTCGTTCCTTCTTCCCATGGGATTGAGGGCAATGCGGCTGGCGATGGAGGCAATTTGGGGGTGGTAGCGGGCGCGGCTTTTCCAGGTATGTCCCCGCGAGCCGCCCACCCCCCAGCACGCTCGTTGACTTCCGTCCAGGCCGCCACCAGCATGGGCTTGTACTGGAACCCTCCATCCTCCCCACAGCTGTCGCAGCTGGATCATTGGTTTCTTGGGTCTGCGCATCGCTCATAGCCTATCCCCCCCCCCCCCCCCCCCCCCGGTCCCTTTCTTCCCAGAGGTGCATGATGAGCTGACAACTGCACGGAGAGCACCCTTTTCCACTCATCAAAAAGCCCCTCGCTCATCTGCTCTCACTACCTTCGACGGCGGAGTGGCTCACATGTACACAGTGATTCCCCAGGTGGAAAGGGCGGTTGTGATCCACCTATGCCCCGAAAATGCCACCACCTGACAGGGTCGCCCTGTGCTCCCCTCCAAGGCCAGTAGGATGACGTCAGCACTGGCCACAAAAGCCTACAGCGCCACCAGACCCTCCTGCAAGTCCACAAGGCGAAGGCACTCAAAGATCTGTATGAGGGTAGTCCTGATCCCGACGTGCTGCAGGAACAGTGCTCAGCGACCGACCTCGCCTTCAGGGCCACGAAGGCCACAGCGCAGTCACTCGGGCAGGCAATGGCTACACTTGTGGTTTAGAAACGTCATCTGTTGCTGAACTTGGTCGAGACGGACAAGACACGCTTCCTCGACGTCCCTGTCTCCCAGTTCGGCCTCTTCGGGGACACCGTTGAGAACTTCGCCCAGCAGTTCTCCGCAGAGAAAAAGCAGACGGAGGCCATCTCACACATCCTGCCCCGCCACAAACCTGCTGCCACGGGCCATGCCCCGTCTGCTCGCCGAGGGCGTCCTCCTGCGGTTTCTAAACGTGCAGCTCCAGAGGCTCCTGGGGCATATGGCGTCCTCCGTGGAGGTCGCGCCGCTGGGGTTGATGCATATGAGACCGCTTCAGCACTGGCTCCAGACTCGAGTCCTGAGATGAGCATGGCGCCGTGGCACGCACCATGTGATGGTCACCCCCACTTGCCTCCAAACATTCAAAACCTGGACAGACCTCTGCTTTCTGAGGGCAGGAGTCCCCTTGCAGCAGGTGTCCCGACGCCTCCAAATTGGGTTGGGGCACCGTGTGCAGCGGGCAATCAGCTATGGGCCATTGGAAGGGGGCCCCGCTGCGCTGGCACATCAACTGCCAAGAGTTGTTGGCTGTATTCTTTGCCCTGTGGAGATTTCTCCCGCTAGTTCAAGGCAAACACATCTTGATCAGATCTGACAGTACCACGCCAAGGCGGCATACGCTCACGACACATGTCACAACTCGCCCGTCATCTCCTCTTTTGGAGTCGAGTCGCCGGCAACCTCAATGTGATGGCGGACGCGCTGTCACGACAACACTTGCCCAGTGGAGAGTGGAGGCTTCACCCCCAGTCGGTCCAGCTGATTTTGGAATGGTTTGGCAAGACACCTCCCACTGCCCGCTCTGGTATGCCCGAACAGAGGCTCCCCTTGGGGCAGACACACTGAAACACAGCTGGCCCAAAGGGCTGCACAAGTACGCATTTCCCCCAGTGAGCCTTCTTGCAAAGGTGCTGTGCAAGGTCACGGAGGACGAGGAACAAGTAACTCTAGTGGCTCCCTATTGGCCCGGACCTCGTACTCCTCGTGACAGCCCCTCCCTGGCAAATTCCCCTGAGGAAAGACCTTCTTTCTCAGGGATGGGGCACGCTCTGGCATGCGCACACAGACCTCTGGAACTTCCACGTCTGGCCCCTGGATGGGATGCGGAAGATCTATCTGATCTATTACCTGCTGTCGTAGACACGATCAACCAAGCCAGAGCCCCTTCTACCAGGCAACTTTACATCCTAAAGTGCCGCTTGTTCGTGAATTGGTGTTCTTCTCGGGGGGCGAAGACCCACATAGGTGCACAGTCAGGTCAGTGCTCTCATTTCTGCAGGAGAGGTTGGAGGGGAGGCTGTCCCCATCCACCTTGAAGGTGTATGTAGCTGCTATTGCAGCCCACCACGACGCAGTAGATGGAAAATCTTTGGGTAAGCACGCCTTGATTATCAGGTTCCTAAAAGGCGCCTGGATGTTGAATCCCTCCGGCCAAGCCTGTTCCCCTCCTGGGATCTCTCAGTGGTCCTCTCGGGCCTTCAGAGACCCCCCTTCGAGCCACTAGAATCAGTTGAATTCAAGACCCTCTCTCTAAAGATGTCCCTGCTGATTGCGCTCGCTTCCATCAAGAGGGTCGGGAACCTGCAAGCGTTCTCTGTCAGCGACAATTGCCTGGAGTTTGGTCCTGTAGACACACAAGTCATCCTAAGACCACGACCGGGCTACGTGCCCAATGTTCCTACCACGCCCTTCAGAGACCAAGTAGTGAACCTGCAAGCGCTGCCCTGGGAGGAGGCAGACCCAGCCCATTCGTTGCTGCGTCCGGTTTCCCCCTTAGAAATCCTTATTTCTAACCAATAAGAGAACTATTGCCGTTATTACACACGTGATAGCATAATTATCATCACACCAGTGAGGTTTTGCAGGACTAGTGACACGTTAAAAGAATAAGATCTGTTAACACTCATTTCCTCCATTTGTTTATTACTTTAATAAAATGATGCTGAACAAAACAACACATTTTGATGGGAGTATGACAACTGTCATGAGCCGTCAGACTATCAAAATCTAACAGTGGGACATTTGGCCTGATCAAGACCACATATGAAATTGGACACTGGAATTGAAATTCAGCAGTAGATGATGATGACAAACAAGTCCACGAGAACGTAAGAACACATAAGAATACACGCTGAGAAAAAGCTTAAGTTTACCATTAGATAAGGCTTAAACTATTGGAGTAACTGAGGCGAGGTAATCAACAACTGGAAAACACATTTACAGTCATTAGTTTTTCTCAAAGCACCTGGGAAAGGGAAGAAGCACTGTTCCATTTCAAGTGCAATTTTTCTGAGGTTTCCTAAGGATATATTTTATATTTTATATTTTATATTTTAATTTAAAGTACAATTCTGTCATAATTTAAATGTCATTCAAAGAAATTAATGTCTTTCTTTCCTCTGCAGAACAGAGGAATTATATTACTGCACACAGGAGTGGGGAGTAACGGAATACACGTAACGGGGTTACGTATTTAAAATACAAAATATAAGTAACTGTATTCCACTACAGTTACATTTTAAATCACTGGTATTTAGAACACAGTTAGATTCAAAACGTATTTTGATTACTGAAGAGATTATTTTTCATTTGTTTCATTTAATATTTAGTCCTTCCAGATGGAAAAGTTTATACGTATAAATGATGCAATCCAAAGTGCAATTGAACAGTGGTGAAACACTTTTTTATGATGTGATACATTCATACGAGCAGACAGAAAAGAAAGTTCGAAGTAAGTTTGGAGCAGAAGAAATAAAAATAAACCTTGTGTAAATTGTCAGATTTATTCTAAGCTAAAATGCTATTTCTAGCCATTTTAAAAGCACATTTTACCAGACACGATCATATTTTTTATTAAGAAAATTCACATTGGATCCTAATTTTTTTTTCTAGTAAGACCTTTGATATTTGGGCAAAAATCGTCTTCTTGGTAATTATTTTTGTATTGTTTTCCTGTAAAAATATCTAAAAATCCTTATAACAAGATCAATTTGATTTATCTTGATTTAGAGACAACACTGCATATGATATTTAGGTTTTTCAGATAATATATTTTAAACATGTGTGTTTTGTCTTACTGTACTGTCAGAGTTTTTATAGTCAAAACAAATAAAAAAAATCTACCAGTGCTGAGTATTTAGTATATATTACTGATCTTGTGTAATCTAACAGAATACGTTACATTTTACAGCATGTATTCTGTAATCTGTAGTGGAATACATTTCAAAAGTAACCCTCCCAACCCTGACTATAAATTGGCAGTTGACAGTGACTCACTTCAAAGCTAAAAGAGTATCCAAAAGTATTATAAAAGTCAATGCTGCTCGTGCATCATATTCTAAGTCTTCTGAAGGTTTTTGTGAGAAGACAACTGAAGTTATTTTACTGTGAAAATCTTGACCTGTATCTCTCTTTTCCACATTCACGAGTGAAAGCGAAAGCAAAAACAGTGCTTTTTGTTTTCGCTTTTCAAGATTTCCAACGTGACTTTTGGCTTTATGAGCCACATGGACAACCTTTATAATACTTTTGGGTCCTTTTTAAGCATTAAATTGAGTCACTATCATCTGCCATTGTACTGAAATTAGTGAATGGGACATCCTTCAGAATTCCTACTTTTGTGTTCCGCAGAAGAAAGTAAGTCATACAGGTTTGGAATAATAGAGGAGTAGGAGTTACATGAAATTAATAAATCATTTTTCTGCAAACTATTCATTTTATTTCAATCAGCATTAGCAAAAATATTACTTGTTAAAGTTTTATTTCCATTAAAATATTTTATAAAGTAAATAAATGTATGAAAGGAATTTAAAGTCAGCACTTATAAATATTGCAGTTAATGATTTGCAAGTCTCTCCTTTTTTAATAAACTCTGATGGAAATTTAAGGTGAAATGAATACTGTATTCTAGTTCAAGTTAATGAAGTTAATGTAATGCAACATTTACTTAAAGCCAGACATTGAAATTAGGTTTGCAATTCATATTCACTATAATATTTACAAGTGTGTTTTTAGATTCCTCTCATAATTCATCTACAGTACATCTTTTGCACATAATATAGGAAATTTCACATATTAAAGCTTAAGTGTGTAACTTTTTCTGTGTTAAAATCTCTCCTACAGTATACCAGCTTAATATGTAGAGACAACTATAAGTAATTAATTGTTAGGCTAAGTTTTTTAAAAACTGTAAACACTGTGTCTCTGTGGCTCTATGAAAATTCCTGTGTTTGCATTGAGCAACCTGTCTCTTGAGGCACAACACCTTTGACTCGATTAATGGTGTGAGTTGGGGGTGGGACATTCTGTTTGTTCGATCAATGACAGATGGGGCCATATTCAGAAAGCTGTTTTATAGGGATAGATCACCCAAAAATGACAATTGTCTCATCATTTACTCACCCTTATGCCATCCCAGAAGATTTTTAGAAGAATATCTCAGCTCTCTAGGTCCATACAATGCAAGTGAATGGTGGTCAGACCTTTAAAGCTCCAAAAATCACATAAAGGCAGCATAAAAGTAATCCATCCGTCTCCAGTGGTTCAATCTATGTCCTTAGAAGCGATACAATTGCTATGTGTGAGCTTCAAAGTTCTAGCCACCAATCACTTGCATTGTATGGGCCTAAAGAGCTTAGACATTCTTCTAAAAATCTTTGTTTGTGTTCAGCAGAAGAAAGAAAGTCATACACATCTTGGATGGCATGAGTGCGAGTTAATGATAAGAAACCATTTTTGGATGAACTATACCTTAAAAAAACATGTTTATTTTTTCAATTACATTTGGTGGTGCTAGTGGTGCAGAAATTACACACTTCAGTTTTAAGACCTATTAGGTTATAATGAATGAATGTAATACAATTTGTACTCTTGCGTTTGCATGATGTCAGTCACAGCAGTTAAACCTTTTGTGACATATCCTCTCAGACCAGACAGGAGGCAGTTTATCTGTTATTAAAAGTGACAAAACACCCTGGACTTCTCTGTTTGCTGTTGATGTGTCCCTCTACAGCTGCATCATCACTCACTAAAACACAAAAGCACACACCTCAGAGATGAAACTATGGAAGCAACAATAATTCTATTCTACCTGTTCCAGTTATATATGACATGAAGATGATACATGATAAAGGCTTACTGTACCTTTGTAAGTCTATTTCATGGCCAAGAAAGCAACCAGTGCTCTAGTATATAGTCTCAGCCTCAGATGGCATGCCACAGAGTGGCCACAGGCTGTTCACTGCAAGTCCTAAACTAATTGGCTGACTTTGCACAATGTCCAGGAGTAATCAGTCCACCCTGAAACAAGGTTGTGTTCCCAAGGTTCTGGGTTGATACAATGAGCAATTTTGAGGGTCAAAATATCACTGGATTTGCCAAAGTTTGCCTGGTTGGTGACATCAAATCTTTGAAAGATATTCAGAATTTCGATTGAGGCCCTTAGTAGAAAGTTAACTAGATATCCACAATCAGAACTGTATATTCCACTTTTCAGATAATTGTTTTTTGTTTTTTTTTAATGAATAAATCAACTTCAAATAAACCCTCCCCTAAACATAATGCACAAAGAAATAAAACTGTGGTTAGAGACTTTACATGTTGGTCAGATGGTCTCTTCTTGTCCATGTGGAACAGACCTTATGTTGTTTAGTCAAAGGTCTGACTTTGCACGACTAGAGCATGTATGCGTGTGTGTCTGCTTAGATGTCTCTCTGGTCTCACCCTCTCATGAATAAATTTGAGATTTTTTTTACTCAGTGCCAACTTTTATCAAACACACAACCAGAGAAATGGACTGTGAAATCCATTGTCAGAAAACCAGCAGGAGCCTTCTAGAGCAGATGAACTAATGTAGCACTCCAATATCACAAGATCATCTGAAGATTTGGAGACTGTACACACAAAAACTTCACATGGGTCCCATTACGGTCTATATCCAGCTCTTTTAGAATTGCACGGTTGTTTGTCTTTATAGATTTCCAGGGTTAAATCTATTCCATCTTTGCATTTCCCATGAAAAATGATTCGCTTTTGATGTCATCAAAAAACTATTTTGCCCCTGACCCTCTTCAAAGGTCATTTGATATTTACAAAGGAATACTTCATGTATTATAACCATGCTGGTCTCATCTATGTAGAACACTGTATTTATTTCTTAAGCTGCATTTTTGTCTTGTTGTCCAGTAAAAATATCGAAATATGTTTTTAAAACATTCACTTGTGAATCAAAACTGTGTGAGATATTAAGATTTATTGTCAGAGAGTATATCAGTATAAGTTTATTTTTCTTACTCCATTGACATTTTTTTCTTTGCATAATTAATAATAAAACAAAGGATAATTTATGCTTAAAAAATTACTTAATTCAAGATATTAATTCAAGATAATAAATTCAAGCAAATTTGTAATTTAAGATAATTACATTTTCTCTTATAAATAAGTATTATTATTTATTTTTTAAATTATTCTCGAGTAAATGTATCTAGTTTTAAGTGTTTTTGGGATATTTTTAGTGGGGAATATTGCTGTGCAGTATTTGTATACAGTACATATGCTCTTTCTACATGCAGTCTGTGTTAATATGCTAAAGTGGAGCACTATCTGAAGCAAGAACTACTGGAATCATGGCTGGAAATTTTCACCTTAGGCTGAACGAGGGGTTAAGAGGACAGTCACAATCTTGCAAGGGGAGAAAGTGACTCATACTGAAGAGAGACTATGAGAGTAAAGAGAAGGAAAGAGTCAGCTTTCACAAGACAGAGGGAGGCTGTGGCGAGTTTAGGCTTTGGAAACACTATAAAGACAAAGAGCCGTGCAACCCTAAAAATGCCTGTCTGTGACACGCACACTAAACATTTTACACACCCACTCATGCATTTAGCAGATCCTAAAACCTTGTGGCCTGTGCAGGTCTTAAAAGGGCAAAGCATCTAAAGACTCTGACGGACTGATATAGGTTGCAAGGGTGAGTGCTTGTTGCTGAACTGAAGCAGTTTTCTCACATTTTTGATACTTTATGTCACGGTACGTGGTGTTGAGAAAAGAACCCAAACGCATATTGGCAACAATGAGCTTTTATTTAAATAAACAGAAAACAAGCATAATCAAAAATGAGAAAGAAGTAAAACAAAACTGCACTAGAATAACACAAGAAGTTCTTGAACTTGACAGGAAAGGCAGATAGAAAACACAAACATGCGACAACAGGAGCAAACGAAACAATCCAGGACAGCATACAAGAGGAGCTAATATACTGAGAGAAATAAAATGGATTAACAAGGAAGGCAGGTGAATCAAATGAACTAATAACAAGCAGACAAAGAGGCGGGGGAGATGACACAAGATTAAGCCACGCTCTCTCACACGCGAGCGCATATCACTAGAAACTACAAGGCAACATGCGCACATGCCAAACGACAGATGAGACAAGAGAATAAACGTCAACAAAGCGATGCCATGCACTTCATACTGGACAAAACCTGAGCGAACACTGCAAAGCAAACTGAGGTAAAGACAGTTTCAGGTTGGATATTCAACGGATATTTGCCTGTAGTTTTCCTAACATCCACCAACAGCAGTTAAGGACCGTCAACATGGTGATAAATCAAATTTTTCAAATTTCAATAGCTCTTTACACATTACTCCAAAAACTTTCAAAACTAGTTCTAGCTGACCCAATGGAAGATACATGTATTGCACTTTTTTTTTCATCTTGTACTATTTCATTTTAAATTCGTTAAATTCAATAGCTCCTTGGCAAGGTGACCTACATCCTTCAAACTACTTCAAGAACATCCACTCAATAGTCTTAAAAATCACACACCCTTAGGTTTGTCCATTTTGATCTCAGATTATTTATGTGTGTTTTTCATTGGTGTAAGTTTCTATAGCTCTCTGGCCATGTGACCTACTGATCTCAAACAAGGGTCAGAATGATCACTGACTGCTATACTGCACATCCTTTAGTTTGTCCATTTTAATCTCATGATGATTTTATATTAATTTTTTTTCTTCTAATTTCAATAGTTCCCTGGTTATGTGACCTACTGACTTCAACCAAGGTTCAAAATATCCACTGCATACCCTTTAGTTTGTCAATTTGCATCTCACATGATTTTAAATTATTTTAAAATCTAAGTGACTTATTTCAATAGTTCCTTGGTCATGTGATCTACTGATGTCAACCAAGGTTCAAACCTAATTTTACATGATTTTTCAATGTTTTTCATTGTTTTGAATTTCAACAGCTGCAAGGATTACATAAGAGCGATGCATTCATGCCAATAAACAAGACAAGAGAACGCATGACAATGCCAATAAGGCAAGCCATGCATTCTCACTCAAGACACAGACTATGCAAGACACTAAACATGAGGGTCAGAACTCGGCCACAAAGACAATAAAAACACAACAAACAGAAGTGGCTGAACCCTGACACTTTACCAGAATCTCAGATTCTTGTCTTATAGGCAAAGTAAGTCTGTCAGTGTCTATTGACAATACAACTATCCGTGGAAGTACCCAGTCAAATACCTCTCTAAGTATCTGATGATCTGCAGAGTGTGGTTGAAAGGTGGGGCTGGAATGTTATTTTATAACATGAAAAAAAAAAACGAATAAATAAATAACCACTGGGCAATGAGTTGCAAAGAATGCATACATTTATTTGATGTGATTAAACAGATTATTTATTATTCATTTGGCCAAAAGTGTATTCAAGGTAAAGTTTATTTAGGGCTGCACAATTAATCGTATTTTAACCACAATCACTGTTTCTGCTTCTCATGGTTTACTAAGTATAACCATCTGTGGCATTAATAAGCTAGCAAATACAAATGATCCAGTTTCACCTCAACAGACATATCACTCTTTCTTTCGAAGTTTTGCCACTGACCAATCACAATTTTACATTCAAGGACGCTCCGAAATACGGAGCCACATATGTTTTTATTTGTATCGTTTGTCTCGTATATGCGCCACTCTGGTCTGTAGTGTATTACACATGAGGCTTGACATCATAATACTGTGTTTAGGCAATCTCAGAGCGGTTCAGTTCTCGATACACACAAATTCCATCTCGTGCTCTGATTATGTGCTATACTCCGAACAGCTGTGCTCTGAGTTTGGTCCGTTTCATGCGCATCACTAACGTAAGCTGACCGCGGTATATTTAAAGCACTCCAGATTCACTTCAATTTTGCATAATTCCAAATATGTGTTTCCATTACAAGTATCTAAACAAATTTAAATAAACCCTATGGCATTATTGTTTTGTGGACCAAGGAGGAGATGGGAGCATTTCACTATGAATGGAAGGAGCACAAATTTGTTGCCAACTCAAACTAAACACAGACACAACACACACTTCCTTCAGTTTTACACCAAAATAAAGGCTTTAGACCGTTTTGCAATGCAGCATGCAAAATTATTACAGAAATATATTGTTGTATATTGAAATAATAATAAAAGTAGCAATTAGGGATGTCATAAAATATCCATTTATCGATTATTGAGCCGCATGTTATTTTATTGATATATTTTTGAGGCATCAATATATTAAAATTAGCTGATATTTAAATTAGAAGCCCAATTGGTGTGCTTTCCAATTCACTCAGTTGGCCTCTATTTAACAGTCTGGCATAATAGCGTTGGGAGACCACAAGTGGGCGATATACCATTTACTGAAGCCGGTCGTGGTCACGATCACACACGCATAAACACACACACAGAACGAGCTGAAGCAGCACAGATGGCAGTCCAAAGTTACAAACGTTTTTGTAATTCTTTAAGAATTCATAAAGTGACATTGAGTTTGCAGGTTAGTAAAACTGTGCAATGTTTATAATGCAACTTCTCTGTATATAGCCATGAATAGGTCTCTCATTCAAGCTGTCAAACCACAAAAGACATACTTGTTACTGAAAATACATTGTGTAGGCTCTATGAAAGATTCTTGTACACAAAATATCATCCAATTATACCACAGTAAATAATCTTTGTCCTTTGATAATGATTTGGTTTGAATTTAATGGAAAACTATGCGACTTGCATAGTGATGCTGGTAGTGACGTTTCTCTCTGACCAAACAGTGATCTGCCAGGTTTTGACGTCACATTTAGTATCGGCTTGGCTCGCTTGAAACCTCGACTGAGGTAGTACTAAAAAATTTACCAGGTACTTTATACAGTGGAAAATCCCAAAAAAGAGAGCAGAGTTGAGCTGTACCGTGCAGTGGAAAAGTCCCATGAGCATTGGCAGAAGTGATTTTTGTTCCAAATCTTGAATAATTGTGATTAAAATTTTAAGAGAAATTTTAATTTTTTCAATTGTGATTTTAACCATTATCAAGCAGCCCTAAGTGTATTCAAAGTACACAATATATCATCAGCATGTGAGTTCCCTAAGATTTAAACTGATTATCTTTGCATAATTACCACCATGAATGTTACAGTACAGTAGCAGGTGATATTGTTGTGTTACAATGTTAACTAAAGCAAAAGAGAAACGATTTTCTTTTGCTAAAAATGGCATATGAAAGTTAAACTGACCTCCATCTCTCCTCTTCTCATTGGTGATAAAGTTCAGCATGACTTTGCTCAACCCAGAACATTATCAAAGACAAAGTCAGGTTATTAAGGCAAAGCCCTGAAAGCTTACAGCTGTTTTGAAATGGTTACAAAGCTCATTTCTGTCCAAAGTGACTATAGTACACTAATGTCAGGGGGGTCCCTCTAGAATAACCTGGAGTTAAGTGTATTGCTCAAGGGCGTAACAGTGATAAAGTCCTCTCAGTAACTTTGCAGTTCAGTGGTTTCCTTTACCTTGAATTCAACTTCGTAAATACTATTAGTAATCTCAAATTTTATATATATATATATATATATATATATATATTTGTTTACTCAAATTAATCTTTTATTTTCTTTTTTTATATATATATATATCCTTTTCTCCCAATTTGGAATACCCTATTCCCACTACTTGGTAGGTCCTCGTGGTGTGGTTACTCACCTTAATCTGGGTGGTGGAGGACAAGTCTCAGTTGCCTCCGCTTCTGAGGCCGTCAATCCACGAATCTTATCACATGGCTCATTGTGCATGACACCGTGGAGACTCACAGCATGTGGAGACTCATGCTACTCTCCACACACAACTTACCATGTGCTACATTGAGAGAGAGAACCACTAATCACGACCACAAAGAAGGTTACCCCATGTGCCTCTACCCTCCCTAGAAACCGGGCCAATTTGGTTGCTTAGGAGATCTGGCTGGAGTCACTCAGCACACCGTGGATTCGAACTTGAGACTTCAGGGGTGGAAGTCAGAGTCAATACTTGCTGAGCTACCCAGGCCTTACTCAACTTAATCTTACATTTTTACATTCTTACTAGTTTAAATTAAGCTACCGTTACTCTTAAAATTCTTACGTTTTAAGTTTTCCTAATTCAACATTAGAAAAGCGTCTGCCAAATGCATAAAAATAAATAAATAAATAACTTGAAATGCCACATTTTTTAATCAAAACTTAAATAAGTTCTTTAAATTTTAGTAGTACTAATAACTAAAAATTACCAAGAACAAAATTGTGGCTGTGTGGAATACCCATAAACCCTTGCGTTTGTTTGGTCAAAACAAGGGAACTTAAAATAATATTTTTTTCTTTAAAATGTATTTAGCTTGAATCCTTCTGACTATTGTTGTTTTGTTGTAGCAAGATTTTTGTGAAGTCACCATGAGGGTGATTAGTGTTACCTTTGGTGAAAGTGGAGCCTGTTACATTTAAGCCATTTTTCTTAACTCAATTGTACATTGTAAAAGTGCAGATTTATGTTCACTAAGAAGTACTGAGTGGAGTCCAGTGTGCTATATTGATAACCTAGAGTCGAGTCATAATTTCCCTTATACTGTATAAGACGTTATAACCCAATTTAATTAATTAAATAAAAACAACAATACTTTAATCATAGATTAGTTAAGCTTACTTGTAATTAATTAATGTTACTTAAAAAGTTCAGTTTGCTTGAGCCAAATACTTTACTGTGCTTATTACTTATGCAAACTGATTGCCTTAAAAATCTAATTACTGTAAGGTCAACTAATTTGATTTTACAGTGTTGCAACTTTTGCATTACCAGCCCAGAATATACTAACCTCTACGTGTGTGAGCTAATCTCTAAGGAAAAAAAAATTCACTGTGTTTCCTCATCCATGTGAGAGACGCTCTCTACAAAAATGATATCCTATGTGTGTCTGTGTGTTATGTCAAGGTTATGATTAACAAAAAACATTACAAACGAGAACAAGCAGTGAAAATACAGAATAATTTTGTTATTTTGATTACAAAGTAAAATAAGAATAAAAACGGGATTTTGCAAACTATTCATGCACAATGCAATAAAATAAAAAACAGCATTATCCAGTCCATGTTAATGAATCATAAGCTCAGAGTGACAGTAGTTAAAATTTACTGCTAAATGTAGCCTAAATGGCACAATAATTAGCACATTTTAAAGCAGTGTGCTGTGTTGTTGTGCTGTCCTTCCTGTCTCCCTGTAGCGCTGTCTTGGGCATCTCACAGTATGGACATTTATTGCCATCGCCACATCTGCAGTCCTCATTTCTCCATGCAGCATGCCTAATGCACATTCACGCAGATGAGCAGGGACCCTGGGCATCTTTCTTTTGCCGTTTTTCAGAGTCAGTAGACGGGTCTCTTTAGTGTCTTAATTTTAATAACTGTGACCTTAATTGCCTACCGTCTGTAAGCTGTTAGTGTTTTAACGACTGTTCCACAGGTGCATGTTCATTAATTGTTTATGGTTCATTGAACAAGCATGGAAAACAATGTTTAAACCCTTTACAATAAAGATTTGTAAAGTTATTTGGATTTTTACCTAATTATCTTTAAAATACAGTGTCCTGAAAAAGGAATGTTTCTTTTGCTGTTTATATATGGGAGGCTGCTCAAGCTGAGGTAAATGGAGTGTTAAGACTTTTCCTCCCCTGACATTTGTGTTGTCTCTGATATTTGAATATACAGCTGCAATAGTGTGTGTGTATATGTGTGTATATATATATATATATATATATATATATATATAAAAAAATTTTTTTAACATGCATACATGCACACCCTTGTAAACAGGAAGTACAGTTGAGTTACGGTGTCAGGGTGGACCAGTACAAAGGCATGTTATGCTTTTTATTTGCATTCTGCAGCTAACATATTAGACCTCACACATACACACTGGACACCCTCAGAGTTTTCCACTTCATTTTCGAAGTGCTCTGTTTAACCTGGTGGTCCATTTTTTTTTTTCAGAACTGAGCTCCACTTTGACTGTCTAAGAACCCATCATTTCCAGCTAAACAGACTGAACACATCCCACAGGAAAGACAGGAAGCATTCTACTGGAAACCCCCGAAAAAAAAGACAAAACATTTACTGACTCTGAGACTAACTTGTCCTTTCCTCTCCCAAAAATCTCTCAACTTCAAGAATTTTACATTTACACAAAGACAATATATCTTTAAGATAATTAAACATTTATTCTATTGAGTCAATCTCCAGCTGTTGGAACTGTGTTGTTTAAGAATTTGTTCTTAGGGACGGCGTGAACTCCCCAATGCTGGCAAATATGTTATATCTGAAGATTAATATTTGGTGGAACGATTGAGTCAAGAGAGTTAGGTGGACTCAGGATATGCTCTTCTATTTCTATAAGTTTTGCAGTACATAATCCCCAAAGCCTGTGTCCTGCAACTCTGTAACTTTTTACAATGAGCATTCTGAAATGTTTTCAGATTTGAAATGTTTAGCAATATGATAAACAGAAGATTTCATACAAAGGAGTACACAACAGTCTTCAGAATCAAAGGAAAACTGGCTTTAACAAGGACAGAAAGAGATGTGGAAGGTCCAGATGTACAACTAAACAAGAGGATAAGTACATTAGAGTCTTTAGTTTGAGAAATAGACGCCTCAGCTGACAGCTTCATTGAATTCTACCCGCTCAACACCAGTTTTGTGTACAACAGTAAAATGAAGACTCAGGGGTGCTGGCCTTATGGGAAGAATTGCAAAGAAAAAGCCACTTTTGAAACAAAAACTAAAAGAAAATGTTAGAGTGGGCAAAGAAACAGACATTGGACAACAGATAATTGGATAAGGATCATAACTTATGGATCATAACCCCATTGAGCTTTTTTTGAGATCAGCTAGACTGTAAGATGCATGAGAAGTGCCTGACATCTATGGCAAGTGCTACAGGAAGTGTGGAGTGAAATGTCACCCGAGTATCTGGGCAAACTGACAGCTAGAATGCCAAGGATCTGCAAAGCTGTCATTGCTGCACATAGAGGAGTTTTTGATGAGAAGTTCTGAATATTTCATTAAAATTCCAATACTAATTTTTCACATTATTAATGTCCTGACTATACATTGTGATCAGTTGAATGACACGTTGATGAATAAAAGTACCAATCTCTGTACAAAATCTGTGCATTATTCCAAACTTTTGGCCGCGTGTGTGTGTGTGTATGTAGGTATGTATATATAAGGGCTGTCAATCGATTACAATTTTTAATCAAATTAATTACATGGTGTCCCAATTAATTAATCGCATATACAAATATTTGCTGGGAAAGCCCCTCATATAGCAATAACTTAATATAATGATTATACATATTTTTTATCAATATATAATTATACATAGTTATCTTTAAATATTAAAATTTTTTATACATATATATACACAAATATTCAGATAATTAAAATGCTTTTACATTCCTGTAGTAGAACAGTTAATCATTGAAGGCCATACAAAAAGCGGCTTTAGAATACAATGTATTGTTTACTATCATATTATTGAACATAAGCCAATCATTGTCATACAGTGAATTTGTCACTCAGTTCGAGATTTATTATGAGGGCTTTTTTAAGGGCCCATCAGTTTACACCTACATCAGACAGGTGTGTTGCATCATAAACATAAAATGTTTAGGTCACTGTGTCAAATTAAATATAGTTTAATACTCAATCTTTAAACACATCTTGAGACCCCTTAGATCGCATTTGCGCTCCTTCGAGTGTTTTGAATGCAAGAACATAACGCATGTGTGTGGATCGAGTAGTAACACTGCCTACTTTTAACGTGTTATTTTTTGTAAAATTAATCGCACTGAATTAATGCGTTAAACCGACAGCCCTAAAATAAATAAATAAATAAATAAATAAATATATATATATATATATATATATATATATATATATATATATATATATATATATATATATATATAGAAGTGTAGTTACATTATACTATCATTTCGATAATTTAGATCCCCTAACCCAACCCCACCCCACTCCTAAACCAAACCATTTTAAACAATATTAAACATGCAACAAGCAGGTACATTTAGTCACAATAATTTTAGTTGCATTACTCTATAATAAAGATATTTTTGAACACCTATCCCCATCTCTATGCCTAAACCTAACCAATTCTCTATAACTATATAAAGATATAAGCAGATAAAAGTGTAGTCACAATAATTTGTTCAGTGCTATTTTAATAGCTGAAAATCTTCCTCTCCCTGTAGGCAGTCACATCACATTTAAAATATACATCCACATTTTAGAATGGAAGCAAACATGCAAATGGTAATAAGACAAGCATGAGCCAGTGGCATTTGGCATCACTGATGTCAAAGCTGTCCTAATGCTTCTTGAGGTGTAATATTTTAATGTTTAAATGAGTGAGGGTCGGAATCTGACTATTATGATTGATGGGAACGCTGATCATTAAATAAAGTCTTACATTTAGATCTGTTAATCACAAAAAGTGATCACAAAGCATCAGACCACCTGGAATATAGTGCACAAAACGTTACGGATAGTGTTGTAACCTCCGTTCCCCAAGGGAAGGAACAAGACGTTGTGTTGAATGAAGTGACACAAGGGGTCTTCCTGGGATGCCAAACGTACCTCTGAACCTGAGAAAAGTCCAATGTCAAGTTGGCAGACAGAGTTTGCATGCCCAGCCCCAGACATACGGGTATAAAGGGAAGCGGGACAGCGAATGCCAGTCAGGATTTTGCACTGTGGAGTCAAAAATAAGGTACGGCCGTTTACAATGGTAGATCTAGTGCTGTGGCAGGAGGGACACAACGTCTCGTTCCAACAGGTTACAACAGTAATCATGACATCCCCCTTCTGTCACTCACTCGACATTGTGTCGAATGAAGTGACACAAGGGGTCCCATATAAAAATGCCACGAGCTGACCGTGTTTGGTGAACTGCCGAGACAGGTGCAAGCAGGCTACTGTGTGCTAGAGACAACTGTGTCGGCTGCACGTAGCCCTCGCCAACACCCCAAAAGAGGTGTCACATACAGACCTTAGGTTCCACGCACCCCTGAGGGGGGGAACAGGCGCTACATGACTAGCATGGGAGCAAGCCTGTCAGCCGCGCCTTTTCTCTCACTATGTCCTCACTTAGGAAGTGAAGCGGCTGGGGCTATCTTAACGCTATGAAATGCATCTGGGAAGGCGGTCTTTCCCGGTCCTATTCTTTCAGGGGGAAAAGACCCTGTGGAGGCCACAAGGGGAGGTAACATGTGGCAAATACACCACAAGGGTTGTGAAGCTATACGTGGGAAATGGTGCGGTGGTAGGTCCAGCCTAATGAGGGGGGACTCTACAAGCACGGTGACCGGGGCATCAGGGCTGCCCAAGGAAACACCGGTCCACCGACAGGGGGTCTCTATACCGCGGGAAATACATCATGGGGATTTTGCCTAAAAAGGGAACTAAGCCAGTGGAGCCTGACCCCAGTACAGAGCACCTGTGACTCGTAGTGGGTCTGGCCGCGAAATGCTCTGCTGAATTCACCGGCCAGAAGGCTAGGAAGGAGAACATCCAGGGAGCGACGCTTAGTGGCTAACCTGGGATAGAAGACACACTGGCTCAACTTGGTGAAGGGCGCTGTGTGCAAGTGGAACACCCAGTCGGTTGTGCCACGTTGCCGAGTTCTACCGGCACGAACCTGACAAAACACGGGACGAGACCAACTCAACCCTGAGATTGTAAAATCTGGCAAAATTATCAGGTGTTGCCCAGCCCGCTGCTCTGCAGATGTCTGCTAAGGAGGTGCCATGGGCCAGTGCCCACGAGGATGCCACACTTCTCGTAGAGTATGCTCGAACCCACATGGGGGCGGGCACGACGTGGGTGTGCTAAGCTAAGGAAATAGCATCAACGACCCAGTGAGTTAACCTCTGTTTGGAGATGGTGTTCCCTTTCTGCTGTTTGCCAAAGCAGACAAAGAGCTGCTCAGAACATCTAGAGCTCTGCATGCGGTCCAAATAGATAAGCAAAGCACGTACCAGATACAGCAACGAAAAGGCTAGGTCTGCTTCCTCCCGGGGCAGCTTGCTTGCAGGCTCACGACCTGGTCCCTGAAGGGGGTCGTAGGAACCTTGGGCACGTAGCCCGGTCGCAGCCTAATGATAATGTGAGAATGTGTGTGACCGAACTGCAGGCAGGTGTTGCTGACAGAGAACGCATGCAGGTCCCCAACCCTCTTGATGGAGGCTAAAACGATCAGGTGGGCCGTCTTCAGGGAGAGGGTCTTGAGCTCAACTGAATCAAGCGACTTGAAGGGGGGGGTGTTTGAAGGCCCGTGAGGACCACAGAGAGATCCCAGGAGGGGAACAGGTTAGGCCGGAGAGGGTTCAGTCTCTGGGCGCCTATCAGGAACCTGATAATCAAGTCATGCTTACCTAGGGACTTGCCATCTACTGCGTCATGGTGGGCTGCGATAGCAGCTACATATACCTTCGAGGTGGAGGGGGACAGCCTCCCCTCCAGCCTCTCCTGCAGGAATGAAAGCACTGACCGAACTACGCACCTCTGCGGGTCTTCGGCTCGAGAAGAACACCAATTTGTGAACAAGCACCACTTTAGGGTGTAAAGTTGCATGATGGAGGGAGCTCTGGCTTGGTTGATTGTGTCTACGACTGCAGGTGGTAGATCCACTAGATCTTCCAAATTCCGTAAAGGGTCCAGACGTGGAGGTTCCAGAGGTCTGGTTGCGGGAACCAGAGGGCGCCCCATCCCTGAGAAAGAAGGTCCTTCCTCAGGGGAATTTTCCAGGGAGGTGCTGTCGGGACACAAGTGGTTCGCAACCACTCTGTCCACCTGAGGGAACTCCGTGTACCCGTGGGCCGCCCCGCCATCCAGGGTAGTGAGATCAGGCAAGCGGAGGGGGTTGTGGTGTGACGCTGAGCGGTGCCCTGACCTAAGGAACCGATTGAGTAGTCGTGAGGGGGGACGGTGGTTTCCAGTCCAGCCTTAAACTCACAGCGGCCCGGGAAAGCATAACGGACATCTGCGCATCAGCCTCAGACTTGGCAAGCAGACCCGAAGGTGGCAGTCCAGACAAGTCATCAGCATCAGATGGCGCTGTGATGCTCAGACGGAAGCAAACAAGCGTGCTGGGGGGTGGGTGGTTCGTGGGGATTTACCCGGCGAAACCGAGCCCGTCATCTTCCCCAAATCTTCATTGCCAGCCGGGTCATCCTCTATCACGTGGGAAGAAGGAACGCGGGGGGCGGCTGAAGTGGCTTTCTCTCACGAGAAAAGAAAGCCACGACCGCAATGTTGCCATGGCTATGTTCTCGCACTGAGAGTATGAACCATTCATAAAAGGCTGCCTGCGTGTGATGCCAGGCACTCAAAATAATCATAGACTGTGATAAGGACCTTTATATCTGTGCAGTCTACACACCTCAATCAGAGTCTCTGTACTACAAAGATAATCATTTTGATTAGCTTCAGATGGAAACCAGACAATTCCAGGCCTAGGGGAATGTGATGTTATGTGGGGATGTAAATGCAAGGACAGGTTCAGAATTGGACATTATAGATTCCCATGGGAATAACCACATACTGAAAGCCAACACACAGCTAACCCCCTCCACTACAACACGGAACAATCTGGATATTACAGTCAACAAAAACAGTATAAAGTGTATCTCTGTCGAGGCCTGGGTCTGTATATGCTTAATAGTAAGATCCGAGGGGACTCTTTAGGTCGATTCACATACTGCTCAGCTCTTGGATCTAGTGTAGTTGACTATGCCATTACAGACATAGACCCTTCCTTCATATGTGCATTCACTGTCAGACCACAGTCTTTCTTATCAGACCACTGTCAAATTAATGTGTTCCTAAAGAAAATTCAACACCATAGAATAGACCAAGAGCCCAGCAACCTGTTCAAACTAAACCCAACATACAAATGGTTCCCAAAAGGTGAGTTCGAATTCCTTAGTGCAATTAATGTCCAACCTAATCAATAGATTTCAAATAACACAGTTTACGGCAAACAAGATTGACGTAAATTCCACAGTACACCAAAGATATGATATTTATCAAAGGTGTTCAATCAAAGCAAACCTACTCCGTACAAACAAGAAAACTAAACTAAAAACTGGGAATGAAATTTGGTTTGATAAAGAATGATAAAAACAACTTTTTTTAAAGAAAACTACTCAGACAGCTCTCAAAAACCACTGAGAGTCACACAAAGCTGAAACCAGACAAAATTATTGTGAAGCACTCAGGGATTGTAGAAATACAATATGCTACAAAAAGCAACAACATCTAAACCACACTCTGAATGAAACTGAAGACTCAATTAATGATAATCAGTTCTGGGGGAAATGGAACCGTTTGAATAAAAAACACAGCCAGGACATTGCCATACACAATGGCGAATTATGGAAAGGCTATTTTAAAAAATTATTCAAAGAAATTTCTCCAGAAAATCAATTGGAATCTACAATAAAAAATAACCAAAACCCTTTAGACTATCAGATTAGCAGAGAAGAACTGACAGATGGCCTTGTTAAAACTGTTCAGTCTGGTTCTGCAAACTGGCTACTTTCCTGATATTTTTTTTTTTATTTTCATAATGTCTTGTTAAATGCTTATTTTATTTTAGATTGTATAGTGTATATTGTTTTTATTTTATTCATATTTTAATTATATTTTTATTGTTATTTGTTACTGCTTTATTATAATTTTTTTTGCCTTTTCATTATCTGTTTTGTGTATTAATGCACAGACAATATTGTATGTAAACACAATCATGCTAATAAAGTACCTTAAATAGAAAATTACAATTTCCATGAGAGAGAGAGAGAGAGACAAACAGGACAGTTTGTTGCATTTTGTAGGTTAGAAAAACACTAGGGATACAAGAAGAATAGGAGAATATGGAGTCAGCACAAACAAACCACACATGCACTCAGTCCGGCAGACAGAATTGGGGTGAGAAAGAGGAGGAAGCGAGTGGAATAGTCCTTATGACCGAGGACACCCGTTCTGAACTAATTATATATTTTATCTCAGCAAATAGACCACAAGGTATGTCAGACCACATCAACAAACGAGAAGTGTAATTTTTTATTTTACAATTCTTCTCCAATCCCAACTAATAGAGACTTTAGCTTGAGACTAGAGCTTTGGCAATATTGTATTGTTTAAAACAAGCGTTTAAAAAAAAAATTATTCAAAAGACCCCCGAATATGATGATACTCTAGCACGGTTAACTCCCCTTCCAAAAAATAAATAAATAAAAGCAGCAATACATATTCATCTGTAAAGCCCTTTTTATACTGTGTGAGAAAAATTATAAGCGTGATATTATGAAGACAATACAATGTTTAAAAAATTTAATAACTGAATTTTATATTGTCATTGTACAGTACTTAAGTTAAAAGAAATTATCAAAATACTATTTTGTTTTATTAAAGATAACCAAATAACTATCCACTATTAGAGTACTGTTAGATGTATAAACCTGCAAAAAAAAAAAAAAAAAACATTTTCAATTCAATCAAAATCTATTTGTAGTCCTTAGAAAACAGAAAAGAACATTAATAATGTCAAATTTGATAAATGTTTACTTTTTTATTCATTTTGTACACTTATTTCTTAGACGTTTTTCGCAAACCCTTGTGGCACCCGGACCTCAGTTTGAAAACCCTGGCTTAAAATCAAGGCAATAAAGCGATTCTGAATTAAATTAAATTGACAACTGTAAGCAAATTGTAGAAGTGTTAACACTGTGATGCTTTCAAAACTTAAAATCAAAAATTGCTCTATTTTTCTGAGCATTCCAGCACAGCAACCTTGGCTCAACCAATGGTGTTAGTTTGGGGCAGGTCTTTTTGTTTTACCAACCAATGGAAGACAGGGGGATTGTTCAGGAATCCTGTTTGAATTATATTTGCAATTCTGTTTGATGCCACTAAAGGTTCAGAAATGACACACTTCACCTTTAAAGGGATAGTTTACCCAAATATGAAAATTCTGTCATCCTTTACTCACCCTCATGTTGCTCCAAACCCTTATGATTTACAAAAAATAAAAATAATTCACAGAACACACAATGAGATTTTAGGCTGAAGGTTCAGTCTTACAAACAATTAACTTTTATTACACTTTTTTTCCATGTAGTGAATGAGGATATAATTTTGTCTAACATCTTTGGTGTTCCACAGAAGACAAAGTCATATCATATGGATTACAACAACATGAGGTTTAGTAAATGATTTCAAAATTAAATTGGGGGGGGGGGGGGGGGGGGGGGGGGTAAGCTCTCCATTAACTTTAAGTCTGGACCAGAGCTGATGCTTTTACAGAACCTGACATAGTGTACACATACAAGTGTCCATTTGCCTGGACTATAACACAGCTGACACCCTGCTGTTTAGAACAGGCCTAAGGTATGTGAACCTGCAATTGACAGTGAGCTCTTGATTGGTGTTTATTTGCCATGGGTATTTGCCCAGCTTTGCAGTGTTACAGAGCAGCTCAGAGCAGTCTATGTACTGTTTACTGTACTGAGAAATTAGAAGTGTTCAAATAGCCCATTCACACATACCACCATAAGACCTAAAGCTGTGTTCACCTGCATAACAAATACCACCACAGCACTGAACATAAGCAAAATTTACCACTTCTCCATTCAGAGAGAGATCTGAAATGTAAAAAAGTGTCCCCAATTGTCCCCAATGGACTGGAGTTAATTAGGATTGGGTAAAAAACAAATCTTAATTAGAACAATCCAAATACTGATTCTTAAAATCACAAGATCGATTATTCTATACCAGGGGTGCTCAAGACAACCACCAGTTGAAGGAAATAGGAAAAGAGAGTAGAGAAAAAATAAACTCTATACTTACAGAGAGTTTTCAGAGCTGTGGAGTACCTGTGTGGAAATTTGGTAAAAATAGCTGTTTTGGTGAGGTACTTTATGTCTAAAGTGAATGTTAATGGCAGGATAGAACAACATATTAGACTTGATATGCAAATAGGACTGGGAATTTATGCAGATTTACAGATATGATTTGATTCTGATAAACAAGCTCTCGATACAATTTAATTACCATTTCTATTTCATTCGTTTCGCTATCGATTCATATGAATATATTTCAGTTATAATGTCCCTTTTGCATACTTGTGAAAAAATTATCTCCCAGCTAATGCTATTCATACAGATAACCTCCTAACGAGGTACATTACGAAAATATTAATTTGACTAATTATATTTTATTATTTTTTTACCATTTAGATCACATTTTTAATTTTTTACATTAACAAATCCATGAATTAAATATATAAATATGATATTATAATGCATATATAATTTTTTGTAACATGTTATTTTTGTTTAACCCTTTCGCATGAACAATCACACTGGGTTGATCATTCCAGAGTTGTCCCTGGGGAGTACGATCACACCGGTGTGATTAGAACATTCGTGTCTAACGTCATCAACTGGCAATTTTTTTTATTCAAATCCACTTTCGTGCTGTTCAGTTGCCACTACTACAGAGGGACTGGCTAAGCGCTTGCCATTTACATGCCTGGACATGCCATTTAGCTGCTTGGCAATCTTTTAAATCACAGCATGTTTATTTTATGTGACAGGCATTCAAACTAACACAGAATATTACAAATTTACTGCTCAATTCATACACTGTATAACAACGCAAAACTAACTGAAACACCATATCAGCTGTCATACTGCTTAGATGCTACATAGAAAGAGACTGGCTAAGCACTTGTCATTTATGTCTAAAATAGCTGCTCTGTCTTTTCAAACACATGATAAAATAAATGTATGTAACGGGCATTCAAATAAACACAGTGGTATTAGAATACGAGTTTACTGCTCTTGTCTACACATTGGTATACGATAGCGGCAAAAATAAATGAGAAAACAATCACCTTTCAATTGTAATGTTTTATTCACATGAAACAAATATGATGTTGACAGGCTCTGGACTCTGAATTCTGCATTGCAATGTAAACAAACATGGCTATGTCACAACCTATCAGTAATTATATTTATCTCGATAATAATATGTCAAACACATATGTTTAACATATTTGAGAATCTAATAACACATTTTTAATGTAGTAAATAAGATGATGTTTTGTATAAAAACTAAGAATCTGAAATAAAGGATTGACATCAGTAATGCTTCATAGTTTTGTTTTGTTTTTGTTTTTTGCTTCGTAGTCTTCCTTTTCTACCCAGTGACAAGTGTCACAGCATGTCACCATTACCTCAGGCTCGCTTTGGCGCTCGTCACAGATTGTACACACAAACAATTATGCTAATTGCATTTATTTACAGTTTTTTTACACAATTTACACAATTGCCACAGAAAAAGATGTCTGCTTTTAAAAGAAAACAATAAACAGATGAGCAGATCAGATAAATATTTTTTTTAATTCTGAAGATGTCTCAGCCACTGCTTCATCACTTGCACACACCACACCAAAGGAGGTGGAAGAGGTAAGCTCTTCCTGCTAGAGGGCTACCAGCAATTTTACCCCTCCTGGACATCAGTTTTTTAACCCTCAAAGTCAGACCCCAACTGCATCTCCCACAGAGGTCTAATGTTTGAAAAATTTTATAACAGTGGAGCTTGTTGTGGATATCAGGAAACAAAATGCTACAAAGCAGAACAGCTGGAGAAAACAGGAAAGGATTGAAAGGAAAGCTGGCAAAGTGGATTCTGACTAATGTAAATGAAATTGAGATGTAATTGATGTATATTTTAGTTTTGTGTGATGTACTCACTGGATACACTGGATCCACCACTTCTATCACTACGAGGGACTTGGGATCTCTGGGTCTGTCGTCATGTCCTTACTGGCCCCTTACTATTAGGGCACTCCACTGATTCTCTGCAATTTAGGATCAACCTGATGAGAGGGCTGCTTCAGGAGAACAGTTCACCACGGTATCGGTGCAGTGCAGGACGTCCTGCCTCAGAAAATCCCCTGCATCTGACAGTCAGGCATTTCCCCTTTGAAGTTTCTCAAACCACTTCCCAGGGCAGCAGGACCAGGCGGCACTGCAAGGTCTGTCTCTCCAGCACACTGAAGACAAAGAAGAGGCACCTTACAAAATACATATGTGTGCCATGCAACACTTCCTTGTGTATTAATCCATGCTTTGAGGAGCACCACACCCTCAGACATTGCTGAACATATAAAAGGTTGTTTAAATGTTCTTTATAGTTAACATGCAATGTTATTTCATACTGCTTAGTAAATATTATTATATGTATATTGTTTTTTTTTGTAATTTTCTTTTATGAAATTTGTAAGTAGTTCTTAAAATGACTATGGTCTATTCGTTTTTAGTTTAACCATAAAACTGTTAGCATTTAATCATTATTCAACATGTCATTCATTATGACCAAATGAGATGAAATGAAATCAAAATGACCAAAGAGAAAGCAGATTAGTAAAGTAGTAAGATTCTAACCAAATACATGAGAGCTGTGCAACACTCCGTTTTGTGTTAGCCCATGTTTTGAGGAGTACCACACACTGAAGCATTACTGAGAAATATGAAATAAAATAAGCAAATGTTTAATGAATAGTTGTTATGACATTTGTATTAGCTATTGGTATATTTCCATTGTTATTTATTGTAAATTGTGTATTTTCTCCTTGTAATTGGTTTATTATCTTTGAAATGCGCATTGTGGGCTTTTGTTTACCACAAATGCAATGTAATTGAATGTTATGAATGCTATTTAGTAGCTGTTATGGTTATGTTGCTATTATTAAAATATTTATACATAATACTTAACTTATGTCCTGGCTCTCACAGAGCAAAGCTACATGTTGTTGTTTTTTTGACATTGTGGCTATTTCTCTATACTCTTAATATACTCTAGAAACACATTTGAGCATCTAATGGTTGTGGAAGGAAACACTGTGACTATACTGGTTTACAAATGTCAATCATAGTAACTATGCCAACGCAGAAACAAAAACAAAAATGGCTGCAAACTTTTTTTTTTTAATTGTCAGGCCAATTTTCACACACTGTTTATTGGAATATGAGCTTAGTTGAGCCAAACCATCAGACACAAAACAGATCATAATCCAAGAGTCAATGATTTCAGTCATAACTACATTTTGTAACATGTGTATTTACAGCATTTTGCCTTTGCATAAGTGTATATATGCATTGGCAGAAAAGTTGTACTTTGGATTTAAAAAAATAATAATTTCAATATAAACCATTGGTTAAAACATGTATTATAGTTTATACATGTTTTAATCCAATTAGGCAGGTTTTAAAGTGAAGAAAAAAAAGTGAAAGGTGACTTGCATCGCTTACCTACCTCCAGCTCCAAGCTAGATGAGTCAACTGTGAACCGTCATGTGACTGCCCAGTGTCACGTGACAAGCTTGATGCATCACACTGGAGTATAAAATGTGATACATTGTATAATAACCACAGAAAAAATACTCACGCTGGGGGGATCAGTTAAAATTACTTAGAATTTACATGCAAAATGGTTAATTGCATAATCTGTATTATTAACAAGAATTTATATTGATTTGTTGTATATTGATCGAGGTGGTGGTGGCATAGTGGCTAGAGCACATAACTGGTAATCAGAAGGTCACTGGTTCGAACCCCACGGCCACCACCATTGTGTCCTTGAGCAAGACACTTAACTCCAGGTTGCTCTGGGGGGATTGTCCCTGTAATAAGTGCACTGTAAGTCGCTTTGGATAAAAGCGTCTGCCAAATGAATGAATGTAAATGTTGTTGAACACAGCTTAAAAGCAGTACTGTCTCTTTAAGAAAACCGATGATTCTGCAAAAAGCGTCTGTAAATTAGTGCATATTAAAGAGATACTCTGATGGCTTTACCTCATATGTGCTATGCATGATTTGAATTACATGTTTATTTTTTGTTGTTTTGTTGACCGTACAGAACAGAAAGGGTTTTAAAAGAGATATTATTCAATGACAAACAGGTGGCATCCATATTGTCTTTGGACTCACATTACACAGAACATCTTTTACTCTCAACAGACAGTGAAAGGATCTCGCTGCTGAATACTCTATATTACCACTATTTTAAACAATGACTTGTGAGTGAAATCTAAACAATTACCAGCCATTTGACAAATATATACATTTTAGTTGCTTAGCGTTAAATTTGTCTGCAAATGCAAGTGATTTATTTCATTGTAGTACAGTGTTGCGAATAGAGTGAAAGATTGATCTTGGGATTTAAAGGAGCAATGTGTACCATTGACATAAAGCGGTTAAAATGGCCACTGCAGTCCAAATTAAAAATATTGTTGAGTTGTCTTGCCCCTGCTCCCCAGACTTAATGCTGGTTAAACAAATTTTATAACTCTGTCAATGTTATATAGATGTATTGCTGGCTTCCATGGCTGCAGCACACTGTGTTTGCCCACTAACTTGTTTCAAATCTGGCAACCCGGGGTGTTGATATACTATTGGTGAGTGGGCAGTGGGCGGGATCACACAGACCAAAACACAAGCAAAAATTCCAGCCCGGAATGGACATTTCAAAGTAGAATATACTGGCTGTATCATTGTTTTCGGAGAAGCTAGTATTTCAACTTAGCATGTTTTCAAAATCTCTGATAATATATTATGATAATTGTCTTAATACAGTAAAGTACAGTTTTACAGCTACAGCTTTAGTACAGTAAATATATTACATATTGCTCCTTTAAGAATTGATATAGAGGTCGTTAAAATGAAGATCGCGATGCATCGGAATATCAATATTTTTACCCAGCCCTATCTAATAGATCTGTCATCGTCTAGTATAATGCAAATATTAATAAAAAATATATAGTAAAAATAATATTTTGTTTCTTTGTTCTTTATTACTGCTGTTTACTTGAATAAATACTTGAGAACTTGAACAATGTTTACTCAAATTATTTAGTGTTTTGCTGTGGTATTTTGCAAATTGCTTTCATAGTTAAGCAAAATCGACATTATAACTGAATTATACCAAAATAAATCAGAATCAAATCATACTGAATCAAAATCAGAATCAAATCATTCAAAACTTCGAATCGGATCAAGAAATCTGTTTTGATACCCAGCCATAATGTTGAATGTGGTAAATTTACATCAAACAATTAGTTACTTAGCTCATTTACAATACAGGCTTGCAAAGGTTCTGAAAATTTGCAGCAATGTTCATCAAAGTTTGCTATACTGTTTACTACAACACTATTTTTATATGACTTGACATAACATTTGCCATTAATTGAAGCTATGTTGAATTGCACATGGCTTTCGGCTTAAATTCAGCTAGCCAACATGTCTTGAGTTAATATGCTCATAACAGTTGGACTTGGGGGATTCCAGGGTCCATGAAGGAGTAATTTGATTCTCAGAATTTTAGCTCAAGATAAATGTAACTAATCATTAGATTAAATGCATTTAGCCCAACACTAATATGGGTTAGCCCAAGACTAGGTGTAATCCATGCCTAGGAACCCTCCACATCTGAGGTAATGGAGCCATTGAGCCAGTTGCTGTATTAGCATGACAGGGGATTAGCATGACGATATCCGAGCTGGCATGCTAATGCTGTAGTGACAGGTTATGGTCAGTTAACATTAACTAGTGCTAATGATACCTCACTGATGTGTGAAATGCAATTATACCACAACCGCATAATTTGTAATATTGCTCCATATGGTACAGATCACTTACGTGAGAGTGTGTGTGTATGTGTTTTGAATAGGTCCACTTTTGTTACACTGGTGCTACAAGCATGTGTATTTCATCTGGACTCTGAACTGGGACAAGCTCTTTCTGTCCCACGATGCATGATTGATTCATACCCTGAAGTGTTTGGGAGCCTGGTCAACAAACCTTATGTCCAATGCAAATGAAACAAATCGTTGCCCAAATTAAAGTAATTTTTTATCAAAAACATAAAGCTTACAAAGTATTCTGGACAAACCAAATCTCTGCCCAAATTAATCCTTTGCCAGATGGGACCTGACCCAAAGAAACTGGTCACAAATAATCTTGGTCCACATGAATCCTTGTCAATTTGAATTTTGCACCATATTATAGTAACCTGAGGCTTTTACAAAGGCTGGTTTAAATTAAACTTTGGCTAAATAAATCCTGTCTTGTTGAAAAGACCATCATACTGTAGTCTGTCATCACAAAATATTGTGTTTTGGATGCTGGTCCCCAGGGATGTTGGTGTGCTGGTTCCAGCCAGCATTTTTTTACACGCTTAAAGGAATAGTTCACCCAAAAAGTTATAATTTTCTAATCATTTACTCACCTTTATGCCATCACAAACTCGTATGACTTACTTTGTTCTGAGGAACACAAACGAAGATTGTTTGATGGAGATATAATGTGTTTATATCCACAAACACATCATATCTCAAAAGAGAATTATCATCTTTGGGTGAACAACTCCTTGGTAAATCAGTTCCACCAAAAGGTCATGCTGGTCAACCAGCGTCAGCATATTCAGTAAATTTAGCTGATGAACAGTGTGACTTTGCAGGTCCACTAACTAGAACAGCACCAAACCAGCACTTACAAGTGTAAACTAGCATGAGAATACAAGCTGGTCTGAGATGGTCTTTTCAGCAGGGTGATTTAAACAAATTCTGATCTAAATATTTTCTAAACAAGGTCAGCTTACTAGAACAGATGGATTGGGATGTGTTCTCATACACTGAGCGATTATAGACCTTTGGGGTTCATCTCATTGAACTGAGTGATTACAGACCTCAGGGGTTCTTCTCATATGACTTATGTAAGTTGTAACCATGTACATATATGCCAAACTGAGAAATCTATCACAATAAAATATCTAAATACACTCTACATTTCATTATGAATCTAAACAAAGATATGGCCTCTATTGCTCTTTCATTTAGAAATAAGGGCTCTATGTTCGAGTGTGTTGGGGGGGGGGGGGGGGGGCTGCAGCCTGTTGAAAGCAGCTGTTGGCTGCTCTTGGCCAACAGCCCAAAATGCATTTGATAGCACATATACACTTATACATACATTCACACAAATGCACACACACTGCATTCCGTCACTGATCATCTCTGCACACACATGCAAATGCTCTCCAGAATCATTCACCAGAGTGTGTTTTAGGTCTTAGCCATATGCAGAGACCTTAAAAGTGAAATGTGTACATGTCTTCTCTATTATTTCAGTCTGTCTTTACTTGTGGTGATTTTGGTTTCTGTCGAGAAGTTAGAGCTAAAACAGAAAATATCTGGTCTGATCTGATTCAGTCCAGTTGAGTCCAGTCCAAACATGGAAACATGAAACATACTTTATGATGTTCATATGCACATCTTTTAGTATTTACCTTCAAGCAATTTGATGTAAATGATGCTTAAAAAAATGCTTTGTGAAAGTTTGTGCTGTGGCCTCTGACTCGCAGGGTGTGCTGGTGGAGTCTCCTCCCAGATCCTTCACCCCATCTCAGGGTCACTCTATTAGCAGGCCACTTACAGCTCATTTTCCCTCCATCTGACCATATTTTTCTTCCCTCCCTCTATTTGAGTCTATCATCCCTCGAACCATCTCGCAATCTTTTTCTATCATGCTCCTTTCTGGTTCTGATAGTGCTCTATTCTTCCACTGTTTTACATTACTCTCTTTTACTCTCATTACATTGACAGTAGCAGAAGATGATGTTTGCAGGCTTGTGATCTTGACCCTAATATGTTAAATGTCTGTGCCTGCAGGGTCTGTCTCCCATCTCTCATTGGCTTTTGAAAACCAGATGAAATACATATCCAGATTACAAACACATACTGTTCCATTTAAGCCAGAGAGGTTAGCACGTCAGAGGATCCCTGTAGATAAAGATTTGGGATGCAAAATTGCTATAATAACAAATTACACAAATCATCATATATGAATTTTACATCCCCTTGGTTCTTAAGTGTATTGCCATCTTGAGCATAAATGGATGTTTGCTTCTTTTGTATTTGTTAATGTATGAGTTATTCAATTGTCCCAAGTGTCAAAAGCTGGATCTCAACAATTAGCTTCATCAGCGCAGTACTTAAATTTTTTTATTTTTTTTAAATGATAAAAATCTTACAGATTCTGCAAGGGGAATGCAAACGTATGCACGCATCAGTAAATCATTCAATGATGCAGTTGACTTTAGAAATGAATTGTGTCTTTAACACTATTGCTTGTTTTGCTTGAGCATCCCTACTAGTCTGAAATAGTAATAATGTGTGAGTTTGGGGCAGGCTATTTGTTTGTTTCACCAATGGCAGACAGAGGGTGTATTCGGAAAGCTGTTTGTAAATGACAGCAAATCTGTTTGGTAGAGCTAGAGGCTCAGAAATTACTCACTTCAGTTTAACTGAGGGTTCTAATGGCTATTCATATACAGAAAACAATTTTGCTCATATGTTTCTTTTTCAGTGAGACAATTCTTATTTTGCACATTCAACGGTACTCATGCAATGAATGCCTATATCCTGTCTTTTGTTCTGCCTCAAGTAGTTAGAATACACAGACTGTGCTGCAATAACCAGTTTGGTAATGAACACAAATTGAGCATTTCAGACTTTTGTGAGTGGTGCATAGAAGCTTGATATAACAACATTGTGATGAGCAGCAGCAGACTAGAAACATATGTACATTCTGATCTTGTCAATCACATTACTATAGAGAATTAATTAAGCTTTAAAAGGTTGACAAAAGCTGATTGTTAAGATCTATTTTTGATCCCAAAGCAAAACACTCTGAAGCAGGCTGCTGATTTACAGCGTGGAAGATTCCTCCAGAATGCCACAATCGAATTCTATTCCGTGATGTTCTTACATACTACAGCACACCCCCAGATCTCTAAAACTGTAAGCTTGTAAAAATCAATAACATGGAAAACATTGTCGAAAGAATCCAGACAACTCATAAAAGAAGACATCTTACAGAATGAAGAACAAACACAAACAGCTGTTCTGCTAACATGCTCGTAAAAATCACACGACGGCCTCAGAGAAAGCGAGGAAGACTGTTATCCTAGTGATGACATGCATACTTTGCTCTATTTTTTAAAAGATATCATGCCCTTGTTAATTACAAATCAGAGATTTAATACCCCCAGTAAATTGTTCTCTCTCTCTCTCTCTTCTCTCTTCCCTCCTTCTCCCTATTTCTTTCTAACACAAACACACACACAGTTGGCTAAGACCCAGACATACTATTTCAGGAAATGGAAGAGGAAACAGAGATCAATAGGCTAATCAATGAGACAGTGTGACAGAAAAAGGAGATGTGTGTGAGTGTGTGTGTGGTTGTGTGTTAATCACAAGAAGGGAGATTTAGAGGTGAAACAAGCAAGCTTGTTAAAGTTGTGTAGCATTTAAAGGAACAAGCCATTATAGAGTAATAACAATCAAAATAAAGTTAAACACCTGACTTAATTAGACAGCCACACCTCCCTAGTGTCAGTTTAAGCGTAGCATTAGTGTTAGTTTGCTTGTTTGATGTATTGCATAATGATCAATGACCTCTGATATTTATCACAGTATTTAATTAAAATTCATGAACACACACTGTTTGTTGGATTTTTTTTACTGTGTATATGACATTAAGAGTGATTTTTAATTGATGGTAACTGATACTGCGGAATCTCCCAGTGGCCACAAGAATACGAGCTGAGAGAGTTTGAATATGTGTATGTGCATGTGTGAGGTGAATGTGTTGGTATTAACATTAAACAAAAAATTCTTAAAGAGGTAATTCACCCAAACATGTAAATCCTGAAATTATTTACTGACCCTCGTGTTGTTCCAAACCATTATGACTATCTTCCATGGAACACAAAAGGATATTTAGGTTAGGCTCTGTGTTAGTCTCAATCACCATTCACTGTCATCTCCTTTTGTGTTCCATGGAAGGAAGAAAGAAAGTCATAGGCTGTGGCTCAGGTGGTAGAGCGGGTAGGCGGTTCGATTCCTGGCCCACACGATTCCACATGCTGAAGTGTCCTTGGGCAAGACAGTGAACCCCAAGTTGCTCTCAATGGCCGGCTAGCGCCTTGCATGGCAGCTCTGCCATCATTGGTGTGTGAATGTGTGTGTGAATGGGTGAATGAGATGCAGTGTAAAGCACTTTGAATACCGCTATGGTATACCACTATATAATGCCGACCACTTACCATATTGGTTTGCAACAACATGAAAGTGAGTACATAAATGTTATAATTTACATTTTTGGATGAACTAACCCTTTAAGAAAAGTGTTTTTTTATATTTGCAAACTTATACTAGATAATTAAGTAGATGGCCACTGATTGAGGAGTGGAGTATCAATCAGGTAATCCCTGGTAGCTACTATGGATGAAAATCTATTGTTGCTATGAAAGACTATGATGCAGGGGCTAAACATAGAACTCAGGTGTGCAGACTGTCCTCCCCTACCTGTCAGTAGTTACCATGGAAACAACAAGAGGAAAATCACCTAACTTCCTGAGTTGAATGAGGTCACTATTTAACCACTTTTGAAAGGATGTTAATGGACAACCTCTGGTCCCTCTGGTGTTGTATGTTCCCTAGTCAACTTCATAATCGGATGACTCAGCATTTCTAGTTCAGTATGGGCAAAGTGCACTAGGAAATATAAGACACCAAGAAGTCAAATCAGAGATGTGCGTGTTTGTGTGTGTTAGATGTTTTAAATGTTGTGCCTCTGTGTGCATTTGAGTGTGTTAGTCTTGTTTCGGTTGTGATTGACTTTTTGAATGAGTTTTGATTGAATGTGTAAAAGTGTTTTGCATACTTTTAGGTGAGCAATACAATCCTAATCACCTTCCATGCCTTAACTTGTGTCTTACTGATTTGGTGGCTTTTGTCTACATTAAAAAATTAATATAGCATGGGAGAGCGGGAAGAGAGCAAATAACAGTATATAAACCTGCAGAATAAACCCATAAGCTTCACACAACATGCACTGGCATCAGTAACCGAACTGGTGTTTTAAGTCTGAGCTTGTCGATTGTTCACTTATGAGTTTACCTGTTCAACATGGAGCCAAAGGGGGTGGAAGCAGTAGCACTGGTCCAAGTTTTATAGGTTTGAACATAGCATAACCCCCTTTTTCATGTAGCCAGACCTTTAACTAAATGGTAAAAGGTTGGATCCACATTGCAGCTAATTCTGGTAAAAAATAAAAAGCCAGCTTATACAGGCAGATACATGTAAAGCGACCAAACACAGTTTGACTTGTTTTTATGTGCCGTTTATAGGGGAGAGTTTATCTGAAATTGATATGTTGCATTGCAATCAGATAAGAGTTTGTCAGATCATGGACATACTTTCCAGTTTTATGAGCAACAGGCTGTGGATGGTCTGTGGATGTGCCATCTGAAGGCTAGGCGGAAAAGGGTGAATAATAAGCGAGTGTGAACCCAGCAAAAACTACTTTCTATTGGTCAACGCTATGAATTTCGTATCAAGGTTCACTAAACTTGAACCAAAAATGAAATTTACGTAGGAAAATGTATTTTAATCCGGCCATAAAAATTCCTGATAGGTTGGATTCCCATTGAGATGAATTCACAGTTAATTTCACAGTGAAAGGTAAATATGACCAATCCTTGGGGCTGAAGCTACCAATTTATGAACGTAAAGAATTAAAAAAAAGACAGATAACCACAAAATTAATATGATGTTACTTGCAAGGTATCAATTGGAAATGTAGTGCTTTGAGGTGAAGAAATTCTCAAAACAAGACTCGGTCAGCACTGGATGTGGTTTGGAGGGACTTACTGACTGAGCTGATCTGATCTGAGCTTAAAGCTCAAAAAACACAAATCAATGCACAATTTTTTTGGGATTTTAAAAAATGTGAGTCACTGGGAAAAATCGGTCCTTATTACTAGTGTCTGTTTATATTCGTCTTTGTTTCACTTTCAATGTGTGTCACTACATATTTTATTGGCCTGTCTTGTGTGCATTTTCTATTTTGAATGGTCTGCATGCCACATGGACTTCTGTTCATACTGATGTGTGTCTTAAGGGTATGTAGATCAGTTGGCACTGAAGCTGCTAACACAGAATGAATGCCAATGTGGACATATAGTCATTACCCTCTCCTGGCCTGGCAATGATGTGGTTAGTGTAGCGTAGTGTATAGCCTTGAGCTCTTACAGCACAGCCTGGCCATCAGAGAACCGGTGTTAACCCCTCATGTCTCATTGCCTTCAGCTCTGTAGCTAGAGTACAACACTGCAGCTCCCATAAGGTCATGCTTGACATGCCTGAGTTGCTCTAGTGTCTTAAAGTGAATATTGCATTGATCATATCCTTTCAATAGAATACTCTTACAAAAGACTTCCAGAGTTCCCTCGAAAATTTCCAATGGGCTTTTTAGAACAGTGGTTTTCGATTTATAAGTACAATAAGATCTGTGGTTAACATTCCTTGAAGACTTTCACTTTTTTGTTTTGTTTTGACAAAATAAATTACACTCTATTTCAAACCTGAATGTTGAAGCTGCTGCTTTATTTATTTATTTTTATGTAAGTTTATAACTGTAAGTTTTTTTTAGATAAGGACTACAAAAAAAATTCACTAAATATTAGCACCACTTTTGCATATGGTATTACAGCACAAAACTGCATCTTAACACATCTAGTTTAAGCAGGTGCAATCAGTGCTCAAATCGCCTAGGTTACGGATGTAATCTCCGTTTCCTGATGGAGGGAACGAAACGTTGCACCTTTTGCATCTCTGATCTATGAGAAATGGCCAATGAGAAATTGGCAGACAGAATTTGCATGTCCCGCCCCAGGACATATGAGTGTAAAGGATGGGAAATGCATCTGTTTCATTCAGGATTTTTCCGAGGAGCCGATAATGGTTCGGCCGCGACAGTGGCTCGGTTCAGCGACGTGGCCGGGAGGACACAACGTCTCGCTCCCTCTCTCAGAGAACCGAGGTTACATCCGTAACCTAGACATTCCCTGTCTGTCGCTCATTTCGCGACACTAGGGGTCCAAGTTAAATCACGCTATGCACTGAGCCTTGTACGTGTACTACTGACGCAGGAGCGGGCAGGTATTTTACATGCAAAAGCGACCGGCTGTGTCAGACTGCACGTTCCCTTCCCCAATGCCCCATAAAATCGTTGATGATCACACGGTGTGTGCCACAGCGCCATGCTCGTCTCGGGACTCGAGTCTGGAGCCAGTGCTGAAGCGGTCTCATATGCATCAACCCCTAGTGTTGCTTCTTCGACACAATTTCGAAGTGAGCGACAGATGGGGAAAGCACTGTTTCTTGAGTGTTTACACTATCGTCCTAATAAAGTGCCCTCTGCTGTAGTAGCCCATCCTTCTCAAGGTTTGACGTGTTCTGAGATGCTATTCTGCTCACTACAATTATACAGAGTGGTTATCTGAGTTACCGTAGCCTTTCTGTCTGCTCCAACCAGTCTGGCCATTCTCCGTTGATCTCTCTCATCAACAAGGAATTTCCGATATTTTTTGCTTTTTGCACTATTCTGAGTAAACTCTAGAGACTGTTGTGTGTGAAAATGCCAGGAGATCAGCAGTTACAGAAATACTCAAACCAGTCCATCTGGCACCAACAATCATGCCACGGTCTAAATCACTAAGATAAAAAAAAAATTCCCATTCTGATGGTTGATGAGAACATTAACCGAAGCTCCTGACCCATATCTGCATGATTTTATGCATTGCACTGCTGCCACATTAGGCTAATTAGATAATTGCATGAATAAGTAGGTGTAAATGTTTTTCTAATAAAGTGAAGTGAGTGTATAGATCTCAAAACCGGTCCGCAAGATTGGAATTGTGCCGTGTGTACCAGAGTTTGTCGCCTGATCAGTATAATTCCTTAAATAAAACTGGTGCTTAACCAGTGCAGACAGCATGTGTAAATCAATGGGTCTTTTAACCAGGTGCAATTAATTCTTAGTGAATTCCACCATGTGTGTTTAATTAATATTATATGTGTCTTTTGTAAATTAAAAACTGCTATTCTAAAAACCTAGTTAAAATTACAAAGGGATCCATGGCTCGAAAATGCTCATTTCTATCAGATTTTAGGACCACAAGTTTAGAATAAAAAGTGCAAAAACAGATGCAAATTTTAAAACAAGATACTGTATAAAATACTGTTTGTTTGTTTGTTTCTTACTGTAAAGTATCTCAAGTTGCTCTGTCTTAGAGTGAGTCAGCATATGGATCTGTGCATCTGCGTGTTTAAGAGTGGACATGCATTTGTGTTGTTTGAACTCCTTCCCTCTGACCATTAGCTATGCCACCATGCCACCACACTCCTCAGCCTTTAATCTTAGCACTGCACCTTGCTAATACTGCCTACAGCTGTACACCTAATCACACACACACACACACACACACACACACACACACACACACACTTACACTCTCCTTCACACACATGCTCCCAAACACTTGAAACAAACACTTTTCTTCAAGTGTCTGGCTTCATCCCCCTTCCTCCTCAGTTTTCATCACTCACACAAGCACACAGAGACACATACACACAGACACACACCTGACCTGTAGAGATAAGCTATTTGGTCAAGGTAAAATATTCCCTCTCTGAATGTTAAACAGTGGAGATATCCCTGTGAACATCATTCCTCAGAAAGTTATCAGAACAGACGTCAACTCAAATTTTCTCTTGCTTCTCCAACATAAAAAATTACCCCTTCAAGGTTAACTTGCAGTGGTGTAATAAGTGTAACTGTGAACTCCATTTACAGTGAGTCTCAGTTGATAGACTGAATATATAGCCTATATGCGAGATACCAGACTGATTCAATAAAATGTGTCAAATATTTGAAACTTGGATTTGACTTGCTAATGTGTTTGACAGAATAATGTCTGGGGAGTTGGATGTGGATATAATGCAAAGGATTTATCAGAGCTTAACTCAAATGAGTAAACCGGGAAGAGGCAAAGAGGTTCCAAACCATTTCAAATGCAGTGCCTTTTAGACAAATGTGAACCAGGAATATCAGACCTGTGATCAGCTTCTCTGCTTTGGGGGCCTTTCATAGCCTTTATTAAGAGACAGATAAACAAATAAGAAACTTCCTTCCTCCACCAGGCAGCCCGGAACTGGAGAATAAATGGACTAAAACACTCAACACGGTGGACGGCTAAGCATACAATAACATTGAGGCTTTGACAGGAAATCTGAAATTGGGTTAGTTTACATGCTATCAATGCAGTGCAGTCGTGTCATAAACACAGTGAACTGCCAAAAGCACATTCTGACTGGCGTGTTGACAGCATGTAAATATAACGCTTTCTTCAACCTAAATATTTATAGACATGTTTTCTGTTTAGAAGCATTGATGAACTTCACTAGGACATCATGACATCTTGAACCTCCCCAGGCACAAAACACATAGAGGACAAACAAACGCGTACACGCACGCACGCATGCACGCGCGCGCGCGCGCACACACACACACACACACACACACACACACACTCAGACATAGGTGACACGAGAACGCCAAGTGGTTTCAGATGATGCATTTTGTCCTTGGTTTGGCCTCTGCAAGTGTTTACTGACTCTAGAACTGTTCACAAATATTTATACAGGTTAGCTGCTTAAAAAGGTCTTCTAAAGAGAAACTGCATAGTTATTATTTAAAAAAAATTTTATTAGTTTGCATAAGCTCCAACTTGGACTAACTGAGCCCTCTTCAGATCACCTGTTTGTATAAATAAAGTCAACAGATGTAGAACAACAGATGCACATCACTGATAACATAATGGAATCAGGCTATGTCACACAGGTTGCAAAGAGGCATTCTTATCTGATGCCTTATAAAGGCATTATTGATTGGGGGTGGGGATTCACCAGGAGCTTTCATAATAGGTGATCCTTCAGTCTGGCAGTGTAGATGTTCATGTGGATAGAGAGAGACAGGCATATAGATATACTGAAAAAGAGAGCCAGACTCTTTGTAGGCATATGGGTAGTAGACGCATGACATGAGCTTTTATATTTAGCTAAAATCAAGATTTTAGGTTATTTAGGTGAATGTATAAAGCAAAGAATTTAGGTGCAGTTACTGGTCACCATTACTTTAAAAACTTTTACCATTTATAATCTTGCCTTCAATCAGTAGTTCATTTTAAATACACTGAAAAAAAAATGTTTTGTGGTGAAGTAAATATTGCAGAAAAGATTCATTTCAATTTGCATTAAGTTAGTTTAAGCGTGGACTTGAAAGTATTAAGTAAATTCTACATTTATACTCAGTTCAAACATGTTTGTGTTGTTTGTTATCTTTACTATGTGTAATCATGTACCAATCATAAAGTAGAAAACATTGTCAAATTAATTAGCTAATTTGAGTAAATTCCACAGGTAAATAAATAAGTACATTTTACAAAACTTATTGAGGCTGGTGTTCCCAGCATGCACCAGGCTTGAAAAATGAATGAACTTGCATAGTTTCACTGTTTGCAAGATGATCTACACAATTTGTATTGTTGATTTTGTTGTTATGTTTAGGATCTTCTTGTTTTGAGAAGTCTGAAATAAATTTTCTAATTTCAAGTTTGGCGAACTCTGACCTGCGAATCCGTATGATGAGAGGACGTGTGATAAATAGAAGATCAAAACATCACACGCTGGCCTCTTGGCTCAATACAAAGAATACAAATTACAAAGCTGCATGTTTTATTGTTGCAGGAAAGTAGACAATATATTTGAACAATTGAAATATAATATCCTGGTCCGTTGCTTTGTCCGAAAAAAGCCTAGTGTGACCGCCCCTTTACCCCAAATGTACCTTTTTTAAGCATTTCTGTGAAGTTCTCAGTTACCAATGTCTTTGTAAAAATCTGCTATTCAATCAATCACATTAATCATGATTCGTTGATTCCGCAAGTGAAATTTGCCAATACAAGAGATTAATTGAGATAAAGCAAGAAATATATGGCTGGTCATATGATCTCAACATGGTGCCGTTCATAAATGTAAGCCTAGCACCATAAGTAAAATAAAGCAGCCTTTTCTCTTTATGATTAGTTTTCACCTCATGTGATTGTACATTTATTTAAACATTATTTTAGGATAATTATTATCATATCTTTCTGTTTAAATGTTTAGCAATTTGCACAAAAAATACTTAGTTCACTTCTTAGGATGTTTAGATACTAACATAATTGTAAGAAAAGTATTCTTTTGCAGTGCAATGCTAGCATGTGGTCACCTTGTATAAATAAAAAAAACAATTAAATTTGAAACATTCCATGAGTTAACCTTAGTCTAAGAATTCATTTCTGTGTACATATGAGTAATGATTGTTTGAACATTACAGCCCACACCAATTAATATTACGTATTTATAGCTATTACAACTTGTCTAAAACAGATCAAACATGTGACCTGTCAAACACATGCAGCATGAGAGAGATCAAGTTTAAGTGTGTGTGTGCTCATATGAAATATTCGCCATGACATTAGAGAATGTGATATGATATTGCTTTGAGCCTAATATAGTCAGCAAACTCTCTAACCACAATGCATTTATTATTCCTGAGGAGGAAAATAATCCTCACATATATAGAATAATTAGCTTATATACTGGAACTGAGTTACATTGCCATGACATTAATGACTCTCAGCTAAAGTCCAGGCCAGCACTGATCTATTGTTGCACCTTAAATTAAGACAATGTTTTTGGCTGTCTGGGGTTCATTTCTAATAGAAAACTATTGATTTAGCAATAAGAGGCATTGTGCTGCCATACAGGTGGTCTATTTGTGACAGCATGATTTACGATGAAGCATTAAAATGATATCAATGGTTTACGGCTTTGAATTTTGATTTAGCACCTTAATTTGTGCATTCATGTCTGTTAAAATGAAAAAAAGACAGACAATAAGCAAAAAGGATGCAATTGTTTGGTTAACTTGGTGTGTAAAGAGATAGAGAAGAACAGACAAAGAATCTCTGTCATACTCACAAGCTTGTCCCCACAAGATTTCTTAAAAATGACAAATTTATTCTCACACAGACACAAACACACACTGAAATTGGAGCTTATTAATAAACAAGAAACTAACATAAATACTGTACATACTCATACAAATAGATATACACTACACATAAACACACACAAGTTTATGCAAAAATATATGTCAAATTGAGTGACAGTTATTGATAAGTGTCACTTTTATTTTCAAACACACTCACACTTTGTCCACTAAAGGCCAGAATGAAAATCGAGACTCTGACAGAGATAGTGACAACTATTGCTGGTGGCAATAACTAATATAGCAAACTGACATCAAGATTGTTAGAGTGGATATTAAACAAACACATGTTCTTTCAGAGTCTTGTCTTGTAATATCTTTCACTCAAGCAAGGCTCACTAAAGACAATGCCACTATGAGTGAGTTTCTCTCATGCACCCATGAACAAACAACAGACGTCAAGATTTTAGCTGAAAATAGAACTTAAATTTGGGGATGTTTCTTGCCAAAACCGTATGCCATCAGAAGAGTTGGACTACTTTTATGATACTTTTGGGTCCTTTTATTTGCTTTGAAGTGAGGCACTATCCAATGTCATTGTATCGGAAAGACAGACTGTCATATTTTGTATAAAACCTCCTTTTGTGTTCCGCATTAGAAATTCATAGGGGTTTGGAACAACATGAGGGTGAACCATTCCTTTAAAATGCAAATGTAGAAAAAATACATTAATACTCATTGAGATTCATTCATGAAATTCAAGCAGAACAAATTTAACTTGTGTGGCCATGCTCAGTTCAATGTAAGAATGAAAATAAGTATGGATTTATAAACTATTTACACAGAAATTAATTCTTCTTATATATCTTGAATCAGGCCCATTCATTTTTACACAACAATCACATGTTCACAGAGATGTCAAGAAGAAGCTCTGTCTCACATACATAATTTTTTCACAGAGATACAAAAACAGATCAAGGACAATACAAGTCTGTGTGTTGAAGATGATGTAAGTGTTTAGATAGTCAATTTCCTTCTCATAGATTCACTATCCTATTTATTCAATGAGTTGCAATCACTCTCTGTCCCTCTCTCCCCATCCTCTAGCTATTGTATTAAGTTACAGTGATGTGATAATTGGCCAAGCAAATGTGTGATCATGCTTTCTTTTCAGTCATCTTCCATCTCCACAGGACAGATAAACAAGTAATAGTATGCACACACACTCACACATGCACAATTCATTTATGATTAGAGGTGACATGATTGATAGCCAGCCTTCATCATTATCATCATCATCATGGCTTTCTGTTGAATGCGACTCACCACACCACAAAACTCTTACATTCTATGCAATAGCTATATACAGTTGAAGTGAGAAGTTTACATATACCTTAGCCAAATACATTTAAACTCAGTTTTTCACAATTCCTGACATTTATTCATAGAAAACTTTCCCTGTCTTAGGTCAGTTAGGATCACTATATTAAGAATGTGAAATGTCATAATAATAATAAATATAATGATTTATTTCAGCTTTTATTTCTTTGATTACATTCCCAGAGGGTTAGAAGTTTACGAACACTTAGTTAGTATTTGGTAGCATTGCCTTTAAATAGTTTAACTTCGGTCAAACGTTTTGGGTAGCTTTCCACAAGTTTCTCACAGTAAGTTGCTGGAATTTTGGCCCATTCCTCCAGACAGAACTGGAGTGACTGAGTCAGGTTTGTAGGCCTCCTTGCTCACACATGCTTTTTCAGTTCTGCCCACAAATGTTCTATCGGATTGAGGCCAGGGCTTTGTGATGGCCACTCCAATACCTTGACCTTGACTTTGTTGTCCTCAAGCCATTTTGCCACAACTTTGGAGGTATGCTTGTGGTCATTGTCCATTTGGAAGACTCATTTGCGACCAAGCTTTAATTTCATGGCTGATATCTTGAGATGTTGCATCAATATATCCACATAATTTTCCTTTTTCGATGCCATCTATTTTGAAGTGCACCAGTCCCTCCTTCAGCAAAGCACCCCCACAATATGATGCTGACACCCCCATGCTTCACGGTTAATATAAACATAACATAATGGCCATTATGGCCAAAAGGTTCTTTTTTTTTTTTTCAGACCATAGGACGTTTTTCCAAAAAAGTAAGATCTTTGTTCCCATGTGCACTTGCAAACTGTGGTCTGCAATAGTAATTTTGGAGAACTGGTTTCTTCCTTGCTGAGCAGACTTTCATGTCATGTCAGCATAGGACTTGTTGTACTGTAGATACAGATACTTGTCTATCTGTTTCCTTCAGCATCTTCACTAGGTCCTTTGCTGCTGTTCTGGGATAAATTAGCACTTTTTGCACCAGACTACGTTCATCTCTAGGAGACAGAATGCATCTTCTTCCTGAGCGGTATGATGGCTGCATGATACCATGGTTTTTATACTTGTGTACTATTGTTTGTACAGGTGAACGTGGTACATTCAGACATACGGAAATTGCTCCCAAGGATGAACCAGACTTGTGGAGGTCCACAAGTTTTTTTCCTGAGGTCTTGGCTGATATCTTTTGATTTACCCATGATGTCAAGAGGCACTGAGTTTGATGGTAGGTCTTAAAATACATCCACATGCACACCTCCAGTTCAGTACATCTCCTATCAGAAGCTAATTGGCTAATTGTCTAAAGGAGTTTTCCAAGCTGGTTAAAGGCACAGTTAACTTGGTCTATGTAAAATTATGACCCACTGGAATTGTGATATAGTCAATTCAAAGTGAAACAATCTGTCTGTAAACAGTTGTTGGAAAAATGACTTGTGTCATGCACAAAGTAGAGGTCCTAAACGAAAAAAACTATAGTTTGCTCAAATTAAATATGTGGAGTGGTTAAAAATAAGTTTTAATGACTTCAACCAAAGTGTATGTAAACTTCTGACTTCAACTGTAAATGTAAATGTAAATATAACATAGACTTCTATTGTTTTTAGTTTTTTACGTTAAGCTAATTAAACTGTCAATAGTCTAACCCTGACTATACCCATGAAAAAAAAACTTTTAGCATTTTTAGAGTATAGATAAGAAGTATTTTACACACACACACAATTGACTTCTTATTTTTTTATTAATCTTACTGTATTTTATATACACCCTAACCCTACCCCTAAACCTACCTCTTACCGAAACCTTTTGTCATTGTTCGATTTTAAGATTTATATATATCTTTATGCTATTTATATTCAGTCACTTTATTAATTGTTTTCTTAACGGGCATCGTAGGGAAGTCCCCACAATGAAGATGATGTCAGGATTTCCTATCTTTGTGGGGACATTTGCTCAGTTAGTACAATGACAGCACCTGACCCCCCCACACACGTATAATGCTGTGGGATTATGGGTAATGTCAGCTCTACTTTATTATTATTTATGAACAGGAAGGAGAGGAAACTTCCTGGTGTCATAAAAACATTGTCCAAACACCTCAGATCTGTCTGATAACCTGCCAACACCCCAGTAAAAAGCCCTCACACATCTCAATTTATCCCTAATTTTCTATTCCTCTCCCTTTCTCACAGCATCATGTACAAGAACATATCCATGTCTGCCATTTTTACCTAGGCTAACTTGAACTTAAAACATCTTGAATAAAACTTTTATCTGCAAGAGCTCCAAGTTGAAATGTACGTTTCCCACTAGCCCTTTTTTACTTTTAATACAGAACTTAATGAAGCTTTATAAAAATGCAATAAATTGCTAATGAGTTTTATTAATAATGAATTCTTAAAGGACTAGATTGCCCAAAAAGAGCCAAGCCGAGCACAATCTAATATATTTTAATAGAGATATAATGTTTGTTTGCCCATACAATGCAAGTGAATGGTGACCAAATTTTAAAGCTCCAAAAAAGCACATAAAGGCAGCATAGTGATCTAATCGGCTTTGGGTGAGAACAGACCAACAAGTAAAGTCTATACATCTTGACATTGCAGTCTCTAGGCACGATTTGTTCTCACACAAAGCTGACTGGATTACTTCAGAAGATATGGATTAAACCTATAATCTGATAGATTATCTTTATGCTGCCTTTATATCCTTTTTTGGAGCTTGAAATTTTAAATTTGATCACTTGCATTGTATGGACAAACAGACATCATATCTCCATTAAAATATCTTTGTTGTGTTCCACGGATGAAAGTCATACAAGCTTATGATGACTTAAGGGTGAGTAAATGATAAGATATTTATAATTTTTTGTGTGAACTATTCCTTTCAATTTCTGCTTATTTAAAGGTAATTTACATCACTGACTCTCACTGATTATTACTGATGACATCATTATGAAGGAATGTATTTTTGGTCCTCATGCTGTTTTTCATCTTGGGATCTTTTGCATTATGAATGAAATCATTTTCTGAAGCCAATTTCATAACATACAAAAGGGTAATTACTCTACAGAAACAAATGGTGCCAGATTTTCACAATTTCTCAATGGCCCTGGCATATTAGTTGTATCATAATAAAACAATATACAAATACAGCCAAGAAAGGTTTCTCATTCCAATTCTAACCTTATGGTTAAATATTAATGTTGCAGAATTTATAAATTAAAATACTATTTAAATAAATAAATAACTCAGAAAATGCAAATAACTGCATATAGTAAAAAGTAGTTTGTGTGTGTGTGTGTGTGTGTGCGTGCGTGCGTGTGTGTGTGTGTGTTAGAGCGATACAGAGGGAGAGGGTGAGACCAAGAGAGACAGCTTTGAAATTTCAAACTAAACTATGTGAGAACTGAATGTTGGTGAGTCATGATGTAAACCTATCACACATGTGAAAGGAAGTGAGCTTGCAAAATTAACACTCTTGATAGAGAATGCATCACTTCAGAGACACTGTAGGTCTGGCATGATATCACCACAGCTCTCCCTGCTGGTCACAGCAAAGCGCTACAGCTTGATTGTACACAAAATATCAGAACTTTCCCCATTAACAGCAACTGCTGACTCACTGTGATGTCTTAAAATCCCAAATGAATCCAAACATTTTAGGCATCATTAAATCCACCTGTTGTTTCATAAAATAAAGTGTATTGTTTAAATTAACATAATTTGAAACACTGTGTAGTGCTGAAGTGTGCAATTTCTCTAAATTCCCAAAATTATTGTTTTCAGACAGGTTTCCACTGCCATTAGTTAAAACAACAGACAGTCCTGTCCCAAACTGGTTGAAAATATTGGTTGAGTCAATATTGTGTGTCAGGGTTGGTCGGGATGCTCAAACAAACAGACCGATGCATGACAATGCCACAGAGCCACACTGTTTACACTTTTCAGGTAAATTAACCTACACATGGCTTACATATAGTAAGCTCTGCATATTATGCATGTTTTTAATATATTATAAAAACACATAATTCTGATTTAACTTGTGATAACTAGTGCAACTTAAAGGCCAGAAATAATTTATCTTTTCTGTTGACAGCTGTCAGATATACAATCAATACATATACAACATTTTCAAGGATATATCTTTAATATAAGACAGCACATTAATGAAACAGTAATGGAAATCAGTAATTCAAAACAGACACACTCCCTTACACACCAGGGTCATAAGTTCAGATAAAATCTAGAGGCAAATTCTTCTAGTGAATATGATGCTATTTTCAGTATTATATGATCAAGCTTCTATCCCATTTTTATTATGGCACAAATACATACCTTGAAATCCACACATACACTCGGGTCAAAGTAAAATACTTTGGAAGGAGGAAGGAGGTTCTGTGTATGTGGCTCTGTGGAGGTGTGCATGTGTTTGTAGGGCATCTAAAAGCAGGTACAAGGAACAATTACCACACTCATTTATCACCTACTGTATCTGCCCTGAAGGCCAACACCCAATCACACACACACACACACACACACACACACACACACACACACACACACTCACACACACACACACACCCTACATACATGCTCCTTCAGACTCAAAGTTACGGGAACATCCAAAAGCTTTCACATTAAACTTTGAGCCACACAAAACTCTACAAGGAAATAAATCCTTGAGAGGCTTATGCATCAAGATTAAAAATTTTGGCTTTTCCCTCGGGATATTAAACATTATCGGCAATGGAGCAGTACAGTAATTACTTAATATTAAGTTCAACTAATTTTCATTTTCTGTGACAGCAAATGTGATACTATTTACTATTTATGTTACTAACCTACAAATTTTTTTTTAAATCTTGGAAAGTTTTGTGTCAGTACAAATTAGGCTGTGAGACATGCTCATTTTCTGCATGCCGTTATGGACCAGTTTTTGTTTAGGTAAGTCGGCTACCAAGATAAGAAGACTGTGATAAACTCTTATCTTACTATGTTGGTTTAGTGATATCTCTTGGTTTGAGTTTGATGTGATGGTCCATGTTAGCTTTTAGTTGAGTTAGTGGCAAACACTTCATTATTATCTGATTTGAGGCTTCATTCAGGTTTTGTTAAGCTATATCTACTCACTGAAATCTGAATGAATCATTAATGTGATTAATCTGCTTTTGACATAGGACAAGGCTAGGACAAGTCTGTAATTAACTAGTTAGAGGAGTCGAGCGAGCTTGTATGCTTGTATGGTGGGATTACCTCAAGATAATAAAAAAACACTGAATTATCTGGAGATCATCAAGAGACCCGCATTGAACCATATAATATTTAATACAAATGAACTGAATTTTAACTCAGAGGTTGGAAAACATTGTCTGTGTTCTGAGGCAAGGCCGCATCTTGGTCTCCAAAGGATACAGCTCTTTATTTCCTTTCATATATATTCTTCAAAGACATATGTATTCTTTGGCTTGCAAAAAATGACAAGTGGGTAAAACTGCAATAGCTTTCATTAATAAATCATTATGCAAAATTTAATAAAACATATCAGATAAGTGAATTATGATGTAACGCAGTTCAATGGAAAGGAGGGGATGAGAACTGGCTTGACGTTATAAATAATATTTTAATGAAAAATGTTAATAAAAGATACAAATACACACATGACAGACATGTCCGTAAACGATCTCTCTCTCCCGCACCACCATCCGCAATCAGCCTTTATCCCTCTCTGAAGCTCAATTAGCCCGATAAGGGACCGGGTGTGTATATTCACGACCCGGCCCCATCCTCTGCCCTGTCACATATGACTTTCTTAATTTTGTATGTAAATGAACTAATACATTTAGCATTATGTGCAATATAAATGTATTAAATTTAAACAGTCAAGTCAATTTCATTTATATAGAGCCTTTCACAACACACATCGTTTCAAAGCAGCTTTGCAGAAGATCAGGAATTAACAGACGATAAAACTGTAATGTCTATAATGAATCATCGTGTAATTAGATACAATACGATTGTTAATCGTGTTTAAAAATAAATAATAACATAATAATTGTATTAATACCCTCAGTGAGCAAGCTGAAGGTGACTGTGGCAAGGAACACAATACTCCATAAGATGTTGGTTAAAGGAGAAAAATAACCTTGGGAGAAACCAGACTCACTATGGGGGCCAGTTCCCCTCTGGCTAACATCATGAATATAATGTAAATATTACTTATGTATAGTTAAAGTCATGGTTTAAAATTATTAAACTAAGTAAGTGTTAAGGGTCAGTGTTTAAACATTGATTTAGTTTGAACTGTAAGATTAATGACCAATGTCTTTGAAGTCCATCCTGGATTAACTTCAGAAGTTCACATAGATGCAATTGTCCTTGTTAATTGGCTGATGAAGGTTATTGTTGGGCATTGTTAGTCTATGCATTCCATTTCAAGATCGTAGTCCATCAATAGACCGAGGTGATACAGGCAGAGATCAGGGATGTGAAACGCAGTTCAACCTGGCCGGTAATTTCGGTGAGGTTCGGTGTGGTCCATCCTAAATCCAAGGTTCAGACAATGTCATATGAATGTCTCATGTCTTATGGTTGGAGTTGTTTCCAATATTTCACAATTCTGACAACTGACCATTACTAATCAGGTAGCAAAGGATAAAAGTAATGTACAAAGAGTTGTGGCATGGGGACATGGTCATGTGTCGGTCTGCGGGAGCGAGAGAGCGGTAAGGCTTGTCACCTGGTTCATAATTACCCCTAACACCTGTCTCTTGTTATAGTGATACAGAGGGAGATATAAAAGGCATGCCAAAGAGCTACAGGGAGAGGGAGTGACTGACAAACCTAGTCGGCAGCTGTTCCGCTCGTTGAGCTTTGGGAATGACGGCCGCCCGTTCGCTTTTGTGCAGCAGCTCCATGACGCCTGCCAGAAATGGTTGCTGGTGGGGGGAACGCATGACGTCATGGAAATGGTCACCCTGGTGGTACTGGAGCAGTTTGTCTCCCAACTTCCCAGAGGCATGTCCAAGTGTGTCCAGTGCCACCACCTGGCGTCGTTGGATGGAGCCGTCCAGCTGGCAGAGGACTACATGGCGGCGTTCCCAGGAGGCGGCGAAGCAGTATCTTCTCTCTCTCCACCCCCTGTGTCTTATGCCCCCCCCCCCCACCATTCCCCTCACTCCCCACCCAATTCCGGCTCCTCGTGGTGGGGAGGCCCGCCCAGACCCCAGCCCCGTTCCAGAGGACCCCTTCCCTTGTCTGTCTCCCATCCCCCCCTGTCTCTCTCCGCTATCTCCCCCAGGTTGGCAAGACTGCCCCCATGATTGCGGAAGAAGACCTGGACCGGTCTGCTGGAGCTGCGGGGAAACCGGACACAGCCAGGGTCGGTGTCCAGTGATGGAGGTGGGGACACTGGTTCGGATCCCAACGCTCCACAGGCTGCCCCTGATCGGGCAGGGATGTATCGTATACCGGTAAGGGTAAAGGGGGATACACATCATGCTTTGGTGGATACAGGTTGTTCTCAAACCTCGATCCACCAATGCTTGGAGCAATGCGGGGCATTGGATTAGAATAAACTGGTGAGGGTGAGGTGTGTGCATGGTGACATTTACAAATATCCATTGGTTACCATTTCAGGGGAAAAAGGCATACAGTCAAGGCCGCGGTTAATTCCCGCCTCACCCATGCACTAATTCTGGGAACCAGTTGGCCCGGTTTTAAAAATCTATTGAGGGTAATGTGTGTGGATGTGTCCTGCAAAGTAGTGGGATGGGGTGTGACGTGAGATAGTATGGCTGGGGAGGCGGTGCCAGGGCCATCAACGTCGGCTCTGCGTCAGAATGACGCAGACGCGGGAATTCCCATTCTCAGGGACTTCCCTTTGGAGCAGTCACATGACTAGTCCCTCAAGCACACCTTCTACAAAGTGAAAGTAATTGATGGTCAACAGCTCCAGCCCGGTCTTGCGCTCACATACCCGTACTTTTCTATTATCAAAGAGCAGTTGTATTGAGTGATGCAGGACACTCAAACCAAAGAGATTACAACTCAGCTGTAAGTATCAAAGAGCCGTCGGGAAACACTGTTTCAGGCGGCTCACTATAATCCAGTGGCTGGCCACTTAGGTCACGAAAAGTCTTTGAAACTTAGAATGGCCCATTTCTTTTGGCCGGGCATTCACGGGGACATTTGCAAGTGGTGTGCGGCGTGCCGGGAATGTCAGTTGGTCAATCCACCGGCCACCCCAAAACGAAATCTCTCTTGATTGAGATCCCCTTTGACAGAATCGGAATGGATCTCATCGGGCCATTAGAGAAGACTCCATGTGGGCTTTGTATTAGTTCTGATAGACTACGCAACGTGATATCCGGAATCAGTGCCGCTACGCAACAAGCGGAATTCGCAGATGTGTTTTCTCTCCTGCACCTCATAGAGCACCATATTGAGACCACCCCGGGTGTGGTAATTCGTAGCCGCCCCATCGTCTTCCTGAACACAAGAAAAAGATTAAGGAAGAATTAGAGGCAATGCTCGGAATGGGCGTAATACAAGAGTCGCACAGCGATTGGGCCAGCCCAGTAGTTCTGGTACCAAAGAGCGACGGCTTTGTACGTTTCTGTGTTGACTACCGGAAAGTGAACGCAGTGCCCAAATTTGACAATTATCCAATGCCACGAATTGATGAGTTACTCGATCAGTTGGCCACGGCTCAATTTTACCTGACGCTGGACTTATCAAAGGGTTATTGGCAGATCCCTTTAACTCCAATATCCTGAGAAATAACTTTTTCCACACTGTTCGGATTACACCAATTTGTGATGCTTCCGTATAGTTTGTTTTGGAACCCCGGCCATGTTTCAGCACCTTATGGACAAGATCCTCAGACCGCACACAGCATATGCCGCCACATATCTAGATGACATCATGATTTACAGTAATGACTGGTGGTGGCATATGCAACATCTGAGGGCTGTCCTGAGAGTGCTGAGGGGAACAGGGACTCACGGCCAACCCGAAGAAGTGTGCAATTGGGTGGGTGGAATTTAGGTATCTGGGGTTCCACTTGGGTCACGGGCAGGTGCGTCCACAGGTTGACAAAACCGCAGTGATCGCAGTCTGCCCAGCACCCAAGACCAAAAAGGGGGTAAGGCAGTTTTTGGGGCTGGCTGGCTACTACCGAAGGTTTGTGCCTAGTTATTCTGATGTCAACAGCCCGCTGACTGACCTTACTAAAAAGGGGGCTCCCGATACGGTCCAGTGGACAGAGTCGTGCCAACAGGCCTTCCTTAAGGTAAAGTACGCACTGTGTGGGGGGCCGCTTTTACATGAACCTGATTTCTCTCTCCCCATCATTTTGCAGATTGATGCATCTGACAGGGAGGGGAGGAATGGCCAGCACTATTTATTAGTCGCAAGCTCTCCTTCAGGGAGACAAAATATAGTACCATCGAGGAGGAGTGTCTTGCGATTAAGTGGACTGTTCTGACACTCCGCTACTACCTGCTGGGGCGGATCTTCACCTTCTGCTCCGATCACGCCCCTCTGCAGTAGCTCCACCACATGAAGGATACTATCGTGCGCATCACCCATTGGTATCTGGCTCCCCAGCCCTTTAAATTCGAGGTGGTCCATAGACTGGGGGTGTAGATGGTTGTGGCTGACTTTCTCTCCAGAAATGGAGAGGGGGGGGGAATAGGCAGGCCAGATGTTTCCGCAGCCTGAGTCAGGCAGTGGGGGCAATTGTCATGGGGACGTGGTCATATGTCGGTCTGAGGGAGAGAGAGAGCGGTAAGGCTTGTCACCTGGTTCACAATTACCCCTAATACCTGTCTCTCGTTATAGTGATGCGGAGGGAGATATAAAAGGCACGCCAGAGAGCTACAGGGTGAGAGAGTGACTGACAAACCTACAGCCATACAAAGAGTGTTTTGCCCATTATTTTGTGAATCATTTAGTTTGTATTGATGGTTGCCATCAAAGTTGACCATTAAATTAACTTACCTTGAATCTGCTTTGTTGTCTCCTGACTCCTCCAATGCCAGAACAAAGAGCTTTTCTACAAGAGTTTATACAGCAACTAATTTAATGTCAGATGCTTTTAACCAATGTTTAACCAACTTCTTGTATGCAAAGGCAGTCCCGTACAAGAGCAAAGTTTAGATCTTGGTAACTCTGTGGTTCATATGTGACCTGAGATTAAACCTCCTCCCTTTCTGTTATTACACCAGACCCTAAACCATCAGCCTTAGATCTGAGCAGGGACTGAGAGTAACTTTGAGGAGGGAAATATTTTGGCACTCTGTTGGAGGACTGAAAACACACTGGAGGTAATTTGATTTATCTAATCTTTTATGGTGATCAGTCAGTCTGGTGAGAAGCACAGAGTCAAAACAGTTTTGGTTGGTACAGTTTTGCACCTAAGATTTATTGATTCTGCTTTTTCTGTGTACATTTAAGCCTCTGGTAAAACGTGTGCCTTGCAGTTATTGGAACCAAGTGAATTATAAAGCAATACATGAAAACAAACTTTAGGTTGCCTTTTGTGAGAAGATGAATTATCTTTTCACAAAAGACATGAAAATTATGCTTATATATTATTACGGCTTTGATGTATGGTCCAAAAAATTTTTCAGCTGTACTGTTATCATAACTACTATTTGCACACATCTTTAAATATTTCAAGGTTTCATTAAAAATTATCAAGTGCTACACGTTAAATGTTGAAGTTAGGAACAAACTCTTTTCAGTAGTTTTGTGAAACACAAATTACTTTGTAGATTATTTTAAGGTATTAACTAAGTAGGTGTATTATTTAGTTATACATATAGTTGCAGTGAAGTGCCTTGACGAGCGCAGTTCTATTTGGTGTTTTGACATAGCCTACTGTATTTTGTACTGAAAGAGGATGCGAGGGCAGGATATGTTGTACTGCTTGTTCATTTAAAAAAAAAAATAGCCAATACACTTTAGTTTACAGTCATATACACACAGCCTACTCCTTTACATCATGCTGCTTATGCCAGAGCCAGTTACCGGGAAAACTGAGAATCGATCTCAGGACTGACCATTTTTCAACTGACTTGAAAACCAAACAGACAACGTTAATCCATAGATCACAGATCACATTGCTGTCTTTGCTTATGATGAGGCTGGAGCAGTTGTGCAAGTCCAATGCAGAATAATGAGAAATTTCATCCTGTGCACAGAATAACAGACGTGTTGCATTCAATACATTTTCAATTACTGTATGTGTTCATTTATGGAAGCTTATTATAACTGCACATAAACATATATATACATAAAATGAATTTATTCAAACACATGATGTATTTCCCAGACAACGAAATACCCGACCGGTAGAGAATGCACAGATAAAGTAGGTTCTTTGCCAGAGAAATGTCGTCCTTCACAACTGTTGTAAAGCCATCTTTCAAAAAGTTGAACAACACACATTTTAATTGCACTTAATTTTTTTCCAGTTTAATTAGATTTTTTTTGTTAAAATAAATAAAAAATAAAAAGTTCAAAGTTTGAAATCAAAGTGTCTTGATTTATTGTGTAGGCTTAACCCTAACCCTGCTTAACGAAATTACCCCATAGTACCACCTAGCGTCCAACCAGCTGTAAAACCGGTGTTCGTTGGTTGTAAAAACAAAACGAAACTTTCAATTCTGGTGACTAAGAGTATTTTTTATTTTTTCTTAAGTATGAACTTTCTGCATGAGAAACAATCTCACTTAAACCTCACAGGAATCTACTTTTCTCAATTCTTACCTCTAGTTAAAATCAGATGTAATTAGTTTACAGCCTATATTATAGCCCTTCTATTCTGCATTCATAATGCCTAACCTTGACATAATGCAGTCATATGCTGACTTACACGTATATTGTTGCTCATGGCAGATACCTTTAACAAATACTTAAACAGGTATTGTTAAAAGGGTAGTTCACCCAAAAAAATAATTTCTGTCATCATTACTCAACCCTTATGTTGTTCCTTATGAATTTCTCTCTTCTGTGCACAAAAGAAGATGTTAGGCAGAATGTTATTCACTTTTACTTCCACTGCATCTTTTTTTTTACATACAATGAAAGTGAATACTGAGACTACCATTCTGCCTAACATCTCCTTTTAAGTTCCACAGAAGAAAGTCATGGGTTTGCAAAAATTAAAAAATGTGATAACAGAATTTTTATTTTGGGTGAACTACCCCTTTAAGAGTTCATGTCAATGCTCACCAGTTTAAAGTTGACAAAATGCACTGAAATGTTATGAGATGAAATTCCTAAAAGAGGTGACCTTTCTGCTAAATCAGTTAATGTTTTTTGACAGAAAATTATATGTATATCAAAGATAGATAAATAATTATGTATAATATTAATATAATAGTATGTACATTATGTATGTACATATGACTTATTTATATTATACAAATTGACTGATTCACATGGCATAAAAAATACCTGTATTCCTCAGATGACACTCTAGAAAAATGGAGATGAGAGATGTAAAAGGTGTTTATTGGGATAATTACATTTCTATTCACACTGGAGAAGTTCTGGTAGCATTAGATCCAAAGTGTTTTGACTATTGCTGCCTTTTCTGTCAAAAGTAATGTATCATGAGTGAGTGGCATGATGTGACAAGACAAAACTAGATCATTCCAATGTTTTCAAGAAAGTGCTATTTTCATGTTGAACTAAAAGGTTTATACAGGTTTCCTCTTTAAGATCAGCAAATATGCAACAAAGTGCTTCCCTTGCAAACTGTGCGCTCACACTAATCTTGACAAGTGTCCAATGAGCTGTGGAATGATGCATGACAGAGAGAGAGAGCGATGTGTTAGCGCCTATTTACCAGAACTAAAAAAAGCATGTTAAAGAAGCTGTACAAATGGAGAAAGGTAGTATTGTCTAGAAATACTTAAAATAAAATGTGTATTTCCATAGCAATACTGGTATTACTGGCAACAGCCGCTATGGATGAGAGCATTTGACCATATTTGGAATGAGGCGCTCTTTCAAAGGCTACTGTTAATGCAACTTCACACAGAAATTTCCTGTAATTTTCCACCAAAATAAAAGTTTGAGGGTTTAACCAGATCCCATTTCAATGTTAAAAGGCAACATTTTAACAGTATTTTTTTTCTTCTTACATAAACGTATCGATTTGCTTCAGAAGACATTCACTAATCGACTGTAGTCGTGTGGATTACTTTATTGCTGCCTAAATATGACTTTGAAGTGCTGGCACCCATGTACTTTCATTATAATGTCCTGACAAAGCTCTGTCTTGTTCTTGTTCTAAAAATCTTCATTTGTGTTCTGCTGAAGAAAGACAGTCATACACATCTGTCATGGTATCAGGGTAAGTGGATAATGATAGAATTGTCATTTTTGGGTGAACTATTCCTTTAAGAAATTATTAGAGATATATTACTTGTATAATAACAATCTAGTTATTATTAGTTATTCTAATATAATTGGAATATATTTCTGTAATTTCATAAGGTGGTAATAATAACCATTATTGTTATTATTATTATGCAGTATTATATTACAATTATATAATATTCAAGTTGACTGGGTTCCAAAAAATAATGAGGGAAAAGCTGGCCCTATCACAAAGTGCACAGTCTGAAGAATTCTTGACTGACTAAACTAACTAAATCAGTATTAAGTATAACAACAAGTAGCTTGCTACAGATAAACCTTTGCAATACATTATTTGTTAATAATTAAATGGGGGGGGGGGGGGGGGGGCAACTGCTGCTCTTGTGCAGTCTCATGAATGTTTATTAATTGATTTAGAATTTTACTTTTGTAGCTTGAAGAGGTGGTCACCATACACTGCCATTCTATGACCACTGAGCACACAATTTTTTCACAATGTCTCCCTTTGTGTTAAGAAAAATAAACAAAGTCATATGAGGTTATAACAACGCAGGGATGAGTAAACAATTACTTTAGTTTTCAAAAGTGTCAATAAACCTGCCCAGTTTATATTTGACTTATTTGCTCTGCAAAAACTATGCAGGCTTTGAATTTTCTAGACACTGTTATTTCAGCATAACTAGAGCAACATTTCAGATACAATGACTAGAGTCCTCTGGTTAGACCATTTATTAGTGACATTTTTTTATGCACATCTTGTTTTGCTTAGTCAATAGGATTTTATTCGGTAAATGTGCTTCCATCATAGTTTATGCACATTTCTTCTTATCGAATAAAACGTTATTTACCTCAAGCGAGCATATACAGGGTTTTTTTTTGTGCAAATTTTTTCGATTTTATTTGCATCTTGGTGTTTCCATCCAGCAAATTTTATGTGATATCCTAAAATATGAATACAAATATGTGGATGGAAACCCAGACAATGACAGGCTCTAGAGGGGGTGGGTTTAAAACTGATGAAAAACTTTTGACAATTGGTCAAACTGTAGAGCGGTCTCACATACATCAGTCATATCAGCGGAAGAGCAAGTTCAGAAAATTCTGATTACAAATTACAAGGTCAAAACATTGGTACAAAAACAAATATGCATGAATTAATCATTCACATCAAGACCAGTAACATGGATTAAAGATAATTAGGGTCGTTTTTAGTTTCATGCCGACTTTAAAATATATATTCAACTTAGTGTTTTCACACATCCCTTCACATCACTACAGGAAGTCAATGAAGAGTACTTAGTCCTAACAAAACCAACATAATATGGCTCAAAGATTGAGCGAAAAACATGTGTTCTGAATAGAGAGAGAGAGAGAGTGAGAGAGAGAAAATACATTCAGATGTGAGCATACAAACCACTCACTGTGAAAAGACAGACCGATATGGATCGGCTGAAACTCAATCTGAACTCAATGTATTGAATTACATAAGAGATCTAAAAGACATATTTGGTGACCCCCACAGCAAAATACTCACACACAGAAACACACAAAATAGTCAATTCACCAGTCAATACACTAGCACTGTGACCATTATGAGTAGTGTTATGGATTGTCACATGAACAATGTTACAGCTAACAGCTATCTGTCCAGCAAAGCCTGCATTTATTGTTCACTACACTTAGTGTTGGGAACCAAGAACATTCTGAACTTATTCAGAACCAGGTTTATTGCAAATGTTTCCCGCATTGCTATTTAGAGGCACCTACAGCAGGAAACATACAGTATATCCAATGTAGCCAGATTCCTGAACTAATGACTCATATGAGCCATTTCTTCTGAACCCACAAAAAATAAAAAATAAACACTACTTCCCAGACAAATGACTCTAATCAGGCGATTCATTTTAGTGAATCTAAAATGTACTAACAGCAAGTCATTCATTTTTCAATGTCCAACTCTTGAGACTTAAATCAGAGTAATTACTCACTGGATATTCAAATGATAATGTGTAGTTAAATACAGTATATACATTATGAGTTTTGAGTAATTATATATATTTTATATAAAAAAAATATGGATGCACCTCAATCAATCGTCTAGCTTTAATGGATACCACAACAATACTTCAGAAGTCAAAATTGGCTGGTTTTAAAGCATTTTGGATGATTTTACCTCATCATGTATAGCTAAGAGCAGCTTTCATGACTGTCACATCTGTAACAATGGTTTATCCTCATTAATGGGACAATGAGAAACAAAGATTTAAATATTACATGTTCTTAGGGGTGCCAACCATTCTACATTCTGTGACTATTATTATCTCTGGATTGTGCATGTGAATTCAAATAGTTATTGCAAAATGTGTTGATAATTAATTATAAATGAGCCATTGTTTTTTCATATCTGCTTTTTTGTGCTTAAAACCAATTTGCCAAATGTTTTTAATTTGGTCAATAATTGGCCGATAAATATTGACGGCCGATACATCTGTGCATCCATAATAAAAATTTAAAATGAAATTAATAAAACATCTGAATTAAAAAGTCAGTGTAAACACCTTCTGCAAGAGTCTGTTCTATGCTAATGTGAAATTATCATCATTTAATAACAGACTGCTGAGGGCAATAGGCCCTAAATACAGTAAAAATTGCATTTCTTATGGCCAAATATTCCTCAAAAGTACTAAAAGAATTGTAAATGGTATTGTTGAGGAACCGGAATCATTAAGAGGATTCGTTAAATTCCTTATGATTCCCATTCAGAGAAAACACTCTCTTACTCAAATATATTATCGATAGCTTCTATAATAAGCACACACAATATCACTATCTACTGTATATTATTTAACCATTTAATTTGTCAAACTGTAATGACTTGAAATGAAGCATTTATACTCTAAACCAGAGGTCGGTACCCCGCACCTGCATTCCAATCCACATCTTGATGTAATCCTCTCATGATCACACAATGTGTTTTCATGAGCTGAATGGGAGGCTAAACAAAAGTTAAAATGTGACAAGACTGCAGTATAACACACAGACTCGTGTAAGCCATTTGCGCATCATGAGCCGGCAGCGCTTCGGTCAGGCTGCGTGGATGACAGCCTACATTCAGTGTTTCTTTTGCTTTCAGAGCAACACATGATGTAATAAGAAAAACACCACTATTAATCATTGAGATTTCCAACCCAGCATACAGGTACACCATCCTCAAACCATGGTCACATTCAAAATTACATTTAACAATTAAAAGAGAAAACATAAACGCACATTGTGGGGTTCAAAATATAAATGAAACCACATTATTTCCCCATTCTGATGTTTGATGTGAACATTAACTGTAGCTCCTGACCCGTATCTGAATGATTTTATGCATTGTACTGCTGCCACATGATTGGCTTATTAGATAATTGCATGAATAAGTAGGTATAAGTAGGTCCTAATAAAGTGCTCAGTGAGTGTATTATATATATATATATATATATATATATATATATATATATATATATATATATATATATATATACACACACACATACATACATATACACAATTCTGTATATACCCAAATGAATCAGAATCAAATCCTATCAATAACCATCTCTAGATAGCGTTGTTACTGTGTGGACAGTGTAGGCCATAAATATGTTCACAAACTTTGAATATGTGATATCAAATAGTATGCAGTTGTATTTTTGTTACCTTATGATATTCTTACGGATCTCAAAAACAACAGAAACCAACTGAAAGAATGCAATTATTAGTAATTATACAAGAGTTAGTTCCGGTTCTCAAATCTGATTGGACGAGAGGTGTTCATAGAGTGGAATGCTTTACTGTTTGTATCCCTCCACTTGTGATTGTGGTGTTCAAAACTAATGTGTAAGAACACTGCAGATGTGTAAGAGCAGCTAAATGTGCACACTTTCATTCATCCCTGTGACATTAAAGATATGAGCCAGCAGGTGGCGAAAAAAGAATCTTGTGTATGCTCTGAGCAAGCGTTGAGCTGACGTTGACAAACTGTTGCCAGTCATTGTTTGAGTTTCTTTGAAGTCATGCACAATTGTCTCTCACTCCATGATCGCTCTGATTATTACTACACTAAAAGAGTTCAATGAACAGCTTCAGCATTACTGCCGCTCACAGCTGAGAGTTGCGACAGACGGAGTAATCAAACTTGCTCAGGGTGCCAACCTGATTTAATCTAATTTCTTAAATTGTGCATCCTTCTTTCCTCACTCCTCTGTCATCGAGCAAGTGACTGGAAACCATTCAAAGTCCGCTATAATGAAGGAAGTATCAATTCTCAAAATGCACAGCAAAGAGGCAAGGACAGAACACAGAGGAAGCTTCCAGAGGAGGCTTGAGCTAGGAAACACAGGTGGATCCAATGCGGAAGTCTTTTTTGTCTAAGCACCTGTCGCACGCATAAATTATTGTCCCCCTTCACATCTGAAACAATAGTTTTAATTCAAGTTTCACCGCTGCACCTTAAATAAACATCCATCACATACTTTAAAAGTGCATCTTGAATTATTAGGATTTATTATGAATATATTAATAAATCAAGTTTCAACAACATGTTAAGCGCACCAAAGAAATGCAGCAAGGATGCAAGGAAGGCAAGCAAGGAAAGGTAAAAAGACTGGACAATTTCAGAAATGAGAACCATCCCATGTTCCTGAGTTGGGAGAAGATTTAAACGTTCAAAATGGCGGAGAAGAGAACATTTTCTGTGTTAAAATAAGAGCTCCCAAGAAATATTCAAGAATGAAACTGGCATCCTCCATATTTTCTCTCTGACAACAAAACAACTGAATGTGTGTGAAATACTCGTAGGATCATTTGGATAGCACATATGGTAGCATCACTCCACTATCGGAGTGGATTAATACCACTCACAGTCATGCTGTATTGTCCTTCTATCGACACACCTGTGATTCACTACAGCCATGCTGATAGATGGACATGCAGCACTCTTGCTCGTGTAATATTGCTTCATTGGATTTATCATTTTAAGTTTTAAGGTGCAGAGTAAAGTTTTGATTTAAATTTTAGTTTTGAAAATTCTGCATTTTAATTAAATTATAAACTTGGAAAGGAGTGATTTTCTAACTACGGAATGATTGTCACAATGATGTCAACGTAGCTGTTCTGGAAATAAGATTCTTAAGTAAAGTGTTTGGAGAGATTAATATTTTGGAAATATGGATTCTTTTGTGAGAAATCTATTCAAACAATCAATGAAAAATGTACATACACTGACTCACTAAACAGTCCTCTGTGTTTGAGTGCACGGGACTTTGTAGATGAGTGCGTATTGTCCCTTTAAGAGCACAAATAGGTCGGCGGTCGCTGTGGCGTCGGCTGTGTCTGCAAGGCTAGTGATCTGATTGGTTGTGATGAGTGGGAGAGCTGATCTGATTGGTGGTGATGAGGTCTGTTTCACAGGGCCTGGCTCATATGGGCCAGGTGTCAGAAAGCATCGTTTCCACGCCAACACATTACAATGAGACTGGAACAAAAGAGCTGACGGCGCAACCTAGAGAGAAAAAAGAGTGGGACGCTAGGGAGACAGAGGAAGAGAATGGAGTTTAACTCCAGACTTTCCTGACATAATACTGAAAATGCAGATTAACCTCTACTTTCAAAAAAATTGAGCCGAACCACAGGAGTTCAAACTTCATCAAACTAGTCAAAAGAGCCAACAGAAATTTCAGGAATTATCTACACACCTCATTTCAAAATTCATATTTAATCATTTATGTTTCATAGTTCCAATGACCTTGTTTTTCTGTGATATTATCTACCTAGTATGTATCCCATTGTAAAGAGACTGAGGGGTTAAGCAGGGTGGGAGAGGGAGGGAGGGTTGGGAAATTGAATTGTCATGTGCATTCATGTTTACATTCTGGCTTGTTTATTGTTAATTAATTAAAAGATATGCATATTTAAAACTCACAGAACATACCTACTCAAGCACTTTGCATTACACACATAGTCATGGACGAATAGCTAGGCCCAAAACCCATGAAACAGAGAAATCGCCACACTTGTTTCAAACATCAGGCCCAAAATGCACTCTCATTTCTCTCGCCACAAGCTCACATTGAACTGCACACTGATTATACCCTCCACATATTATATCTTGAGCTTACAGGATGGCTTTTTTTCACACTAAAAAGCAAAAATGCAGGCTTTGCCTTACTTGCTTAACCATGAGGACCATTTCAGCCCAATGCCACATTGAAACATTCTTGCACTGCCCCCTAATGGTTCATTCCCACCCTGCATAGTTCAGGCCACATGACACCTCTCTACAACAGATGGGAGAGTAATCCTTGAGATATCCTTTAGACATCTATAGGAGTGGGAGTGTGTGTGTGTGTGTGTGTGTGTGTGTGTGTGTGTTCAGTGCCTTTGCTTCAGAGAAATAATGATTGAGAAGGTAAAGTTTGTTATTGCATCTAGTGATAATGTGGAAGCTCAATGTATGTGTGTGTGCTTTTACACAGCAAGAGAATTGTGTAATTATCTAATCGTTTCTGTTGAACGATCACACCTCCCCAGCGTGGCATTTGGAAGACAGGCATCAAAAATTCATTTTAGTGCCTATTATTATAACACACAATACTGAGAGCACAGAGTGCAAAAGTGAAGGAGGGAGAGGGGTGGGTGTCTCTATGAATGTCAGATTCTCCTTTATTAGCCTTGGAATTTTATAAATTTAATTGAATGTTTTCTCAGGTTGATCTGTGGTTCTTAACTTGCTCGGCAGTAACGCAAACACAATTACAAAGACAAACACTGACAGAAGTAACAGAAACTAACAATAACACAAACACTGTCAAATATGCTAAGCTAAAACCAACAAAAGCACTGTCAATGGACAAGTAATTAAAGAAAAATAAAATGTCCTGTTTAACGCAAAATCAATGAAAAAAAGTTATAATAATATTTTGCATAAAGACAATGAAGGACCATTAAGATATTTTGTATCGGGATATTATCTTCAGGACACTTAAGCACATTTCACCCCACAATTCTCATTATCATAGCCCATCGGACGTTAGACTTCGATCCACATTGTCTTCAATGATGATTCATCACTCACTACTGTAACATATATTTTTTTCTGTTTGAGTGTTTTACAGTACAAAATATGCTGTTGTGCAATGATTTTAAATACATTAAATCAGTGATGGGAGTACTACAATGATATACTTTACAATTTAAATAGTAATAACACAAATGTATAATTTCTTTCACATTGTGGTAAAGAGATTTTGGTGGTGGGGGACATTTAACTCTCTGTAAAATAATATCACAAAGTAAAAAATCTTAATGCCCCAAAAAATTCACTTTCTTTTTGCAAAATATAATTTCTTATTAGTTTCTTCTGTTTTATTAAATAGGAATTTGAGATAAATAGAACCAGGATATTTTTAACAGAATTCATGAGAATGCCAATAACATTTTAAACATTTTACAAACTGATTCAACACTAATGGTACCACTGAAAACAATACTGACCTAAAATACTAACACTACCAGAAACTGTTACACAAATACCACCCAAACCCCCACTATATTATAACATATACCCATCACTGGGTATACCCATCGTTGTTCAATTATATCTGTGCAACATGTTCAGCTCAGTTACTGCATATTTGACACCCAATCTTGCATTGATTTGCTCATATATGCATTGATTTTCTCCTTTGTTTAACTCAGTTCCCAACTCAAAAGGATGTCAAGAGCAGAAATTCAATGCATTTGATCATTATATAGCGAGCTGGGACATTTCCCTTCTCCCAGAACAGCACTGATATTGAACTGCAACATTCACAGTATGTCACTGAATTAAACTTCCAAATATGTTTGAGTTTCGAAATAAAGTTTTTGTTTGATACAGAAACTCTCATCTTCTCTTAGAAGTACTTCTAATAGAAGAAATATAAAAATATAAAACTGCCAACTAACCTAATCAACACACACACACACACACACATAAGGAACCCTGATCCCAGCTACAGCTGTTTGATAATAAGCGTCATGATGCAAGAATACACCTCAGACACACATTAAATACAGACTTATGCATCCATCGAACCCACAGTGTCATTTAGGAATATGTGGAGGATCTGTGGAGAAAAATATTAAAGCCCTTTATTTTAGCCTGATATTAATCTTTATGAAAATGGTTTCATTTTTGGCAACATTCTCTGGGAGAATAAATAAATAAACCAACCCTCATATATGCCAGCGGCTGTTTTCCTTTATAAGAGCATGCAAACAGTCCTGAAACAGCAAGCTCTTTCAGCATGCAGAGATGAAAATGAAGAGTTTATTATTCACGGATGCTTAACCACCAAATATAAACTGAGACAGACACTGCAACAACAGTATTGGGCCTTTGCCTTTGTTACTGTTTTCTAACAAATAATCATAAAAAGAGCCTTGAGAATGAAAATGTAAACTTGAGACGTTTTAACATTTTCACTTTCATTAATATTTACATTTCTGCCTTGATTTTTTGTGTATATCCACCCTGATGTTAAAAACAGTCTAATGACCTCTCAGTGCATCCCTCATTAGCTCAGTCCCACAACAATGTGTGTGTGCTGATTTAGATAGTGGACTTTTTGCTGAATCCGGTGGATATAAGTGGGGAGGGGAAAACAGATGATCATTCATTTAAATGCATTGAGTACTGTATGTGTGTGTGGAAAGGGAACCACTAGGAGTGTGTGTGTATGTGTGTGTACATAATCATATCATGGTTGGATGCCTGTTCACTCACTGTGCAGCCAATGATGAGCTGATTAACAAGGGTTTTAATTATTCACCAAAACAAGGTGCCCTTTCACACACACTCATAAACAACAGTAGCAGACAGACGGTGGCATCCTGTGGCGCCATGGTTCTTTGCAGGCACTGCAATGTTCATTGTGCCCATCATCATCTGTCTGAATTTATCAAATCATTGCAATCAAAACATGAATGCACACCATCATACACAAACAACGCACATATGCAGACACAAAGACCAAAGTACACAAATGTCTAAAGAAAGCACTTGGTGAATTTTCAGGTGAAACTTCTGATATTGACCTTCTGACGCATGGACATTTAAATCACAAAAGGATTTTATATTTTTTCCAAGAGCTTTTAACCAATACACACTAACTGCACTTATTATTTATCAATTAAAAAATATAAAAATAATAATAATTATTGTCTTTCTCTTTCTTCTAAGCTAGCTTCTATACGTCTCCAGCCACTTAAAAAAATATATATGCCATTTTTACATAATTGCAATTAATATTTAATATATGTAGTTGCATTCATTGCTTGTAATGAATATGATTATTTTTGATCATCCGAGCATCTAGAAACTTGTAACTGTGATTCTATAGTGAAAATTATTGTATCCTACCCTAGTACAGATATTGTTTTCCTTTTATCAGACTCTTAATGATTGGGGAATCATTTTGATTTTAGGAATATCTGAAGCAAAAAAAAAAAAAAAAGGTAGCATAACACATTTCAAAACGTAACTTTTTAAATTGAAATGGGCTGCTTCGCCAGACCGAAATTTCGCTTTGGCGAATATCCAAAAATATTCTTAATTTTTGATCAACAAATTGCTTGCTCTGTTCCTCATTTGTAAGTCGCTTTGGATCAAAGCCTCTGCTAAATGACTAAATGTAAATGTCAATATTTAAATCTCTTTTTTACTTTTACTATATTTTTACAAGAATATAATTATTACAATGACTTTCTTCTGTCACAATAGGAGATATCAGAATGATAAACTGAATGGTGAATATTATTTTTAAAGATCTGTCCACTGCAGTGGATACCATGCACCAGAGGGTTAATTGATTTTAGATGGCCTTCTCTATAATAGTATAGCAAAAATAATTTCTGTGTAACTAAATGAACATGAAGGCAGCTGAACAACTTACTCTGTTCACTCCCATCTGGAGTATGTTCAATAAAGATGGACTGGAGCAAATTTGTTTGTGAGAAAAAAACGAATGGAATGAGCTTTCCTGAACGCTCTACTGCACATCATGACACTACAGAGGATGAAATCATGATATAGTGCAAACGTCAGCAGACAAATCTTTGAGTGCAATAGTGCATAGAGAGCAAATAGTCAGGTAGTTTTACTGAGCTCATCTAATATAAAAGATGTACAAGTTAAATATCTGAGGACCTTTCAAAAAGTTAGATGGCATTTTGTAGTGTCCATTTTTGTGACTGCGGTTTTTGCTACAAAGCAATGTGATTGACTGAAATATAGACATAGGCATAGCAGATTTCTGCAGCTTTTCTTTTGTAACCATGTCTAATCCTGGGTGGATGACTATTAATGCTGAATGACAGCTCAGTTGATGAATAGATTCAGCCAGATATGATGCAAGCATCTGTGTGTGATGAATGGGTATATAGAATTGAATAGTGTTGAATGAACATGGGATTAAAAACACAATGGTTGGGTGCACCAATAAGGATTTAGCTGAAACCTATATTTATTAAATCAAGGTTCATCTAATAAATCGGTTGTGTTTAACTTTAAATCTTGTTTAAATAATCAGGGTTATATTTAAACCATCATTTTGATCCTGGCTATAATTTTACAGTAAACCTGGATTAACTTTAATCCTGTTGCTCTATTACTTTAAACTAATATCTCAGTAAGGGGTTAACTTTAAACAGAGAAGGCTAAAATCAAAAAGGTCCTACATTAAAATGTGTGGTGGGGTGAGTGAAAATAGACATACAGTGGTGCGTGAAGAGTCGAGACTGGAGGAGAAATTTATTTTCAATAAAAATTTACATAAAACATTTTTTAATAACAGGTTCTAATCACTAATTTGTTGTGTTTAAAATTAAGTGGTCCAACACAACTCAAATTAAAATAAAACCTGGATAAACAAGCCCCGGATTACCTCTAATTTAATTTAATTAATTAGGCTAAATCATTTTAGATTTCATTCATGAAATTCTCAGGGTGGGCTAAGTGGATGGCTTGCCGTTGTAAACTATGAAAAACTTGCCAACCTACTACTAATGATCGCAATAAAAGTGATTGCATTTTTTTCAATGAATTTTAGCAAGGTGCCGATGGGGGAAACCTAATGTAATGACATGTACTAATGTGTGAGAACATCTGATAATTTTAGTGGAGCATTCTTTGCATTTATAGGTGCAAAAAGAAAAAGCATTGCAGTGGGGAGAGAACCAAATAGGACAGTGGCAATACAGAGAGATTACAGAGATAATATCTATTTAAAATGGTTGCACTTTTCCCATGAAAATTTGAAGAAAACTGGAACTAAACACCAGACCAATTTTGTAATTGGTTAGGCTGGGCCAAGTTTATTATTGTGGCGACCACCCTGCCCCCCTGCCACATATTGAATTGTAATGGATGGTATTGTTGTATGAAATGTGGAGGTCAGAATAGGTGGGCTGAGGCAGAGTAACCAGGCATGTCTAGTGGCAGAGCTACGCACCTCATGAAAGAAGACAAGAGGAACACAGAATGGAGCTATTTCTTCTAACTATATATTACTTGTATAGTATCGTCCTCAAGTACCTGATCTGAAATGACAAGGTTTGAAATGACAACAAATGTTGAAGAGGAGGGATTGTAAAATGGTGGCCCACGGGCAATATCAGGACATAGTCAAATTGTTGACTCCTTTCTAGAATTTAGACCTAACATATGTTGGCTATACCTAAAACTAATCAAAGCAGGCTACTGTCTATTGAACATGTAGACCAGTGGTCTCCAACCTGATTTACCTGAAAAATATGAATTTGCTGTGTCTTTACCTTATGCTTCAGGAAATACATGCTGCTGCTATTTTCACACTTAATCACTATATTTTCAAGGAATAATTGTGAAATATCTTGAAATTCTCAATTAAAATTGTTAATTACTTCTCAAAAGCGTTGTTGAATTCATGATTCTGATTGGTTTCACGTTGTCCAAGCTGTTTAATTTTCTATAGCTGTATTACAACAAAGTAGTTCCAGGATTGTTGACCGCTTTACAGTTCAATATCACTTTGCCATGTTCTCTCTGAATTGTTACAAAGTTCCAATGAAAGGAACTTAAAAAGAACCAGAATGAGACAGAAACAGAAGTCAAGGATAAAAATAACAAAAATGTCACACTTTTGCCAATGGAAAGCAGCTGAGCGAAAGCTGAATAGGGCGACAATCCACCCAAAAATATTGTAATAATACTGTATGTCATAATGTGACTGCAAGTCATTTATATGGTTGATTGCCAGGGCATATGCAGATGATCACACATGGCACGTATAATGCAACTATATACAGTATATAGTTTATATATTCAAAATAAATAAATTTTACATTAAAATAAACATTAAACATTTATGTAATGTTTTAGTGGTATGTGAAATTAGCTTTTAATTTCATGCTCCAGTCAGCGGCACTTTTTCTACACTACGCTCAGTTGTGGTTTCATTCATAAATGAACCAATCTTTTTGAATGAATCATTTAAGTAAACAAATTGTTTTCGTTCCCCAACATACACTGACTCACGTTTCTTGTTCACTGACGTCTCTTCCTATCGAAGCCAATGAGCTCTACTTTGAAGCGCAAGACTGCTTTGGTGGCTTTTTATGCCTGTAAAGACTGACTATAGCACGAGCCAATAGCATTTGAGCGCTGGCTGTGAAGGAGCATATCATTGGTTTGACACACTGAATGAATACGCCAATTCACTGAATGAGTGATGATCTGGATATGCTGACCAACTGAAGGAGAGGATGTTTTTCATTAACTACGGTAATCTCGTTCTCAAGAGAAAGTGGCCGGATGAATTATGAGTAAAAGTGGGTGATGACATTACAATGATTGAACTGAATCACATAATTATTTTCAGAGTAATTGTTGTCAGTACTTTACAAAATGGTAGCTATGCTTTTGTTGTCAATTGTGGGAGAAATGTTTATGATGTTTAAAGAGCACTATTATGGTTTTTCTTTTCTTCCCAGTGTCAAAAATGACTCATTCAGTGATCCATTCTAAAGCATTAATTCTAAACTCCTCCTTTCAGAGAGCCTAATAAGCTCTGATTGGTCAGATGTCCCCAGTCTGTTGTGATTGGTCTACCGCTTAGTGTAGTGTTTGAGGGTGGGACAAAGCTGTTCACGAGCAGCCAATGAAGACCAGAGGTGGGTTTTTTGTTACCAAATTTCATAAGAAGTCTGGAATTACTAACGACTCGTTTCAGGTGTTCAGAATCGGTTCTTTCTTTCGGGAGTCAATAACTCCATTTGACGTGCACTTTGATTTTTGAAACTTTGCAGACTTTTTTACATTCACAAACAGCTACATAACACACTACATGACAGGTAATTTTTGTAAAACCATAATGGGTGCTCTTAAAACACTTTGCGGTATAATCTTAAATAGATTTGTAAATATGCAAATTTAAATAAAGTATAAACAGAATATGTGCTATATCAATAGTTTAATGACAGTCAAAACACTTAAAAGGCTTTTATTTGTTGCCACCTATTGGTTCAATTGTGATCTCCAAAAATGATCACTGAACGAATCTGAATGACAGACAAAGAGTTAATTCACATGTGACATTTATTGTAGTACTACGTTTTTTGATGTTTTAATAAACTTTAAACAATAAAAGTTGTTGTATTCATGTTCTATAATCCTTGTTAAAGGAATGACTAGGACAGATGAAATGTATTGCCAATAAATAGACAGTTACAATCATAAAATAATTTATGGTTTGTCTGTATTCTTCAAGCAATTTTGGTTATTTTTAATGAATTGAATAATATATATTTTTTTTATATAGAAAATGACATTATTCTGAATAATTATTAGCTGGCAGGCTTAAATAATGTAACACTATCTATGCAACAGAGTGGAGTACATTAAATGTGCACATCTTAAAGTGTAATTGGGATTGAGCCCACCTAAGATTGACATCCTAGAATCGCTCCTGGTTTATATTATTTATTTGTATTTATGTTTAAAAAAAATTGTGAAAGTATATTTCTGCGTTGAGATATTTTATTATTTGAGTTATTTCAAGTGTCAAAAGCTTCCAGTAAATAAACACACATGACAAGGTGAACATTAAGCTATACTTCCACCAACGCATGCAACACACACCATAATATAACCTCACAGAGCTCTTAGGCCTATTTTCAGCCTCACTTGTTCTGTTGTGTTTCTCGCATAACTTTTTATTCAGAAGCTGCACTCAATGGAGGTCGTTGAATTGGCGATCATGAGAACAGTCTCCTGAAACCGAAAGTTTAGTCCATTCGCTTGAAGGAAATAATGTAATTTGTGTTCGTCCCATAAAATCCTCCATGGAATTTAAGACTGCTTGCTATTGCTTCAGAATATCATTTGAAGCGTGAGACAGTAATGTACAGTTAACAGCGTGAAAATGAACAGTTTTGATTGGCTGCTACGGACTGATTACAATCTGTCAAACAGGAGAAACTATGCAAAGATATTTGAGGTAGTCTACATGAATTTAAAGTTGTTTTTGAAGTAGTTTAATGCATTTATTTATTAAATGCATATACATGTTTTTAATAAATATGGGATAGAACGTTTCATAATTCAATTGACTTTTCCATCACCAGTAATGTCACCCCTTCTCTAAATGGTTTGAAGGAGCTGACTGCACACTGCTCACTGCCTTCTACCTCTGATAAATTGTAAACAGCAGGATCAGGAGGGTTACTTGTTAAAGAAAACATTTTATATTTTGTATTCCACAACAGAATACAGAATATGTACATGCACATGCAATGTTATATTTAAAACTTCGGATTACATGCATTTACAAAGAATTGTTTGATCCAAATAAATCATACAATTAACAAACAACATGATGGTGAGTAAATGATGACAGAATTTTCGTTTTTGGGTGGACTATCCTTTAAGAGTTTTTTTTTTAACTCGTTCAGAATTGGAAAAGCCATTTCTGTTATTGATGGAGCTCTGTTCATGGGTGGACAACACAGAGATCTGTTAAGCAGGCTAACTGCTGCAAACCCTGCACTAATGGCATTGCACTGCATTATTGATAAAGCAGTGTAGTGTGCCAAACCGAGAGAGAAAATAAAAGACACCATGGACACAGTGATGAGCCTCATAAAATTTCCAGGCTGCAACATCACTTTTTCAGAGCTTTGCTGTAGAAAATATCTGCAGAAGATCAGAAACTTATGCTTTTAAAATGTTAATGTGTGTGAACACAGAGATGACCTTTTTAGGCAGCCTACTGAGCAAAAAGACAATTCTTTCTCACTTTCCTGAATTCATGAAAGTGGAATAGGCCTATTATGTAATGTATGATTTTATGTCTCACCATAATCAGCTTAATTTGCAGTTGCAAGGCAAGAACCAGACCATTGCCGACATGTATAAAGCCACTGAAGCTGGCCCTGGTAGAATCAGATTCAGACAGAAGACAAAACAACAAAACACGGGACGCCCACTAATGTACACGTTCAAGACAAGACTGACAGTGAATTTTAAGTGAATTTTGAATCTTTGAAGGAGACATTATGCAATCTTGCCTACTCCACAACTGATGCACTGTGTAGATTTTAACCACAGAAACTGTACCCTGCTAAAATGGGTTATGCAGCCATAGAGACTTTATTTTTTTATAAAATAGGCACTTTGCATGGGCACTTACCTCACCAAATTACTCACCAAAACCACGGTCTTCCAAAAGTGCATAGGGAAAACGAAAGGGGATGAAAATTGCCTTTTTCCAAATGTCTGAGAGAGAGGGAGAAACAATGAGAAAGAAAGATTACTTTACACTTCTAACGGTTAAGAACAAATATGAAAGATCATTAAACTCTGGTCTGATCATCATCATTTGTGTGATCTCATACTTATACTCTCTTATTTTCATGGTTCACGAACACACATACAGACACAGCTTCCATCGTCCAAATTTAGCATCTTTCCTTTATTCTATTTCAGAAGGATTGATTTGCTGTGTCAGCAGCCACTCACATTTCATTCTCTCAAATTTGTAAAATATGATCAAAGAGAGAAAGAATATAATATGCGCATAGAAGGTACTCTACTGTGCAGGAAACAAAATCAATTGAAGTCAGATTGTTACTGAAATTGAGTTCTGGAGAAGACAAAAAGTGATGAGAAGATTGAAAAGAGGAGTTGATTACTTTTCATTTAGTAGTTGCTTTCTATCTAAAGTCACTTACAATACCCCAATTGAATGGACAGGCTCCAGGGGCAACACTGGGTTAAGTGTGTTGCTTAAAGGCACAATGGTGTCATCCATACCTGGGATCAGACTTGTGACCTTTGTGTTTCCAGCTCAGATCCTTGGTTACAAAGGTAAAACCATATCCCAGACAGCAGAAAACCTTTGAAAAGAGTCAATGAAACAAGGAACGCATTCATAAATTGATTGGTTATAAATTATTTTAAGTTAAATGTGTAAATCATACAAACATTAACTGATAAATTGTCAAAGTAAATTAATGCATAGCATATGATTCAAAGTTCAATTAAACAGTCTGTAGTGTTTATTATATCCAAAAATGTATGCTGAAAATTTTATTTCATGATTCAGAAATAAAGATGTGGTGTTTTATTTGTCATTCAGAGTCAGAATGATCCAACACAAAGAAACAGAAATCAGCTGTATTGACTTCAAACGTGTTCTTATAGACTTAAAAATAAAGCTTGATCATTAGATTTGAGAGAGTGACAGACAGACAGACAGACACACACACACACACACACAGAGAGAGAGAGAGAGAGAGAGAGAGAGAGAGAGAGAGAGAGAGAGAGAGAGAGAGAGATCAAGGTGAACAGAAGGACTGAGAGATGGAAAATAATCCTTCATAAGCTGAGACAACGAGAAATATGATCTAAAGGGCCTTCAGAAAGTGTTAGGAACACACAATGCCCAATAATGACAATTTTTTTTTTTTTTTTTTGACAAGATCTTTCTAAATATATATATATATATTAGTATACACACACACACACAACTGGTCCTTTACAATTCCTTTGATGGTCTTTTGATAACCACATTTTCTTGTAATTGTCCTACATTCAGTTGGTATATTATCAAGAAAGATACATATCTACTATAAGAACCATAGTTCAAACTGAAAACCAAGCAACTAGTTAATGTCAGATGGTGAAAGTTTTGAACCTCCAATTCTCCTAGAGTTGGCCATCCAGCAAAATTGGGGTTTGAAGCACAAAAAAGGTCTTAGTCAAGGAAGTGACCAAGTACCCAATTTCCCTCAAGCACAACTTCTGCATAGAAATAGGTGCCTTCCAGAAGTACAGATTGAGAGGGACACAACCTGAAACAGAAAACCCTTGAAGGGATAGTTCACCCAAAAATGAAAATCCTTTTCATGCAAGTGAATGGTGACCAGACCTTTGAAACTTCAAAAACCACATAAAGGCAGCATAAAATAATCCATATTGCTCCAGTGGTTTAATATGTCTACTGAAGCGATGCAATCACTTTGGGTGAGAAACAGATCAAGATTTAAGTCTTTTTTTAATATAAATCTTCACTTTCAGAATGTGAAAGTGGAGATTTAGAGTTAAAAAAAGGACTTAAATATTGATCTGTATTGATCTAAATATTGATCTGTTTCAAACCCAAAGTGATTCATATCATATCACTTCTTAAAACATATATATCCACTGGATTCATATGGATTACATTTATGCTGCCTTTATGCGATTTTTGGAGCTTGAAAGTTCTAGTCACCATTCACTTGCATTGTGAGGACCGACAGAGCTGAAATATTGTTCTAAAAATCTTTGTGTTCAGCAGACGAATGTACATCATACACATCTGGGATGTCATGAGAGTGAGTAAATGATTAGAGAATTTGTATTTGTGAGTGAACTATCTATTTAAGACTGCAGTTCAAATATGCCTCTGGCCCATTTCTGCACTAATATATTATAAGGTCTCTATGACTGATATATCTGACAGGCAATGGGATGAAATAAGCTACTTTTTAGAAAGTTGATATCCTGCCGTGTGACATGCTATACCTAATGTAAACTTATTAAAACAGTATTTTGCTATTATTTTTAGTAATTAATTATCCCTTTTATGAATGCAGCTTTTATTACCATGTTCGGTTAGAGACACCATGGAGTATTTGTACTTTTGGCTGTCACAACACAGGACCAATTAAAATGTACTAGCAAAGGCAAAAGGGTAATTCTTTTTTTATATATACAAACAATCACAGTATCTACTGTAAGATATACACTTTCCCTTATACCTTCATATAAAATTTAACCTAAAATACTTGTTGATTTAAAAAATAATAATAATAATTATTAACATAATACCCTGAATATTGCAGCTCTTTGAGGATTATAGTGAAAACCAGAACCTGCTTATCACCTTACCATTTCTCCCATGAATCATGGCTGTAGCAGCATCACACTGTGCTGTGGGAAGTTTTTTAGCAAGAGGAATTGGAAAAGTGGCCATGATTGTAAAAACAAAAGTCAAATACAAAGACTGAAAACCTGATATACAGTGAAACCTCATACAAACAACCTGAGGCAAGTAAAAATCAGACTCATAGACAATTGGTGGAAAGACCTGAAAACTACTGCACACAGATGCCCACAATCTAAACGGTAATTAAGAGGCACTTCTAGGAATAAATTCAGAAACTGCCCAAATCCTGAGATACAAAACTGGGCCTTTACAAAAGATAATTAAAAGATTTCAGATTTGTAATATATATATATATATGTTTTCAACTTCAGTATGGGGTATTGTGTGTCAATGGACAGCAAATACATCAGTTCAATCCAAGTACATATGTGTGCATGGCTGTACATGAAAGAGAGAGAACATGACAAAGAAAGAGGATGATGATGATGAGATGGGATGTGTTTTCAGAAAAGGGGAGAGAGAAGGGAGTTTGAGATATGAGTGTGGGGAGATGAAAGGTCAATATCACTGCAAATGTCAGACCAAGAACGAATATTTTTAGAGGAGAGATTCAGATGGACAGACACCAAAACAGAGACTATGATGCATCCACGGTATATGTTGATGCCACTGGTGCCATTTTCAGCTATGATGTTTAGCGATTTGATGGAACGGGACACTGTAAAGGTCATTAACTGTAATACGAATATGGTGGTGTTTATCCTAGGGAGATCAGTTTGAACACAAGATCTTGATTGTCTTCCCTGCTTGTGAATACAGGGAAACAACAATCAGAGGATTTTCTTTCTCTCTCATTTGGCTCATGTAATCAAGTCCAGTTAAGAGAGAGACTGAAACTGAGAAATGAAAGAAGCAATGTTTATGACTTTCATCTATCAAACACACAAGCTTAGAGGGGCATACACTGGCTAATTTTAGAAGAGAGACAGCGAGAGTGGAGACCATGAATAATAGGGTACAACAGGGTAAAAGGTACACCTTAAGGATTTTTTTTTCTGGTCACACAGTGTATCCAGATAAAAACAATTAAATAAAATACATTATTTTTATTGAATATTGATGGAGAACTTTATTAGCGTAAAAAAATTTAAATAATAATAACAGACGCATGTTTTGATTAAAATTCAGTTTAAATATAAAAACTGATAATAAATATAATAAATAATAACTATAAAAAATCACTTTGAACAAAACTGAAAATTCTAAATATTTTGACCAAAAATAAATTGAATAATTTCAGGGATTCTTATTAGCTTTATAAAAAAAATAAAAAAAAAAAATAACCTCAAAATCAAACTTCAGACATCGCACACAAATGATCTCGTGAATCAGGAATATTTTGCGGTGTAAAGTGGCAAACAGGTGTTTAGGAAAGTACAAGTGGTAGTTTGTGACTAATGTTTTGGGAGAAAAGACAATCAAAAGTGCCTTTTACCCCGGTGGATTTTAGCCCTGTTGAAACCTAAATCTTGAAAGTTTCCACAACTGTAGTGTTCTTTAGACGGTATGTCTGTCCTCTCATCCTTTATATAAATGTACTGTCCCATATTCTCTCCCATTCTGTGTCCTCTCGGTTAATATGCTTTGACCTCATTAAAAGTCCGACAGAATGTAGACGCAATTTATACTCTTGAGACTTTAACACACAAAACACCATAACTGAGCTTCTCCTTTTGGGTTATTAAAAGATAAATTCAACTAAAACAATATATAATATATAATATATAAATATATAATATATAATATATAATATATAAAACAAAGTATCAAATGTGATTTTGGGGACTTTAGCTAGATTGTGTATGTGCGCTACCATTAGCAAACTGTTCCGTCGCCTTCCTCCTGATGAAGCGAACGTGTCTATGGTGAAAGAGCGCTGCCATCTAGTGGCCAGAAGATCAATAACAGCTCTGAGATGCAGTGAACAAAACAGTTCTATTCAAATCAGATGACCTTTTAAAAAGAACCGACAAAAAGTAAATACGCTCTAAAATAGGATTTGAACCATTTTTCTAAGAAAAAAATATATACATTTAGATTTAGTTAGAGTTGATTTAAAAATGCAGAATCCTCGAAGAAGGACAAGAATCAACACATCCAGTAATTATTCATAGTTAGTTTATGAAAAGTTAGATTAAAAAAAAGCATAATTCCTCAGTTAATATTTATTATAGGCTTCTTGAGAATAGAATAGAATAGAATAGAATAGAATAGAATAGAATAGAATAGAGTGAAATATGGTATTTCATATATTTACAAGTAGTGTGTTAAAAACATATTTTTATTAAGTGGCAATAGTATTTCATTTTACCTTTATTTGTTCCTGGCTTCAAACACACACACACACACACACACACACAGTGAGTCATTAATTTATGTCAAACACTTCAGTTTAATAAATACATGGGAATAAATAACCAATAAGACCAACCATGGCTGCTACTCATACATCATACAAATCAACATCAAACAAGGCCCAGTAAGCCCAAAGGTGGAGCTGTCCCATGAAGGCCAGAGGAGAAGCTGAAGCACGTGCAAAGGTGGAGCTGTATCACAGGGCCTACAAAGTCTATACTATTTATACCATGGGACAAGCCCAAAACAGATCTGCACCATGCGAAGAAGACTTATGCAAATATTAAGATGTTGGATACAATGTCGGCTTGAATGCTGAAAATTCTATTATGAAAGTCAATGGGAGATATCAATCTTTATTTATTTATTTATTTTAAGTTTGATGTTCACAAAAAAAAATAGCTTACATTTTTTTTAATTGTTTACTTAATGACAATAATTAGATCTTTAAATTAACCCCTAACCTGGATGTTTGAGGAATATCAATACTGTTCTGCAAATATTCTATAATCTCAACTCATCTCAGCAGGTGTCAGACTCCCCTTGGGAGAGCTGGACCTGAGTTACAATGACCTGCAGGATTTAGGAGTGAGGCTGCTCTCTTCTGAACTGAAGAGTTCATACTGTCAACAAGTGCAAGTGCAGTCAACATTCCACCTACACTAAAACAAAGCCTGTTACAGGTATGTGTGCCATTCCAGACAAGACACATTTATTTAAATAGCACAATTCAGACTAAATGGTAATTTAAAGTCCTGTAGGTATGATAAGGAGAAATAAAAATAAGGAATATATAAGTCAATGACTGGCTTGACACGGTCTAAGAGCTCTGTTATGTGTATATTCTAAAAGGATTTTTGCAGTGTAGTGAGGTTCTAGGCCATTGAGTGATTTATAAACACGTAATCGATTTTTCTGGCAGCTGAAACCTACTGTATGAGCTGCAGACAGTTGTCTAATGGTCTTTTTTGGAAAGCTGGGAAGGAGTCAATTGCAGTAGTTCACCCTGCTGGTAATACAATTCTTGCTATCCTTGCTATTCTTGTGGGCATGAAAGTTCTGGAGAAGACAAATATATCTTGTGGGTGCATCCCACAAGAATAATAGCTCCATAAAGGGACTTCTTGGGCCCTGTTTACACCTGAAACATCCAATCACATGTGGTGAGGCAAGAGAGATAGCTCTGTACAACTCTTTACAAGTGGCTTAAATGTATCTCAAGTGACCAATTCAGATCAGTTTTCTTCGAGGGGAGAGTTTTGTGACTGCATACTGTACATCACTTACTATATCACTACCACTAGACAGAAGATGTTTCGTTAAGTCTTTTTACATTCAAGCCACAGAACTTTCACACCAAAGTGGTCTCGAGTGAGTCCTCACTCAAAGTCTAGCAAATCTGCAGACACATCCAACAGACGTTCCATCACAAACTCCAAGCATTATGATGTCATGAAGGGTCAACTCCAAATTCCATGACAACTATGACTCTGAAAAAAAAAAGACAACTATGACTGCATAATTGTGGATGCCACAGAAGAGTGTGCAAGTGTAAGCAGTGGTATGATCAATGAGCAAACTATGACTAGCTTTCATGGCAAATACCTGCATGTCAACAAATAAGGTAGACCAAGTGCAGTTGGAACACTTTTTCTCTATATTGAACAAATACTGACCAGAATTAAAATGCCATTTTCACAAAAGTTACCTTTACCTGTCTACCAACAAAATAAATGTAATAAACCTACACTGTTAAAAATTGCTGTTAATTTACTTCAAAATATAAACAGTATAATCTTGTTAAATTTAAATGTAGTACATTACTGTTAATTTTGGTTGATTAAGTGACTTTGATGTAATATTACAGTGTTTTACAGTATTGAATGGTGGAAGGAAAGAAAACAGTACTTTACAGTATTTTTTGCATTGCATTTCAGGAACACAAAACTACTGTGAGCCCACCTGTGTTTAAGTGCTGATTTTATCTTCCATCATCATCTTGTGAATGAATAGGTGAGTGCCCTTTTGCTTTGCATTTTAGCATTACCATAATACATCACATTTGCAGTCAACTCATATTGTGCTGTGATAATGATTTTGTAGCCTTACCTGCTATCACATCCCAATATCAACTAAATAAGCTGTTTGTAATGTTATATTTCTGTTTTTAAGCCCAAGATCTTTGGTTCTTTTACTAAAATTGTTTTCTTTAAGTGATTTGTAGTCGGACTGAGTAATGCACTGGTCTTGGGTTTATTTGTTAATTTTCAAGTCAGATTTGAGATTGGAGTTTGAGCTGACACACAAAACAGTGCAGGCAGAAACACCTCACTCAAGCAGTCGGTGTGGTTCAGATCTGGGCTGCAAATCGCAAAATCAACGTAAGCTTAAATAGGTTGTAGAAACCATTGGTGCCAATCATTTCTACAATCTACTTACGATGCATACAATACATACAACCTTTGGAAAACACAGCTGTACAGCTGCTAATGTTAAGTTTTATGCAGGGATGCATGATATTCCTTCTCTTTTCATCTAAAAATGTCAGTGATACTGGAATGGCATGTCACTTTTTAAACACTTGTTTCAGTGGGAAGCCAACTGCAACTGTGACACCGAGTACAGCTGGATTTCTGAAACGGATCTTCCATATTACATGGTGAGTTCCATAAAACGTTACCTACTAAGTTATTTTTATTCTGCGAAGTGCAGCCTTCAAACAATGTTGCAAATTTTATTGAAATAATGTTCCATTGCTGTCTCTGTAGCGTGCTGAAATGACAAGCAGCTTGTTTGCTAATATTATCTTGCTAGTTTAGCTAACTAAACGATTAAAGTAATTTACTAAAATCTACAACATTAGTAAAAACATTAATTTCTGTGCCCTTGTGCTTGCAAATTTGGGTAAGCTTTTACTAATTGGTATATATCTCTCTTTGCAGGGGAATAATGAGGGGCATACAATGCAAGTGAATGGGTGCAAAAACTATGAAGTTCAAAAAACACAAAAGCAGCATAAAAGCAATTCTAATGACTCCAATGATTTATTAAATGTTTTCTGAAGCAATTTTATCAGTTTTGGGTGAGAACAGACCAAAATGTTACTCCTTTTTCACTATAAATCTTGACATCAGCAGTCTCCTTGGAAGATCATTATTTCAAGCTTGATTGATTGGCTTTACACATGTGCATATCCACTAGATGGTACTAGGAAGTGTAATCAAGCTTGAAATCGATCATGCCTTTAGACTGCAATGGCAAGATGTACAGTGAATAAGGAGTTACATTTTGGTCTGTTCTCAACTAAAACTGATGATATCACTTCAGAAGAGATTTAATAAACCACTAGAATTGTTTGGATTACTTTTCTTTTGCTTTTATGTGTTTTCTGAACTTCATAGTTTTAGCAACCTTTCCCTTGCATTGTTTGTACAAACTATTTCAAAAGATACATTTCTATACTGCAATAAAACATGGTATATTTTTATAGCAAGTTTAAGGAATAATTGATCAAATAAAGGTTTAGAAATGTAAAAACACATTGCAGTCCATTTTGACAGCAGTCCATTTCTCAATAGCTTATACGGTAGCATGTAGTGTATTTGTAATGCAGTTTACAGTAAAATTCTGCAAATATACCTTTTGTGAAAAGTGCAAATAAACAGTAATTCACTGCTAATCCCTTTGTCAGAATTTTAATGTAATGGTAGTAAAATAACAGCTTAATGCTGTATTTGCAAAAACAATAGCAAATTGTCAATTTCAGCAACAGCAAGATACCATTAATTTTACAGTAACTTACTGGCAACCGTGCTGCCAGTTCTTTACTGTTTACAGGAAAAATGTTAACAGTGTACATACATTGTTCCTGGATTTCACAATTAATATCTCCCTCCAAAGAGGAGGACACAGCGGAGACCACACCTAGGTGGAATACAACACACGGTCTTACCATTTAGGAGCGGAAGCACAACGTGTGGAGCGGCGTCGTGGTAGATCTTACCCAAGTGGGGAGGAGTTACTACAAACACGACGACCAAGGACAGAGGGCCCTCAGCCCAAGGAAGACGTGGTTTACCGGCAGGGAAACCATTTTGCAGAATATACATCACACGGGGTTATCTAGGGGGACAACCGGTGCATGTGGAGCACTTACCTCAGTACGGGGGCCTGGTGACGCCTAGTGAGTACCGGGGCGGCAGCGAGCCTCTCCGAAGACTCAACAGCCGCTAGGCTAGGGAGGAAGAACGTCCAGGGTTCACACTTCTTGCGAACGCAACTGGGGAAAAAGCGTACTTCTTCGCCTCAAGGGAGGGGAAAGGCGCTATGCACAAGCAATACACCCGGCCAGCTGACCCGAACTTACCTGTTTGTGTCACCTGATAACACACGGGACGAAACTGGCTCAACCCTGAGGTTATAGAACCTTGCAAGGGTGTTAGGTGTTGCCCAGCCCGCGGCTCTAAATGCCCACGAAGCAGCAACATCTCATGGTAGAATGGGCTCGTATCTAGAGTTTCTTTCTTTCTTTCTTTCTTTCTTTCTTTCTTTCTTTCTTTCTTTCTATCTCTCTATCTATCTATCTATCTATCTATCTATCTGGCTTTCTAACAATTAATTAAAAAAAAAATAATACATTTTTTTTTGTTTGTTTTTTTGTTTTGTTTGTTTTTTGGTCTGGATTAATTATCTAAACTTTCTGATTCAATAAAGCTAACAAATCTTTAAAATTAGCATATGTTACCATGTCTCTTATGCCATGGGTACAGTTGTTACACAGTGTTACATCTGACCCTCGCTGACCACCTTCCATGTTTGTCTTATTTTCTCAATGACCTTGCATCCTAGCATGTCCTAAATTATGTTAATTTTAAGTAGACAAACAAACAATTACAACAAGCAAAGTGTCCTTCCATGGTCAGTCAGGAATAATGTTTTTTTTTTAGTATTTTTTATAAACATAAGTAATAAAATGAAACTTTTCTTCCCGGTGCATTGCAGGGAACTCAACACATCCTGTATGTTAATGTCCAGAGATTCCTCACCTTGAAGGAAAATTATCCCATTTGACAGATATATCAAAAATACCATCAAAAATGGTACCTCTCCGGGAACCAGCACTTTATCGTGGTGGAGAGGTTTGTGTGCCCTTACGATCCTGAGGGCTGAGTTGTCTGAAGCCAGGTGCTCCTGGTAGGGTCTCCCAAGGCAAAGTGGTCTCAGGTGAGGGGGCCAGACTAAGAATGGTTCACAAAGACACAAAGAAGAGGAGTTACCCTGCCCGGAGGAAGCCCGGGGCCCCTGTCTGGAGCCAGGCCTAGATGGAAGGCTCATCGGCGAGCGCCTGGTGGCCGGGCTTGTCACGGAGCCTGGCCAGGCACAGCCCGAAGAAGCCACGTGATACCCCCCTCTACATCCCTTGGGCCCACCACCCATTGGAGAAACCGCAGGAGTCGGAGATGAACAGGAGATGAACGATTTATAATCGTGTCGTCGGATCTGAGGCCATATGTTTTGGACACTCGGGTGAAGAGAGGGGCAGAGCTGTCAACCGATCACCATCTGGTGGTGACTTCGGTCAGGGGGTGGGGAAAGACTCTGGACAGACCTGGGAAGCCCAAGCGAGTAAAGCGGGTGAACTGGGAAAGTTTGGATGAGGCCCCTGTCCGCGAGATCTTCAACTCACACCTCCGACGGAGCTTTTCAGGCATCCCTGTGGAGGTTGGGGACATTGAACCAGAGTGGACAATGTTCAAAGCTTCCATTGCCGAAACCGTGGTGGAGATCTGCAGCCTCAAGGTTTTAGGTGCCGCAAGGGGTGGTAACCCTCGAACACCATGGTGGACACTGGTGGACAGGGAAGCCATCCGAAGAAAGAAGGCCTTCCAGGATTTGATGTCCGTTGCACGGAGGCAGTTTCAAGGTACCGACAGGCCCGAAGGGCTGCAGCCTCTGCCGTGAGGGAGGCAAAGCAGTGGGTGTGGGAAAAGTTCGGAGAAGCCATGGAGAAGGACTTTCGGTCCACACCAAATTGTTTCTGGAAAACCATCCGCCACCTTAGGAGGGGGAAATGGGGAACCATCGAAGCTGTATACAGCAAAGATGGGACACTGTTGACCTAAACCGAGGAGGTTATTGGGCGGTGGAAGGAACACCTTGAAGAACTCCTAAATCCCAACACGCCAGGGATTGATGAGATCCGACCAGAAATGCTGAAAGCTTTGGATGTGGTGGGGGTGTCATGGATGACATGCCTCTTCAACATTGCGTTGAAGTCTGGGACAGTGCCTAAGGAGTGACAGAATGGGGTGGTGGTTCCCCTCTTCAAAAAGGGGGATCAGAGGGTGTGTGCCAACTACAGGGGTATCACACTTCTCAGCCTCCCTGGTAAAGTTTACTCCAAGGTGCTGGAGAGGAGGGTTCGGCCGATTGTTGAACCTCAAATTGAAGAGGAACAATGCGGGTTCCGTCCTGGTCGTGGAACGATGGACCAGATCTTTACTCTCGCAAGGATCCTGGAAGGGCCTGGGAGTATGCCCATCCAGTCTACATGTGATTTGTGGATCTGGAGAAGACGTATAACCGGGTCCCCCGGGAGAGACTGTGGGAGGTGCTGCGGGAGTACGGGGTGAGGGGGTCCCTTCTTAGGGCAATCCAATCCCTGTACGTCCAAAGTGAGAGCTGTGTCCGGGTCCTCGGCATGAAGTCGAGTTCGTTTCATGTGGGGGTTGGTCTCCACCAGGGCTGCACTTTGTCACCAATCCTGTTTGTGATATTCATGGACAGGATATCGAGGCGTAGTCAGGGTGAGGAAGGTGTGTGGTTCGGTGGGCTGGGGATCTCATCGCTGCTTTTTGCAGATGATGTAGTCTTCATGTCATCATCGGACCATGACCTTCAGCTCTCAATGGATCTCTTGGCAGTCGAGTGTGAAGCAGCTGGGATGAGGATTAGCACCTCTAAATATGAGGCCATGGTTCTCAGCAGGAAACCGATGGAGTGCGTACTGGGTAGGGAAGGAGGTATTGCCCCAAATGAAAGAGTTCAAGTACCTCGGGGTCTTGTTCAGGAGTGATGGGACAATGGAGCAAGAGGTTGGCCAGAGAATCGGGGCAGTGGTGGCGGTATTGCACTCACTCTATCGCACCGTTGTCACGAAAAGAGAGTTGAGTTGGAAGGCAAAGCTCTCAATCTACCGGTCAATTTTTGTTCCTACCCTCACCTATAGTCATGAAGGCTGGGTCATGACCAAAAGAACTAGGTTGCGAGTACAAGCGGCCAAAAAGGGCTTCCTCAGAAGGGTGGCGGGCTTCTCCCTTAGAGATAGGGTGAGGAGCTCAGTCATCCGTGAGGAGCTCGGAGAAGAGCCGCTGCTCCTTTGCGTCGAAAGGAGTCAGTTGAGGTGGTTTGGGCAACTGGTAAGGATGCCCCCTAGGCACCTCCCTAGGGAGGTGTTTCAGGCACATCCAGCTGGAAGGAAGACACATCAGGCACTTCCAGCCTCGGGGAAGACCCAGGACTAGGTGGAGAGATTACATCTCCACACTGGCCTGGAAACGCCTTGGGGTTGCCCAGTCAGAGCTGGTTAATGTGGCTCGGGATAGTGAAGACCCGACGATAGACCCGACTTTGGATAAGTGGTTGAAGATGAATGGATGGATGGATGGATGGACGGATGGATGGATGGATGGATGGATGGATAGATGGATCAAAAATACTGTAAATAATAGAAAAAGACTATTTTGTTTGGCTATTTGATTCTTTGAGGCTTAGTCACTGTGATTAACACACAGTGCACAAGAAGTGTGCACAAAATTAAAATATGAGCAGTTCATCTGCAAAACAACTGCTCATTAAGAGGAATATTAGCTATTATATTTACATTTGTTTATTTTTTTATATATATTTTTTATGTGTTGCATTTCTATGTTTATAGAAACGCAACACATAAAAAAATACATTATATATATATATATATATATATATATATATATATATATATATATATATATATATATACACACACACACATCTATTCATATTGCACATAGTTTTTGTTTACATTGATTTTGTATAACCAAATAAACATTTTCACATACAGTAGCTGCAGCAGTTGATGTCTGCACAGTTTCTATGGATTTGTTTATGTTATGCCATTGGAGCCTATTTTCGTAATCTCAAATATAGAGCCCTACAAATCTACTGACTGGCCCTCTGTGTGAGTGTTTATATGTGTGTATCTGTCAGACTGGTGAATTTAAAGACTTTTAAGTTTTTAATTTTAAGTTTGTTTGTGATATTTACTGGTTTTCATATAGTACAATCCTTTCTAAAATCTAAAGTGCTTTTAGAATCGATAAAGAACAGATTGCAACAATCAGGTTCTGTAAGTAAAAATCCCATTCATTCAATATTTATTTATAGATAAATAATTTTTTTAATTTATAAGACTAAACCTTTGAATACAGGCATGTACTGTAAAAACTTTAAAATACTCAAAGCTTCCACCTTTGTGTGTCCCAATATTTTTGTCATCTAGTCACCAAACACACACACACACACACACACACACACACACACACACATAATATATTCTCGCTCCCAATTCAGTTAGTGTATATATATATTATACCCTTATCTAGTGTATGTGTATTCTACATTGTGTGTATTGTGTACATTTGATATGTAAATTGTTGTGTAGGTATGTGTACATTTGCTATGTAAATTGTGTTGTGTAAATATGTTGTTATTGTAAAGTGGTTTATGTCTCGTCACTGTCATTACTGCAATGTTGCTCGGTACTGCACACAAGAATTTCACCTGCTGTTGCACTCGTGTACACAGTAGTGTGACAATAAAGTGATTTGATTTGATTTGATTTGATTTGATAACACGTCAATTCTGTTTGTTTTTATGTATGTGTGTTCAGACATGTTTTTATGTTGTTTGATTTGTTGTGAATGAGAGGTAGTTTGTGTGTAATGTTTTTTGGTGTGTTTCACCTCAGTATTACAGTTTTTCTTAATCGCTTTGGCTCAATTCTCGAATGAGAATTATTTGTTTTAAAAAATTAAGTTCAAATCTCTGAACAATTAGTTTCTTATTCACACCAGATTTGAATTTTTTTTATTAATTTAAGCAAATTGCACATGTTTTGGCACATGTGTACAAAAGACAGTACAAATGCCTACAAGTTGCACAATATCTAAATGCACATGGCTTTTAAATGTGCTATAGAAAAAATAGCACATTTATGTAATGCATAAAATCATGCAGATGCGGAGTTGAATCTCAGTGAAATTGTCTTGCGCTTCACAACTTCTAAACATTCATTCATCGTGTGAGACGTCACATGTAAAATAATCCCTTCAATTATCAAAATCTGTCAGACATACGTGTATCTATAAATATCTATGACATGGAATGTTTGTGATGTCAGCTAAATCTCTGGTCAGACCAACAAGAGCGACATGATGTCCACCAAGAAGATGGGAACTTGTAGTGTTACGTACTGTGAGGAGGTACAATTTATTGTTTTTACGCAACTACCGCAGGTTTTTTCATTGTTTGTTTTTAGATTTTTTTTGTATGGATTGCATTTTGTGGCAATATTCTGTTTACTATATAAGACTTTACATGTACAAAATGTGTAAAAATGGTCATGACATTGGCCAATTTACTGACATAACTAGGTTTTGAAGCATGAATTAAATGTTTTGGGTGAGTTACTACATTTTGTAGTCACGCAATAGAGTTGTGATGTCCCATAAAACAGTTGTGACAATTGCACTTACGGTTTAGAAAATGAGCCAACGCAACTGAAAAAAACTTAAATTATAGGCTACATCAGATAAGCTCAGACAAGCACAGTGTGTGTGTGTGTGTGTGTGTGTGTGTGTGTGTGTGTGTGTGTGTGTGTGTGTGTGTGTGTGTGTGTCATTGTAGTTGTGCTGTGTTATTAATGTTATCTGTCTTCATGTGTGCAGATAGGAGGAGAGCTTATCAGTGATGTGGATTTAGCAGACAAGGGAAAAAATCCTGGAGTACAAATTAAAAAAAAAAAATTGGTGCCACATAAACACAACTATAAACTTTTTTCTCTCACTGTCTTTTTGTAATAATGTTTTGGGAGGCTCCTCCTTTATTAGATTAAAAAATATTGGGGAGAGAGAGGCAGAAGGAATCAGGACATGTCGCAGGGTGGACTTGAACGTGCATCACCCACTTGGGCATTAGGGCTCAACAACATATCTTGATCATTTGCACATTGCCGCACCTTGGGTCCAACTCTTTCTCTTGTTTTTATATTAGTTGTATTATGAAATTGTAAATTAGAGGGAATGTACTTTAGTAAAATATGGGACACCAAAGGTCACAATAGGGATCTGTTCAGCCATGATGTCAATTTGTAGGTGAACCAAGGGCCATGGTTCCCTCTGGATTTCCAATGGATTTTATTATGTTTTTATTATTATTATTATTATTATTATTATTTTTATTTATGAGTAAAATAAGGTCTTCAGTAAACATTACTTGACGATACTTGGTTTAGAACATAAATAACACACTGTCATACCTCAATTGTGAATTTTGAAGCTTCCGTGTGTTTAAAAAAAATTACAAATGAAAATTATGCAATTAAATACAGCTTCAACATTCACATTTATGTTGTAGTACAAAACGTTCATGTATTGTCAAGTAATGTTTACCACAGTCCTTATTTAACTCGTGAATTGAAAAAATACATATATAAATAAAAACACAAGGGAAAATTCAGAGGGAACCCATGGCGAATTCTCATCCGGGTTTTTGGATTACAACCTGAACAGCTGTATTCCACAGCTTAGTTACAATTATGAAGCACAATTCACTCTAGGGTAGGTCTCCGTGAAATACCTGCTCATACCCTGAACAATCCAAAATCATGATACACATCCATAATGAGCTCCCTTAGGCTTAATCCAAACATTAAACCCATTAAGATGGAGGACAACGAGTGAAAGGTATTATATACTGTTTTACCTCTCTACATTATGCAGAAAATCTAGGTTCAGTATTCTCTGGAGTACCGCTAATCCCTTAAAGTTTCACTCAGTGATTCCTGAGAAACACTGTTGACATTCGAACTCAGCTTCCAAAAGAAACAGACCCCTCCCATCAGTGGTCCTTTGGAAGCCCCCCCCCATGCACGTAAATTAATTCCTTTTACCTCCCGGAGGTCTCTCCACTGCTGAAAAGCCTCCTAGCCCTCAATTTATCATAATCCTTACTTTTTGGTTTATATTCATCTGACCTTTTTCTCTTGGTCTGTTTCTCAGCCATTTGTCCTCCTTTGAGTTTAGAAAGTTCACATCAGCCAGATTTGCCATCGCTCTTCTAATGAATTTCCCTCTAGCTCTGCCTCCACATCCCATCCTGTGCACACGCAAGAACCACCATCTGTTGCTGATTGGCTGGAGTAGTGTTGCGTGGACTGGTCTGATCCATTTTCTTTTTGTCCCATTTACAGAGCCAGGGCTGTGTACAAATACTAGATTTTTTTCCCAGCCCACCAACAGAACAGACAGCTAGCAGACTGTGAGAAGATATTTGCAGAATTTGACAAAAAGTGCATTGGGTTAGAATTACTGAGTGCACCTTTAATTGTTATCATGTGAAACTTTGTTTTATACTATCCATCATGATGGCCGATAGAGGGCATACTGATCATAACATCTACTGAGAAATGAACCAGAAGTGGTTCAAACATCAAAGAATGCAGCTGCTAAATATCATACAATCTGATAAAATGTGATCAAAAGAACTGGGCTCTGATTTTCTTTCCTTTTAAATGAAAGCGTAATATTCAGCTGTGCACTGGCTCTTCCTGAGCTCTGAATTTCCTCAGATCATGTGGAAATTTCACTGTGTGCCCGAAATGTCATGCTGCTGCAGGTTCAGGTATACCATCAACAGTTTGTCACTGCCACATGAATATATATTATAACTTTCCACACAACAGAACTCACAAATAACAGTCATGCTTGTGTTCAAATCAAACAAGGTGTCTTTTAATACACGATTTTGGTCTCATGCAAAGCAACCGTAAGGCTTTAAATGTAGTTGGTATGAACTGTTTTTGTGTTTTTAGGCATTTTACTGTAGTCTTTTTGGAACTGGACAGCTGTGGTTACTATAAACTGTTGATGTATGGAAAAGAAGAGCAAAAAAGAAATTCCATTGGTGTTTCATGGAATTGTTTTATTTAATTTTTTCTAAAGAAACTTTTAGAGGAACACATTTTTCCCAGGACTTTATGTCCATGTCTTTCCGATCTGATTGTGCTCACTCTCTTTCCAGAGAGGATTTTACACCGAGAATTTAATCCTTCCACAGTAAAATAAGCCACTACCAACCAACAGTCTCTGAGACTGGACAAACACACACACACACACACACACACACACAGTAGTGCCTGCAGCTGTATGGCTGTGCGTACCATGAGAGGGCACAAATTAATGCTGTTTTAATTTTTTTTCCATTATTTTTTTTTATTCATTAAATTGATTATTAATCTGTGTATGCGCAAGGTGTTTGTTTGTGTTTTGTAAAGTGTGCATGGGTGAAATGAAATCTGACTGGTTAGTTTTTAATTGGCGCTTTTTCCACACACAAGAAATGACACAGATAGTTAATGTTTGTACCCAGGCTCAAAACGAGTAAATACTCGCTAAAACAGCTTTGCAAAACATTTGCAAAAAGGCCTAAATGTATTGCAGCAAATGCTGTCTCCCTGGCACATGAGTCCAGGGAACCCCTCGCCTCTTTCATTGGTTGCATCTAATGCTAGCTGCTTAACCTCCTCCCATGGAACCTCTTCCCTTCTACACCAACATTCTGCTAGTCCTGTCAGCCCACAGGTACGTTAGCTGCCCTCTAACAGTAACTGACGTATCAGATATTGGCAAATTTAAAGCAGATTAGCTTAAATTGGCCGCTGATTCTGTTAAACTCAGTGCACTGCAAAGTAGATTCAGACCGCCCAGAGACTGGGTCACTCCATCAAGATCCATTTTTGGAATGCAAAAAAAAAAATCCCTGTTTAGTTTTTCAACAAGACTTTTTTTTCCAATGCTGACATACAGCATATCACAGGATAGCCTGCTCTGTGTGGCCTGCATACTTTTCTCGTCAGGCGACATGATTCTCAGGACAAAACCACTCAACTGGAGTAATGCCAAAAAAAAAACAAGCACATCGGAGTGCACAGTTACGTGCAACAGATTTTCCATGCGTGTGTACAAGAGACAGTCAATTTGTACAGCATTAGATTGCTCCCACCAAGACACAATAGAATGGAACAGGTATGTTATCAAAGCTATAATTTATTTAATTGCTATTTGCAGAAAGCAAAATGTAACTCTAAGAGGTCATACGGACGAACGCAGCAATTTCCATACATTACTTAACTTTCGTGCAGATGGTGATGCAATCTTAAAACATTATTTGCAGCTTGCACCTTCAAACGCAAATTACTGTGGATATCAAATACAAAACAAACTAATTGAGTTGTGTGGGAAACCGATTCAGAACTCAGTTCTTGAGAAATGCAAACACGCCTGGTGGTTCAAGTCTTGTTATGAGTCTGCTATGTAGCTTGTGTCTCTGGAAACTATTCAGTATGAGAGGACTTTTTGAAAAATGTGGGATCAGTTGGCTGCCAAACTTCAAATCAATCCCTCGGTCCCTGGCATAGTAACAATGCAGACAAAGAGGTCAAACACAGCCGAAACAACCCCAGAGGAATAATTGGCAATGTAATCTCTTCCTTCCATTCATTGACTACCTTGCACCTGAAGTGAGAGACTGAGTTTGCCTGGCACTCCCACAACTAAAAGGCCAGTATTTGCTGCAGGACAAACTGTCAAAATTGTCAGACATGGTATGGCAGGAGATAAAAAATTAGTTCATGTCACTGATGTACAATCTGGATGGCGCTGATGTTGAACTGGAGCTGTGGAGACAATTTAATGATACAGCACCCAGCAGCAGTGACATTTGTCAGGTTTTAAAGAGCACTGTGGAATCCTTCCCCAATTTACATTGTGTACTGTAAGTCCCTCTAACTATGCCAGTGTCCATGGCTTCTGCAGAGCGGTCTTTCAGCACGTTGAGGCATCTAAAGACAAATTTACACAATAGGATGACAGACCACAGGCTTACAGGACTTATGAACATTTATCTTGAAATTAAAATAAAAAATGAAGAAGTGCTCAAACAATTTGATGAGACAGGGAAGAGGAGAGTAAACCCCCACACACAAAACATGCAACACTTTCAGTGTGAACTTGAGGATCTCCCAAACACTTTTACCCCCCCCCCCCCCCCCTTTTTTTAAAACCCAAAGAAATTGGTTAATCCGCCCACATTCACTTGTAACTCTAATGCCCTCACACTCACCATTTGATGATGACTAGTGTAACCCTGTGAATAATCTGCATCTGCTTTCAATACAAAGGGACTATCAGAACTCTTTTTAAGACTTCAGTTACTCACAAAAATGTTGCTTTAACCATCCTAGTATTATTGGTACTATTATTATTGCTGACATTATTATTGTTATTGCTTTGTAAATAAATTAGAATGCAAAGTTACAAATATCTTGAAAATACTTAATTTCCATTCAATTAAAAGTTGCAAACATTTTCATTAATGGTAAATGGTTGCAATTGTGTTATCCATTTAATTCACTTTTATCATTAAGTTACTTACAATCATGTTTCAATTTACAAGAACCACCACAAATAAATAAGTAATAAATAAGTAGGCAATGGCGTAACGTTGCTGGCAAGGATGAAGACAATGACGATGGAGAGATGATCCCAAGTGCAGTTTATTAAACAAAAGTGAGATCCAAAAACCCTAACTAGAAACATAAACATGACTAAACTAGACTTGACACAAACAAAACATGACTTGACTAAATCTTGATTTGGCTTGGCTTGAGTAAAACAACAGTCACATTAACAATACTCCACAAAGTACAATGGCAAACATGAGGGCTAAAATGCATGGGTAACAAGTTAACAAGACCACCAATGAAAATACAAGACTGAAAACAATATAACAAGACAATGAAACATGAACCAATAACAAGACAAGACTAATAAACAAAGGAACCAATGAGAAAAAAAAACACATTAACATGGCGGGAACAGAATAATTAAATGACTAGACAAGGAAGTGAACAAGTTTCAAAATCATCAGAATCATCATATCAACAGAATAAACCCTCCAAGGGATGGCTCCCGATGCCCCAACACATGAACAAAAACAGAATAAACATGACATAAGTCCAGTGTTCTGTAGGGAGCTGGGAGAGGTGTCTTGAGGGGTGGGGCGTGGCGATATAGGGCGTGGGGCATGGGATCAAGGCGACAAGGTAGGAGTCGTAGGGATGGAGGTGGGCCTGGACCGGTGAGCAGAGGTTTGCTTGTGACATGGAGCAGTCTGGCGTGGCTGTGACATGGCCTGGAGCTGACTCTGGCGTAGCCAGGCACATTCCTGCAATGGTAAAAGAACACCATCAAAATGTTGCTGCTTTTTGGCATTAAAAAGTCACAATAAAATTGATGAATGTCACGACGTGAAAAAAGTCATAACCGTCGTGAATTCAGGGGCGCAGAACTATCTGAAATTTGGCTTTTGATTAGGCTATCCTATACCTGGACCGGTGAGCAGAGGTTTGCTTGTGACATAGAGCAGTCTGGGGTTCGACTGAAACATGGCATGGAGCTGACTCTGGCGTGGCTGTGACATGTCCTGGAGCTGACTCTGGCGTGGCTGTGACATGTCCTGGATCTGACTCTGGCGTAGCCTGGCACCTTCCTGCAATGGTAAAAGAACACCATAAAAATGTTGCTGCTTTTTGGCATTGAAAAGTCACAATAAAAGTGATAAATGTCACAACGTGAAAAAACTCATAACCGTCCTGAATTCAGGGTTGCAGAACTATCTGAAAAGTGTTTTCTGATTAGGCTATCACCCAATGTCATGTAGATGCTGGCTATTGTGTAATACAGGGGTAATCACCGGCATGCCAGCAACGGCGAGAGAGGAGTAGACTATATTTATATAAATTCAGCACCTGCATTACAATCTACATCTTGATGTAATCCTTCCTCATGATTACGGCGCGTGTTTTCATCAGCTGAATGGGAAGCTAAACACTATTAAATTGTGATGAGACTCCCACTTCATGAGCCAGCAGCACTTCTCTTTCGATTAATCGCGGGAGTAAATGCCCGTTTTGCTTCAGTCAGACTGTGCGGATGACAGCCTACATTCTGTGTTTTATTTGTTTCTTTTTGCTTTCAGAACAACACATGTAATAAGGAAAACACCACTATTAAACCTTCATCGGCACAGCCATTGACTATAGTGAATTAAAAAATGGCAGTACATGTCAAAAAGTTTGCCGATCCCTGGTGTAGGCCTATCTTATTGAGTCCAATTTGTGCATTATATAATTTAGTGCCTTGCAGATATAACTTTCTAGATAAAATTTGTCATATTTCAGCTTTTATGTATTTTAATGTTACACTGTAAAAACGACAATATACTTTTCTTTCAGTTGATGATAAACTGCCGTGTCTGCAACACCGGATAATGAGTCTTAAAGCCGAGGCGTCTTACAATTTCTTTGCGCGTCAAATAAATGAAATATTATGTATGATTTCCAAATAAAAAGTGTCGGCACGAACACAAAAAGTGAGGGGAAGCATCCCAATTAATAGTTTCTACGCCAGTTTAAAATAGGCTGACTTTATAGCAAAGTGTTATGTCGGTAGCCAATTGAGCAGCAATACAGAAATTAAGGGGAAATAATTTAATTAATCAGCCATTATTGTATGTTAATAAAGAAAACGATAAGCGTTCATATAACGTGATATTATTAACTTACCTCTGTATCTTCTGATGGCAGTGGCACTGGTCGACCGTTGAAATTTAAAATGTCCTCGCGAGACCAATTTTAACCCAACTGGGTGCCTTATTATAGAAACAACCAAATAAACGTTAGGAATAACCCTACAGAAAGACCCAATATGTTTATAAATAACCCAACGTTTTTTGTAGTGTACTTGCTGATTTTTAATTAAAAGCTAACAGTCCAAAGACAATACAACAAAATTTGAGTGGAGGAGTTGGACAGCAGGAGTTTGTGTATTAATCAATTAAATGTCACAAGACTGTAGATCTCAGTCTCCTGCGGCCTACATGGCAGCTCACTTTACCCGAACCCATGAAGAGAGATGGGCTGGGCCGATCCGTGCTCTGCAGTGTGATGTGGAGATCATTGAAGTGTATGAGTGTGGCTTGAGGAGCCATGTGTCGGACTCATTAAACAAATGAGGTGCAGAAAATGAGACACCAGTCTTTCAATATTTAATCAAAGTGACCAGCTGCAGAGTTTCAGACTTGCACACAAACAAACACTTACATTATGCTTGTGGTATTATTATTATTGCAGTGTTTTAATTTGTTACTGGTTCTTTGCAAGGCACCTTTTAAGCTGATTAAATTATCACACATTAACCTTTACCCACACTCACCTCTGTACAATCCTACAGGGAGGATATTTATATTCATGTTGCAAGCCCCACCGTGTTTCTGCTTGGAATTTCTAATATAGTTATTGTTGACTACCAGAGCACAAGCATGCATATAATCTCTTAAATCGAAACTGATTCATTTCAGATTTGACTGTGAATTAAATTCTGTATAAACCATTTTTTTTTTTTTTGTAAAGTTAAAAGGTCCAAATAAAGAATTCTAGCCCTATTAAACTAAATGTAAATCATATGGCTAACATAACAAAGAACAAACATAAGTATGAAGTGGCTGAGAATCTCTTTAAAAAAAATAGGGAAATTTAGATAATAGAACTGGCTATTTTTTCTGCTGTTACCAACAATTTCGGAACATTTTAGAAACATCTCTGCATAGAGATGAATAAATTTTTCTCAGTTACTCAGAAATTAACAATTTATTCTCCAGGTGAGGGATGCATGGTGGGCCTGCCTCAATGAAGTCATTATGCCACACAATGACCCCAAAACAGCACCTTTCTTTCATCCAAATACAAACTGGATGCATTGATGCATTTCTGATAACTGGAGAAAATTTGTTTGATTCCATTTATAATACATTACATGGATAAAGGTATGTGGACACAGTCTTATTAATGACAAATATTTCAGCTACACAGTTCTAATAGGTGCTTAAAAATCAAGGATACAGACATGCAATCTCTAAACTTTTTTAAAACTTTTCTTTTCCATCAGGACAAAGCCCTTGTGCAAAAAGTGAGGTCCGTAAAAAAGTCTGGTAAGGATGAACATGACTGGCATGGACATGAATCCCACTGAACATCAACATCTACTTCAGTAGACCTCTGACATGATACTGAATAAAAGCAAAACCACAGCCATGCTCTAACATCCAGCAGAAAGCCTTCCAAGAAAAGTAAAAGCTGGTATAGCAGCAAAGGGAGATCCAAGCATTAATGTCCATGGTTTTGGAATTTCATATTCAGCAAGTACATATGGGTGCAGTGTTCATTTTTCCACATTTGGGTCATGTAGTGTTGGCCTATATGAAGCATAATTTCAGCTGATGTTATTGTATTATTGCTACACTGAATAAATCCAGAGAGGAAGAGATTGCACATATGACATAATAATGAACAAAAAAAAAAGCATTTAATTTTTGGTCATTTGATATAAAAACACACAAAACATCCTTTTCCAGTCAAATGTCAGCAGAAGCTGAGCCCTCCATTGGTCCATTAAAGATGGTCTGGTATGATGTCTGACCTGCATAAGGGGTGATTAACTTCAACTGTGCAGGTAGAATGCCAAACTAGGGGTTTGTGCAGGTGTGACATAATGATCATGCACTGTTCAGTGATCCTGAATCACAGACCTTTGTACATGACTGAGAAACACTGGCCCAAAGACAATCTTCTTGCAGGTGCACATCATCACTCTTCTGAGGTTTTCTCCACATGGCCACATTGTAATGACATGTTCAGTGATTTGCTTAATCAGTCTTTCCCACAAAACTGAACATGACTGCATGAGTGTACTATATGTGAGCAAGACACATGCTGGGTTGAGGAACAGTTGCCAACAAACACTTCAGCAAGGATATACGTAGCAAATAATGCTACCTTGAAATTACAGCGCAGGTGGAATTATGGACAGTTGCATGCAATCAATAAGTGTGAGAAACCAATGTAACACAAAGTCATTGTGAGGAGAGAGAATCATGCACATCTGCATTTATGACATAACAAAAAACATTTCTGATAGAAGACAAAATGCCATTCAGCTGTTTTTAATTTAATGAAGAATAGTATGAAAAAAAGTTTAACCATTCAAACATTTAAACAAAATCTTTCTTTAAAAAGTAAAAAGCTAGCTATTCTACACACTCTTTGAAGCACAACACCCGTTTGCTCTCCCCCAATACACATAATCTTCATTTGAACTGGTTGTCAATGAGAGTTCCCTTCATCTTGGCTTTCTTAGCTTCAAGTTCCGCCTGTAAATAGAGATGCAGTGTACCGATCACAATCAAAATCAGTCATAATATAAACATTGCTAAATTCCTGTTAAAGTGAGTCTTTAATAACACCACATCCTCTTAACTCGTGAATTTTTCTCTACAGTTTTGTATATAGTAACATTACCATTCACATATTTCTGTTTCATTGTAATCAATTGTCATTCATTATTCACTTTTTTCAAAAGAGTCTCATTAATATACACATCAAATTAGCAGTGTTCATGTTCTGCATTGCAGCCAAGTCCTTTGTGAGCTAAGGTTTGTTGTCTTGGTGTGTGCAAAGGCTAAAATTAATTGCACTTAAAAAAAATATATTTTGTAGTGAGGTCAACACAGCAAAACAGATTAAGTGTTACCTAAACTGATTAAGATAGTTTAAGAATGAACTTGAAAATATTAAGTAAACTCTACATTGGTACCCAATATAGAAATGCATGAATTAAAAAAATAATAATAAGTACCATTACATCAGATTTGTTAAGAAAAGTTACTGTATTAACTAAAAAAAGATAATACAGTTGAGCTATCTAGCATTAGGCCCTGTTCATAGGTAATCCGATCAAGGAAACAAATTGTGATCCATTTTTCTAAACAAATTCAGGGTATCATGGATGCATACGTACACACTAATAGCAGATAAAAGGCTAATGTGTCCTGATGGACCCTAGACAACACTGAAGGACAGCCTACTCATTTAACACATAATCATTGTGCCAAAACAAGGATTTAAACTTGCAAACTAGGTGTGGCTCCAAAAGACAAAAACTGTTCAATCAAAACATTTGGAAAAGCCCATAAATGTACCTGCAAAAGATTTCATGGAGCATCTTTGGTATGCCCGACATCAATTTGCATTGGAATCAACACTGATGAAAATGAATGTGTAGTCATGAAATCAGAGACCCACCCACTGATGAGATCTGATCACAAGTGGTCACAGGAGACACATAATAATACCAGGTGTGAATGGCAATCTGTCTTGGCTGACAAATTTTGATCAGATCACCCAAAATGGATGTTAATACCAGGAGAAAACAGGGCTCCAATCTATGTACACAACTTGGCTGATTGTTGTGTGTGCAGAATTAACTAACGTGTGTGTGTGTATGTGTGTGTGTGGTTATGTGTGTTTACACTGTGACTCATCTTTGATAAGATTATCCAGCAGCCCACGTTAAAGAGCTGCCAATGTAAATAATATTAGTTATGTGTGTGTGTATAATCTGTCATCTTTAATTATTGTGTATACTTACTCATTACAGTCATCTCTGCAGTCTATTTAAAGTCCAATTTACACCTTAGCATGAATGCACATCGTCCTTCCTTTCATCTCACTCCGTGTGTGTGTGTGTGTGTGTGTGTGTGTGTGTTCTTACTAGTTCCTGTAGTCTCCTCTTGCTCATTCCTTTTCTCACCAACTGTTTCTCAATCACTTTGGCATTCTGGGCATAAGAATCTGCCACTTCCCGCTGTAGGATGAACCCATCACAATCAACAACAGCTCTTCAGCAAAGACAAATGATGTAAGCGATGAATAAGCACTGATGAGCATAAACTCACCGCTTCAATCTCCTCCTCCTCTTCATCGATCGTTGAGACTGTAACAGAGCTGAACTTGCCCATATCTTTGGTGCGCCTTGTCATCATAACCTATAAGGGACAAATATATATTTAACATAAAGCTATTAACCATTGCCAGAATTTAACTTTTCCATTAAGGAGCAATATCTGCTCCTTAGATTTGATTTTCAGGTGCATTTTCTTACCTTTATGGGGCCATATTTTCTACTGACAATTCAAAAATTATACATTGTGTTATCCTTTTATTTAGAACACTTCAATTTGTTCAATTTATTAAAATTCTCAATCTGAATGTTCAATTGAAATCAGTATCAACTCATATTTTAAGTGATAATATGAGTATCAATTATAACAGTCTATTCAGGTCTACTCATGTTGAACCAAATTTTCTATTTAAAGTGTTTTTGCAGCGGTTGAGCACTGTAACCAGTCAAAGCCAAGTCTCTTGCTTTCTTTGAACAACTGAATCAAAATTTGAATAAGAAGTTTGTTTTAATGCTTCTAAGAGGTCCAATGAGTGAGCCAATGCAGATGCACTTTAAAAGTTTGATTTCAGTCGGACTAAAGCAATAATTTTTTTTGTAAAATGCCATGTAAATGCTTTAGTCTGACTGAAATTGTACCAGTCCGTTTTTTTTTGCGAAATCAAACTAACAGACATTTATAATGCTATTGTAGCTCTGGTTCATCCAGCATTTATACACATTAATCGGACTGCAACTGGCCTTGGCATTATGCGCATGCTCAAATGACATGTTTAGTGACAAATCTGTTCAAGTATACCGACAACAAATCCATAAACATACCAGCTGTCACTTGGAAAATAAAGACAACGATTTATTTTCTTAATCATCTTTTTATTGAAGACATATTTCCTCAGTCTAAATGATATTATTAAGCTTTTCACAGACTTTATAAGGTTGATTGAAGGCGCTTTGTGAAGTAAAGCAGAGCTTGTATTGTTAGAACAGTCTAGTAGAAAATTGCATCATCTTCTGCCTTCAGTCATCACCACAAGCACAATGGATAACATACATCTGATCTCTCATAATCAACATGTTAAGAATTTTAGTGCACTTGGCTGTAATGTTTTCTCGTTTAAAGGGTCTCACTGTTGAGAAGCAAGTTAGTGGACTTCGACAATGTGCTAATGTGACACAAAAGGTAAATTCTTCAGCAGACGTCTATCTTCAGCTTTTCAAATATGCATGGTGACATGCATAGTTGGAGAGAGAGAGATTAAGACCGTAGCTCGACTTGTGCAAAAATTATACATGCGTTGCCAACCTACGGCAGAATACAGCATGCAGTTGATCCACCCAAAACAAGTATTTTATGTAATATTAATCCAAATTAATCTTGATTAAAATCAAGGAAAATAATCGTCAACTTTATCATAAACGTGCATCCTTACTAACGAGCCTACACATTTTGCCTTCACATGTTGAATTTCGGGGGCAATTTGTCAACTTTTTTTGGCCCCAAGCACCCATTAATTTAATTATCCTGCTGTTGAAACTATATGCTGCAATTCTAACACACCTTTCCAACCAAAGCACGTGTATGGAACTTCTGTTTTGTACTTGTATCTTACCCTGACTTTCTTCGGTGTCTCTTGATTCTGACTGTATATGCTCGTGCTGCCAATTCCCTGGCCGAACTTCACCAGAGCTCCATCAACAATGAACGTTGCTGGAGTGCTATTTATCAGATGCTGATAGAACAGGAGCAGACCACATCTACACAAAATACACACATAACATACTGTTTAAACACTTCAGTTTATGGATAGTGCCCCCTGTGCCAAGAAGCCTGGCCTCCCAGTGGCCCACCTATAATTCAATTCACTTTATTGGCATGACAAAAGTACATTTTGTATTGCCAAAGCTTTTTAAAAACAACATATAAAATAGTTTAGAACAATTGAATTAGGATTTGATCAAGCAAATATAAAAGGAAAAACATTGAAAATCATTAAAAAAAAAACGGATAATAAAAATGATTATGATTAATTGTGTTTCAAGTTAACTTTAACTAATGAACTATATAAACTAAAGTAAACATTATACATTCATGTGTAATGAGAGGTTTATGGTGTGAGGGGGGGTTACATTGTATTTGATAAAACATTTATTGATGATAATTTCTTAGTTCTGGTTGACCCTCAGGAGATGACAGTATGTTACAAATGTTGCTGCTATATTTGCACATTCAGCTTTTTCGCAGAGAATTAAAGGGAGTTTTTCAGTTAGGCTGCAATTATTAAATTGGGGAAATATTTTGATAATTTTGGGATAATAGTGGTTTCTGATGATTTCATATTTTGGGCATTCAGTGAGGAAGTGCAGCTCTGTCTCCATCATTCTCAGATCGCAGTGTCTCTCCTCACGGGATACCCATGTCTGTCTGCGCCGCCTCATCTCTACGGCCAGACTATGCTTGCCGAGTCTGTACATCGTCAATGCTTTTCTTAAATTCATATCAGTCACCATGCTCAGGTAGTTTGCCATGGTGTACTCTCGATTTAGTGCCGAATAGCATTCCAACTTGTGTTGATTTTTAATGGTGTTTATCCAATTGGTGACGTATTTGTCTTTTTCTGCGTTTATAATTTGGTTGGTCCGAATAATTGTGAGTTTGTCCTGACGTTGTCTGATCTCTGCAGGAGTGAAGTCAGTCAATCTCAGCACCAACTGGCAGAGGGGACTCCTCGCCTCGCTCAGCTCTTGGTATTTTAGGGTTTTATGATGGTATGTGGTGGGGTCACTTGCCTTTATGCGTTTCCAGAATTTAATTGCCCTTTTTTGGATGTTTAAAAGGAGAGGGTATTGGCCTAATTCTGCCCTGCATCCATTGTTTGGTGTTTTTCTTTGAACTTTTGAGTATTCTTTTGCAAAATTGTGAATGTAGAGTTTCAATGGGATGTTTTTCCCAATTTACAAAGTCAAATTTTATAGGTGGACCCCACACTTCACTGACATATAATGCAATTGGTTCAATTATTGATTTGAAAAGTTTGAGCCAAATTTGAATGGGAATATCAATTTTAATTGATCTTTTAATGACATAGAAAGCCCTTTGAGCTTTCTTTTTGAGTTAATTCACAGCCAAAGTAAAGTTACCCACTGGAGTGATTGTCAGGCCAAGGTAAGTGTGTGTTTTTGTGGTTTCAATGGTTCTGTGTGAGAGTGTGAATGTGTGTGTTAGGGAACAGGAACATTTCCAGAAAATCATGACTTTAGTTTTTTGGTGGTTGACTGTCAGGGCCCAGGACTGACAGTAACCTGCCAGCAGATTCAGGCTGTCCTGCAGCCCCTCATTAGTGGGCGACAGGCGAACCAGGTCATCTGCATAGAGGAGACACTTTATTTCTGTGTCATGTAGAGTGAGACCTTGAATGGGAGAATGTTCTAGTATATTAGCCAATTGGTTGATGTTGATGTGGGCCAATTGGTGAACATTAGGCAGAAGGGCACAGTGTCTGGAGATGCTAACATTTAATTTATTAATTGTTTGGGGATGGAAAACTTTCCACTGAAGCAGAGTGGAGAAGATGATTTTTGATTTGGGGAAAATGTGTCTTGCTTTCTCCACAACAGCTCTGACAAGAGGGCACTGTGATAACTGTGTGCTGTCTATGTCAGGCCTCTCTGGGCTGGGGGATGGTGGATGTTGACCGTCTGTGTCAGGTGTCTGTGGGGTGGAAGGCAGTGTTGAGGGGGGCAGAGTATGAGCTCTGTGGATCTGTTGTGATTCCTCTCTAGCCTGGAGCAGCTCTCTCAGTGCCTGGATCTCACTTCGCTGTGGCTCCTGTAACTCTCTGAGCTGCTGCCTCAGCTCTAGTGAGGACTGTTCTATGTCCTGTAGCTGAAGTTTCATTGTGGTCAGCTCACTCTGATAGCTGTCCTTCTCTGTCTGAAACTCTCTCATCTGCTGCATGAGGGCTGACAGTCTCTGTGTGATGTGCTCTGTGTTCTGCCGGAGTTAAGTGTGGCATGCACATGTGTCTGAGTGCACAGGCTACTTCTGTTTGAGCACAGTTTCTCTGAGCTGCACCAGGTCCGTCTCCAGCCTTGTGAAGTGCTCCTGGAGCAGGGGTGCCTCTAATTTTCAGCAGTTTATGCAGGGGTGGGGCTGAGATCAGGGGTGCTGCTCTGTCGATTCTGCTCAGATGAAAGACTCTTAGCTAATAAGATTTTCTCGTGGTTCATCATTTCACGTATGGCACAAACAGAGTTTCTGGATTGTCTTTAAGAAGTTTCTGCTTATAAACTTTTCTTGCAGACTCAGTTTTGACATCAGGGGTATACTGTATGGGCATACAGTCTGTGTAGAGTGGGGAGGTCATCTGCATATGCCAGTGGGGTGACTGCAGCTGCTGCTCTGATTGGTTAATTTTCTCTGGCTCATTTGAATTGATAAATTGAGGAATGTCAGAGTCTGGAATAGCCTTGGCTGTTAGCTTTTTATCATTTTTAGCTTAAAAAAACCCAAAATGAATAATTGTATGAAAAAAAATTGTTCAGTGCAGTTTTTGTTTTTGTGCAGTTTTAATTGTACTCACTGCTTCTCCCTCTGTGAATTGTTGGATCTAGTCTTAGTTTTAAATTTCCCTCCAATTTTCCTGCAGGCCTGAGCTGCTGCGTAGCAAGATTGTGATCCTCTGCGCTGAATACGTGGTTTTAAAAACAAAAATACTGCATTTTCTGAGTTCTTTCCATCAAAGTTCAGTTCTATATGTGGTATTCTCTCAAATTTTGTCATTTTTTTACCTAACTCTCATCTCAAAACAGCAAAAAAAGAAGAAACTTTAAGAGCTCACGCAGATCATGATCACTCTCTTCTGAAGTCTCTCTCTTAACATTACATAAATTCTAAACTATATCTGTAGAGGAGATAAATGGGATAAAGTTAGTATTAAGTTAAATATTCACTTAATAGTCAACTAGGGTGCATAAGAGACCATCTGAAAATTCCACACACTGCATTAATATGTCGCTGGCATTCTAACATTCGTTTATATGTAATGTCTGTTCTACACTAACAAACACTGTTGTAGTAAATAAAATAAACATTCTAAAATGAAGCTTTTATGTATAAAACATATGCCAATTAAATGCATGCTTGGACACATCTTTGTTTTAGCACTGTGGGCAGGATTTTAAGACGGTCACTTATGTACACTAGGCAATGAAATGGCATTGAATAGCGCATTTTCAGGCAGAATTCTGCAGCTACAACAAGCATTGACTGTTTTGAGCACAATGTTTTATGGTCAAATAGTATATTTATATAGACTTTAACCTAACTGTGCAAATGATAATTGCTGGAGATTATGAGATCTGAAGTTTTAGTATTAGTACAACATCTTTGACAGCTCCTACTTCAGTTCTACTTAATGTGCATTGTACATTCTGGTTTGGGAAATAGGTTTTTATATATAAAAAAAAATAAAAGAAGCAAATTAAGATTACTGTAATAGAGCAATTTCCCATGTTATTATCCTACGATTGAATACTTCTGAGCACAACTTAAGATCGATCAACTTAAGATCGATCTTGTCTTGGCAAGCATTCACTGTTTACATTTACATTTAGCAGACACCTTTATCCAAAGCGACATAAAAATGTGGAACAAAACAAATAATTTGTCATACAAAAGTCAATAATATCTTCAGTATTGCACTGCCAAGTTCTCACAGTGGCTGAAGTATTAAAGAGACAGCCTTTTTTAGTTAAAAAGTAAGTGCATTTAGTGTTCATTTAGGAGGTTGGAAGCTCATTCCACCACAGAGGGTTAATGATTGTGAAATGGACTTTGTGCCTCTTTGTGACGGGACCACCAGGTGCTGCTCATTAATTGAATGAAGAGAGTGAGTTGGGACCTAGACCTGGAGAAGTGAATAGAATTAAGAAGGAGCTGGTCCATTAGCTTTCCTGAAGGCCAGAGTCAAAGCCTTGAAATTGATGTGGGCAACCAGTGGAGTGAAATCAAGAGTTTGAAAATAGAGGAAATAATTTTGTATGTGTAAGATTTTCCTTTATGAAACAACTTATTGGTATAGAATTATGTTAATTTTATGAGGGTTTTTTTGCCAAACATTGACTGTCATTAATTTAATGTTTTGCTGTACAATGATATAATCAGTACATTTTTTTCTGAAACAAAATACTTTTAGGATGTTGGCATTTACTGTGGTGTGATATGCAATACTCCATCTCTAGCTTTTTAAACAGCATTTTCTAATTTTTGTTTTAAACTACACTTTTTTGTTAAAAATAACAAAATGTTATTAATGAGAGAGTGCAACAAAAATCCATCTTTCAAACCATGTCTTTACCCAAATACACTTTGATAAATCTATAATAATTATTTATATTTTAGAGCTGAGACATTTTCACAAGACATTGCACACATACATCATTCGCCTGAGCATGTTAATGTCATATCCGTAAACAGAGAAAATAAGCTCCGGCTTCTGTAGCGTGTGTATGGAGTGGGAGTAGCATTAAGCTGAAAGTTTGGTGTCACAACGAATGAGCAAAATTGACCATGGACCATTAAAAACGGCAAACCTCTGTGGAATCAACGGTTGTAAAAACAAAGACCTGAATCATCATCGGCTTGGCTTTTCAGAGGTGGTGACAACTCAGAGATCTAATTTAAAAAGATTTAATAGCGACCCAGGGATGGCTTTTTTCTTACTCAACAGGTAAGATATTTTATTGATAAGGTTTATGTACAGTTGTGTAATCACACATACAGACGTCTTTTATAATACAATATTTACACTAATATTTTTGCACAACTTTTCACTTGACAGCACACGTCTGCATTTTTCTTTACATTGGCAATAATTTATATAAATAAATCCTTTAGTCTTGAAATTATGTTGACTGCTGGTTGGTAACAATGAAAATCTATAAATTAGTTACTATAATGGTCTATTTGTCCAGAATATCCTGCAGTTATAAAAACTTTGCAACATTTGACCTTATCAGACTAGCAATCATTGTGTCTAATGTTAACGAACGTTGCTTTTTAAACGTCTTTTAATTATAAAACATTTAAGTCAAAACAACATCACAAGACATGGCACTTATCTGCTCAGATTACATGTTTTCGGATATCAGTCTTTTCCTTTCTTTCATAATTTATTTGTCCATTCGCTCTGATAAGATGTCCTTTATCCAGTGTACACCGGTGCCTCGAACCACATTCATCTGTGCAGACGAGCAGAGCCGATGCACAATTTGCGTCATTACCAAAACAATGTTCTTCCTCAAGACGACTATAGTTTTATTTTTCACTAGAGGACCAGAAGTTACATAGTGTATTTAGTAATAATTATAATAAAGCTTTTATGAATACTTTTTGTAGTTTTCTACATTTATTTTTTCACTGTTAGACCATTTCAAATAAACTAGTGACATTAATATGTTTACAAATGGAGACAATGCTAAAGGAAATGGTGACCTTATTCAAGACCTTTACACACGTTCCTTACACTACATAAATTCTAACCTAAAATCTTGATAGCTCATTCTAAAGAACAACATGGCAAGATGGCTTACAGTTCAGCGTTTCCCCATATGCATTTTATGAGTGCAGCTGTTGGGATTTCACATGTTCATTTAATATTCTTGACGCAACTCTACACTGCGAAAGAGACCCAACCACACACACAAAAATACACGCACACACACACTGATGTCACTGTATAACACACGTGTCAAACTCGCTTAATTTCTTGTGGCCCACAAGCTGATTTCTGAAACGTAGGATGGCAGGGGATTGTAACTTTTCAGTGAACAATTAGTTAGCGCTTTCCTCATGAATATAAATGAGACTTCCCCTGTCATCTGTATGTTTTGGAGCACATTTTGCTCGCTCCAAAAGCGGAATGAAACAGCACTACAGGGGTCAATTATCAACACGGTTCAATCATGCATAGAGCAGCACGAGCGCAAGCAGGTGCGATAATTTGCAGACTGGTCTCAACTGAACAGACCATTTTAAATGCGCATATGAAGCAGTGAGATTCGCGGCGGGGATTGCGAATTGTCACAGAATTGTCTGTTGCAAAACTCTTATGTCTCGGTGATGAAACAAACATTAAAACAAACACCCCCCACATTCTAAATAGCACTGATAACGAAAACAGGAGAAAACTTAAATTAGAAGGCTTTTCAATTCGCATATAACAACACTTACACATTTTTTACCATGTATTTACTGCAGTAACACTAACTGTACTGTACTAACTATGGTAGTTGTGGCAGGAAAAACATTCTGAATGTATTTAGACTTTTTTTCCATTACAAAAATGCCATAGTTCTTTATATAGAAACCATAGTTACTAACCATGTTAGTGAGGAGCCATGCATGGTTTTATGGTTATTATGGTACATTTTCATAATTATTATGGACCAAGCTATCAGTTTTTCATTTTCCATCTGCATCCCAAATTCAAAATCAATTATGTATTGTCAAATGTGCATTTCAATGAACATAACATGTAATATTATTTGTGTGGGTGCTACTAAAGCAGATGTTGTTGCCATATTTTCAAAGGGCCCTTTGAGGGCACAAATAATCCCTGATGTGGCCCAGGCTGAAATTTAGTTTGACACTATTCTTTGACCTACACATAATACAGGTCCGGACACATGCACAACAGCACCTCTGCTGAAAAAAAAAAAATCTTAGGGGAAACACTGCAGTTTGTTGGCAAACCCAGAATGTTTGGGTGTATTGACATTTGTCATGAGTATTTTTGTTCATTTTTCAAGAATTTTTCATTGTCCAGCTTTAATAGACTCAGGAGCTGATGAGAACCTCATGGACATCACCCTGGCCAGATAGCTGCTTAATCCTCTTGAGGTGAGTTCCAACCCAATGAACATGCAGGCCTTGGATGGCAGACCACTAGGGCCAGGCAGAATAGAGTATGTCACTAAACCTGTCCAATTGAAAATTGGTACCCATCAAGACCCAATTCAGTTTTCCCTGGTGAACTCTCCAAAACACCCTTTAGTGCTAGGATTTCCTTGGCTCCTCATAATCCACAATTTAATTGGACATCTGGTCAGATGCTGAATTGGGGCCCTAACTGTAAAACCTCCAGCCATCTACATTTCACTACCTTCCCCTCTATCAGTTCAAAGACTATTCACCCTGGTGTAAAGTCCTGTGTTAAGCAATCCCATTCTGAGGCAGATCTCAGCAAGGTACCCAAGGACTATCATGATTTAAGTGAGGTCTTCAGTAAGAGCAAGGCCACAGCATTACACCGTCACAGACCATATGACTGTGACATAGATTTACTAGTGGACTTTACCTCCCAGAGGTCATTTGTATCCACTTTCTGTTCCTGAAACAGCAGCTCTGGAGGAGTACATTAATGAGGCACTAAAGATAACCTGATTCAACCCTCCAAGTCCCCTGTGTCTGCTAGCTTATTTTTTGTGCCCAAGAAAGATGGGGGTCTCCGGCCCTGTTTTGACTTTCAAGCTCTTAACAGGGTCACCATTAAGAATAAATATCCATTACCCTTGATGGCCTCAGCATTTGACCTGCTTATGGGTGCGACAATTTTCACAAAGCTTGATTTACACAATGCTTAGGCCTACATCTAGTGCATATCAAAGAAGGGGATGAATGGAAAACAGCGTTTAGCACACCAACTAGCCAATATGAATATTTTGTGATGCCCTTCATGCTATCCAACTGTTCCAGGCCTTCGTAAACAATATCTTGAGACTTTTTCAATAGATCAGTGTTCTTGTACCTGGATGACGTCCTCATTTTCTCCAGATCACTAGAAGACAACCAGAAACTTCCATCAGACACTCCATTGCAGTTATATGTAAAAATGGAGAAATGTGAGTTTCACTTGTCCAGCACCTCTTTTTTAGGCTTCATCATCTCTCCAAAAGGGATTTCAATGTTTCCAGCCAAGGTGCAAGCAATGATTGACTGGCCAACCAATGTTGTACTCTTCTACCATCTAGGGTCTAAGAACATCCACGCGGATGCTCTTTCCCGCCAGACTGATAGCTCGGGTACCGACCTAGTCCCATAAAATATAATTCCTCTAGTTCGCATAGTTGGACATGTCCAGCTGGGTCTGGAGGAGGCAGATCAAAGAGCTCAGCTAACCAATCCAGATCCAAGTGAGTGTCCAGTAGGACGGCTGTATGATCTGACTGCAGTAAGCTATGTGCTAAGTTTTACAATGGGGGCATGATGCACCTTTAGTGGTACACCTTGGTGCTGCTAGAACGGTGGAGTTTGTAAGCAGACGTTTCTGGTGGCCTCAGATGAAAAAAGACATTGAAGACTATGTACGGTACGTGCGTGCATGACATGTGCTGCTCAGAAATCAAGCAATAGGGCACCAACTGGTTCTCCCCTGCCCTTGCCAATTCCTCACTGGCCCTGGTCTCATATATCCATGGATTTTATTTCAGGCTTGCACTTGATTTTTGTAATTGTGGACAGATTTTCTAAGGCTGCTCATTTCATCCCTCTCTCAGGACTCCCCTCTGCATGATACCATGGCATCCCAGCTGACATTGTGTCAGACCGTGGGCCTCAATTCTCCTCAAGGTACTGGAAAGCATTCTGGTCATAATTTAACACCTCTGTGAGTCTATCCTCAGGCTATCACCCCCAGTCCAATGGGCAGACAATGGGGGTGTGAACCAGGAACTAGAAAAGTGCCTGCGATGTGCTGTCTCCAACAATCCTGAATCATGGAGCCAAAAATTTGTGTGGGCCGAGACCCATTGCCCATAACCAACAAGTCTGTTCATCTACAGGGATATCTCCATTTCAGGTGCAATTTAGAATTGAGCCACCTTTCTTCCCTAACCAACAGACAGAAACTGTAGTTCCCTCAGCCAATCCCTCCCCAGGTCTCTCCGGGTGAGTCCTGTTTTCCATCTCCCTCTTTTAAAACCTGTATTAACATCCCATTTGTCCCCTCCTGTCTCTCTTACACCTTGTCATTTTATTGCAGGTGGTCCGGTATATACGGTCCAAAGATTGCTGGATTCTCGCCGGATTGGTCGCAGTGTTAAATACTTAGTGGACTGGGAAGGTTATTGGCCTGAGGAACACTCTTGGGTTCCATCAAGGCACATTTTGGACCCTGCACTGATCCGCGATTTCCACCTGGAGAACCTTAACAAACCCGGGTCAAAGACGAGATCACAAACTCCACATAATTAAATAATGTATTTTAACATCCTTTCTGCTCTTTGAAGTCAAATAAAAAAGTTAAAAAAAAAAAAAAATGAAAATCACAAACTAAAATTAAAACATGCAATTTGCGTAAACATTTAGAAAAAACAATTGTCATAATAGTGTTGTCATTAGGTGAGCTCATATCGAATCGTGAACTTCATATCGTACATCGAACCGAATCGTGAGATAACCATATTGTTTCATTCCAAGTAAATAATGTTCCATGTGAACTCTAAACTCAGGCGCTGAACAATACAACCCACCCGAACTTCATATATTTATTTTATTAATTTATATATATTTATTTAATTTTTTTTATTTTTTGCACATTCCCTTGCACAACTTCTACCTCCTGATGCTGCTTGCACTGTTATGGCCACCAGCCATATACATATATTTACATATTTATACCTCATTCTGTACAATGCACCTTCAGTTTATGCTTCTTCATTTGCACCCTGTACTGTATTACAGACATTTGCATTGAGCTGTTCTCTGCTTCTCTACATCATAACTTTGCACTCAAAACCCATATTGTATATACTCACATATTTTTATATATCTATATTTATATATATATATATATATATATATATACATATACACTACCGTTCAAAAGTTTGGGGTCACTTGTCTGAAATGTTTCTCATGATCTTAAAAATCTTTTGATCTGAAGGTGTATGCTTAAAAGTTTGAAATTAACTTTGTAGACAAAATATTATTCTGCCAAAACATATACATTTATTTAATTACAAATCTAAAATTTCCTAAAAAAAAAAAAAAGTTTTTGAAATGGATGACTTGGATCAAAATATGAAGAAAAGAAGCCAATAAGTGCCCAACATAGATGGGAACTCCTTCAATACTGTTTAAAAAGCATCCCGGGGTGATTCCTCAAGAAGTTGGTTGAGAAAATGTCACGAGTACATGTCTGCAAAATCTAGGCAAAGGGTGACTACTTTGAAGATGCTAAAATATTACATAGTTTTGGATTTATTTTGGATTTTTTGGTCACAAAATAATTCCCATATTTCCATTTCTATTATTCCATAGTTTTGCTGACTACTATTATTCTAAAATGTGAAATAAATAAATAAATAAAGAATGAGTAAGTGACCCCAAACTTTTGAACGGTAGTATATATATATATATATATATATATATATATATATCTCAAAAAAAAATATATATATATATATATATATATATTTTTTTTTTTTTTTTGCACTTCTGGTTAGATGCATTGACTGCATTTCATTGGCTCTGTACTTGTATTTTGCACAGTGACAATAAAGTTGAATCTAATCTAAAAAAAATAATCTAATGTTCAAACTTCACTTCATCAGTTTATGCAAAGACATGCAAAGGCAGTATGACACATTTGTATTCGCATATCCTTTCGCAAACACGCATTGCAATGGTGGAGACAGGGTGCCGATTTTTGACTCCCTAGTATGGTTATGGTACAGGTTTAGTGATGGGGAACAATCAGGTAGCAGGGGAGTTCGAATCTGGAGGGGAGTCAGATTTTACCGCAACACAGTTTTTCCCGTTAGACCTTCCATGGGTTATGTTTATATAAGATCATCGATAGGTCATATTTGGCCTCATATCCGTCACATCGGTTACACTTTGGAAATTAAAAAGAGCAGTTTGCTATTGGAATTTGTTTGATTCCAATGTGAAAAGTTTAAATCCACCAACAGCAGCTGCAGGGTAAGTAGTTTCACTAAAGCAGACGTGATAACTATATAATATAAATTATCATAAAATATATAAAATCCTGAGTTTTTCCTGATCCATCGATCCTGATGGAAAAAATTATGTTAAGCCCAAATCTCCAATAATCTTTTGGAAATGCGCTGTTTTAGCTCCACAAACAACACTTCATGGTCATTTTCAGCTAAATTTGAGTCAAGCACCCATAGACAACAGCACTTTTCTATGCTGCCAAAAGAACCCAGAAGGGCCAAGGGGAGCGGATGTTTGTAAACAGTAACAGACACATCTGACCCCAGCCTGTCCCCCTTAGTTAAAATGGTCTAGAACGGCTACTGCCACAGCATGGCAGAGTCATCATGGCGACAGAGGAAGCACAGCCCTGCAGCCCAATAGGATAGAAGGACTGGCTTTTCTTAATATATGCGCATTCTTATTTAAGGAGAGGAGATATTAAAGTTTTATGATTTGAAAAGGTTTTCATGATTGATTGATTGATAAAAATAGCAGCATATAATATGCAAGTGATGCTGTACAGTCACCTAGTAAAGATGTCAAAATAAACCCTGACAGGCAGTTTCAGGATCTCGTATAACCCCGAATGGGTTTATTATACGACAATTTGCAGAGAGCCGTTTAATAGTTTTGCTTCTGCTGTAACAATGCAGTTCATAATATTTTTTTTATATGCTGCAATACATTTTCTCTGTCAAAACTATTTAATATTTTGTCTTCTGTACAAGAGGTCGACCGACATTTCAGAATTACAATTTATTGGGGCCGAAAGTTCAGTTTTCTTAACTAGCGACTATCGGATATTTAATTTTTCTGTGGCCGGCGCTGGAGGATTCTACCGTCTGAACCCCTTGGTTCTGAATCTACAGCAGTGTTCCCAAACTGGGGTACGTGTACCCCTGGAGGTACGCGAGGTGACAATGGGGGTACGAAATTGACATTCTGAGGTTTACCGTTCTTTCAATTTCATCAAGGTCTAATATAACTTTCAAACCTGCAGTTCATGTATTTCTCACTGGCAAAAATAATTTTGTGTGCCCTCTAGTGTAGAAACACCAAAATGGTTGTAGAAAAAGGTCAGAAAAATATGCTTTGAAATAACCCGATATTTTGCAGTTAAAAAATGCATCTACTCATGCGTCGTGCGTCACACAAGTATCTTTTTTCATCTGGCCAGCCCAGTGCTAGGTGAAGTAGCTTAGTGATAGTTAATGTTTCACTGTTTTACCAGACTTGTCAGTCATCCACGATTTAATTTAGTTTTTTTGTTTTGCAGTTTAAAAACGCAATTTGTATTTAAGGTTAGATGCATAGTGAGTTTTGATTCTGATGGTATAAGTTCAAATGCTTTGATGACAGGTTTCAGACATTCAGCAGCACCAAATCATTTTCCATATTCACACGCAGTAAGTTTCGATCACATTTGCTCGCACGCTAGAGACCTGTTTTTACATTGTTCCATGATGTTCAGCAAATGAGCTCAACCTTGCTAACAGTGTCAAATGTGACACAAAAAAAGCACCTTGAGCTGACTGCGCAATGGCACAGATACTTACCCTCAATGCTCGAATTCGGCCAGCATTGCCGCACCTGCAGTGATGCACAATTCCATGCACAGAATCGAACGCTGTTATTATGACGCGATGAAGGGGGAGTTTTCAAGTTATGCATATCTATATCTAGCATTCCAATCTCAATCGGTAAGCCATTTATTCAGTATGTGTATGATTAATATAACATACAAAACATGTAAAAATATAACATGTTTAATATAAGTGAGTTGCTTTACAAAAATAATTGTGTTAAACAGACATATTTTAAAATAACCTATGTGTTTTATCTATGCGTTAGAGAGGGGGTACACGAAAGGACGTTGAATGTTTGAAGGGGTATGCCACTAAAAAGTTTGGGAACCACTGATCTACGGTATAACGACGACACTCTAGAGGTTAAATAAAAAACAAATCATTTTCATGAGAGAGCACACTGATATATAATATATCCAATGTGTTCATGTAAGGGCACATGGATATATATCATATGCAATGCCATTCTAAAATTACATTTAAAAAACAAGACTAGAGTTGATTTTATTTCTACTCCTTTTTCTCTCCCCCTTCTTGTATATCATTCATAGACTACATATGACAATTAAAATAAATATTGTCAGAATATTGATGAAGCATACAGTTGCTATTTGGCTTTGTAAGGCAGTGTTTTATGTTACTACAGAACATCAAACACATTTGATCTCTTATATTTTCATTAAATTCAGATGGCAAAGGCTTTGAAGATTCCAGTGTTAAGACATTTTTTAAAGTTTCGCCATTGAAAGTGATACTAAAGTTCAGCACTATTTTACATTAAGTAAAAAGTTTCATTCATATTATAAATGTGTAAAACCGATTTATCGGCTATCGGCATGTTTTCCCACCTTAGTTATCGGCATAGGCAAAACCCACTATCGGTTGACCTCTATTCTGTATGCATGTTGCATGTTGTCTGGGCTGTGTGATATTGTAAAATATGTTGTGCTCACTTACTTTCCACATTTGTTTCGAAACTGCCTTTCGATGCCCTCTGACCTACACATACATTGAGAGAAATGCAGCAGTTAGCGAATCATAAAAAAACTACAATGCAAAACTCCAACACAAACCTTTTTAGAGACACATACACACCTTTTTAAATACACAGTCTCATCTTCCTCCACGTTGCAGAATTTGTGGGCGTGTTTTGCTGAATCAATCATTCGGGCCCTGTCCCTTGGTCTCATGGGCAATTTCTCTATCTGACACTCTAAAAAGGAACACAGGAGTTTAATTCTCTCTCTCTCTCTCTCTCTCTCAATGTACAAAACACACAATGCAAACCCAATACACAAACCCAAAACACTCTTATGAAGGAGAAAGTTTATATCCTATAAACCAGTCTTATCTCACTGACCTTTCTCCATAGATGATAACAACAGCCAAAGTATCAGGTGCCTGCAATTTTAGCCTGTATTAACTTTAAACTATCCTCTACGAAATAAAACTCAATTTATCATAATTAAGATATTATTTTTTTAAAGTGCATATCTTTTAAGTGATGTTTAATTCTGTTCTATGTCTAATAGTGATGTAAATGTAGCTTGAAGTTTAACTAGACAATTTGAAATTATTTAGCTTCATGGTGTTTACTTTTTGAACATCAAAATCTTGCAAGTGAGTCTAATCACTTGCATAATTTCCACAGAGGAAAATCACCTGAACAATACCATAAGAATAAAAGCAGCCCATAAATTATCCTGAGGTCTGATTATATTTTAAGTGTGAGTGTTATATCTTATACTCACACACTCTTGCTGTGCTGGATAATTGTGTGAGAATTCACAGAAGCCTAAAACTGTGCTGGAAAAGGCATGGATCACATCAAGCCTACACATGCATCATTCCATGATGCAATTCTACGACACTAAAATCTTAAGGGTACATTTTACCTCAGGAAAACATGCAATGAGATAGTTAAATTAAAAAGTAATAATCACATTCTGCTTTTAGCAACACATCCTCATATATAGCACATGCAATGATTGAGTTGTCTAGAAAACTAGTGCATCAGTAAGATATTTAGATCCAGCACCAAACTAGTAATTTTCCATTTTGCACACATTTGTTTATGCAATGCAACTTATAGCACACTTAAAGGGAATAACCTGCGATTAAGTGCCTTGATCAAGTGCATAATGGTGATGGGCTCAAACATTTCTGCTACCACTACCAGCCCAGATCTTTAAACAGTAGGCTAAACCACACTTCAATATTTATATTAAACCAAGTGTTCATTATATTACTTATGAACATATACTTCTCAGCAAACTTTAGGCAGACTGGGCCTCTCTTAATGTGTGAGACTAGCTAACTGCATCTTTGTTTTTATTGTTTGTATAGTTATTAGACTGAATTTTGTAGCAGAATAGATTGAATTTACCACTTTAAAGTTAGCAAGGAAAAATAATTTATATTCAAAAACCACTAGGTCAAAAGCTTAAATGTGACATTGACAGAGGCACTGTTAGAAGTTTTGGGCCCCTTGACAACTTTGAACTCTGGGTCACCTTACTTATCCCAACCAGTAATTTATTTTCCCCCAAAAAATTATCATTATTAATAAATAAACATAAATATGCACATTAAATAAGATACACTAAAAAACTAATTTAAGTTTGAATAGTTCATTAAAATAGCTTAATGCGTTTAAATAACATACAAATTAGAATGTTTGATCATGTCATTTTAGTGAGCTGGTACTGTGCTTCTAATGCTGTCTTTTTATAATTTAAATGTTGATTTAAGTCATCTCTTGAATATCTAAAGGCAAACAAAACCAGATGTTTCCCCCTACAATCAGAGAGCATTAGAATAGAACAGATTTTATACAGGAGGAAAACTAAGAGCTTGGTCCATAATTAATTTTAAGCCCTTGATTTTCCTATTACTTTCATAGAATTAGGTTAGGTTTGATAAACCTTTGATGGATCATCTTTAAGCAGATCTATGTCACTTTAATCTCTTTAAAACAAACTATAGCATTTTGTTATGCCTTTGTTATAACAATTCTCCTTCCCCTTTTATAGTTTAAAATAATCTATATAATTTCTGTCAAATCATAACAGTTATTACAGTTAGTGTTGCTACAGTAATGGCACACATCATGTGTTAGTCTTTTCCTCATAAGTGCTGTTTAGAATTCAGCTTCTGTGGTTTGTGCCACGCTGTTTAGTGTAATCTGTACGATCCAGTCAAGTCTAGTTTATGACAGTTCCACAAATATGAATTTGCATGCAATTCATGCCGCGCTGTAATTTAGCACTTAAAAAAAAAGAAAAAAACAGCATTTGGGATAAACCATTGAATGTCTTAAGGGGGGATCACCTACACTAGATCATCTTTTATTATTAAGTGAGAGCAGTTTTTATTACCATACCAGTGTATAGTGTTCACGTATCCCAAAATGATGCAGGAAAAGAGTCAGGAGTTCTGCTGGGCAGAGGCATCATGCCCATTTGGATTGCATCAGATCCTGCAACATCTGGACAGACCAGGGACATATGCAAGGATCCTTTTTGTGGACTTCAGTTCGGCTATACTCCATTTCATTATTATCTCTGTCTTGTTGCTGTATTATTTGTGCACTGGAAGCTTGTCACCAAGACAAATTCCTTGTATGTGTAAGCAGCACACTTGTCAATAAAGCTCATTCTGATTTACATGATTCTTCAGAAGTTGGGGTTATAAGGGGATTGCTTTGGCTGTCCTTGGTGCCCCCCTAAATAAGTGCATGCAGCTCCTGCTGCTGTTTCCCTGTCTGTCCAGTGTTCTTACAGTTGGAGTCAGGAGTTTACATACACCTAAGCCAAATACATTTAAACTTTAAAGTTTTTCACAATTAATTTAATCGTAGAAAACATTCCCTGTCTTAGGTCAGTTAGGATCACAAATTTATTTTAAGAATGTGAAATGTCAGATAGTTGAGAGAATTATTTATTTCAGCTTTTATTTCTTTCATCACATTCCCAGTGGATCAGAAGTTTTCATACACTTTGTTAGTATTTGGTATCATTGCCTTTAAATTGTTTAACTTGGGTCAAACATTTTAGATGGCCTTCCACAAGCTTCTCACAATAAGTTGCTGGAATAAGTTGCTGGATGGGAAGACCCATTTTCGACCGAGCTTTAACTTCCTTGCTGATGTCTTGGGATGTTGCTTCAGTATATCTGCATAATTTTGCCATCTATTTTGTGAAGTGCACCAGTGTTTCCTGCAGCAAAGCACCCACACAACATGATGCTGCCACCCCCATACTCCACAGTTGGGATGGCGTTTTTCGGCTTGCAAGCCTCACCATTTTTCCTCCAAACAGTTCCATTTCTGTTTGATTAGACAAGAGGACATTTCTCCAAAGAGTAAGATCTTTGTCCCCATGTGCACTTCCAAACTGACGGATTCTCAAACACTTTTAAAATTCACTGGAAGAACATGGACGTTCCTGTGCTTTGGGGAGAACAAACGGCTCTCATACCACGTCCACAAAGGACTAGATATTTTAAGCACCAGACGTGTAATATGACACCTGTTCTTCAATATTCACAGCCCTGTTGTGAGAAAGCTCCTCTAAAAGCGTTTCCCTGTTCACACATTCGAATGCGATATGACGCTCTGCCGTTCTGGTGCCAAGACATGTGAGGAGTACAACATGATGTTAGAGGACAAATCTTAACCCCGGACCGAACCGGAGATCCTCCACCATACCTAAACACAAACATCCATTTTAGGCCCTAAATCTCAAATAGTTTTTTGTGTTTGTTTTTAGTTTAGGTATGGTGGAGGTGTTCTGACAATCTGTCCTACCTCTCAGAATGTGCTACCAACACGCACTACGCATGCGCAATACGCTTTGTAGCATATCTGAAGACACGCCCATAATTTTGAGCTACCTTGCCTTAAAAATCACAAGTTTAGGGTGAAAAAATGTAAGTAAAATCTTGTTTAATAATAGTGCAATTTTGTGTAGTATTTTATGGTAAAAAAATGAAAATCTCAATAATAAATCTGTATTGTCTGTGATAAAAATATACGCTATAGGAACTTGACGGTTAAACAGCACCTTTGTATAACTGAAGTGTACGTGTGTTCGGATACGTTATCTAAATATATATATTTTAAATACTCTAGAACTGTATCTGAAATCTACTCAAATTAAACTTTATTTAGCACAAATAACTTGTAGAGTTGTGTAAATGACAACACATTAAAACACGTTTTTATGCTAGTGTAATGAAATTGGCTAGTCTGTAGAATTCGCGAGAACAATTTTTCATGCTTTGAGTGCACATTATATATAAATATGATGTATGTGGTTAGTGAATCGCGAAAGACGCGTTAAAAGGTTTGGTTCGATCTTTTTGCGGGGTATTAATCTAATTCCGTATAACAAACTGTTTTGTCTTAAGTGAATGTAAACAAGTGTGACAAAAATTGGATATGCATCTGTAAATGCGCTTTTCACAGTACACATTGTACACATACTTAAAACACATTTTAAGTATTAAATATTGCAAATGTGATTTAAAGTTATTAGTGCCAATATCTATTGGCCATAGGCTATGTCACATTGTAGAGTAAATATTTGATGGGACTGAATAGATGTTTGCTATGTTTGAAGACTATCAGATATTAGGCCTAATTGTAACATGAGATGAATTGTAAACTAGGACAACAACAATAATTGTTTGTGCATTAAGCCTATCAGTGTAAATCTAACATTGTTGTTATGATTAGATGAGTTTCTAACTATTTATATTAGCACCTACAGGGTTAGTCCGCATATTATTTAACAGAGTTATGTTAAAGGTGCACTTTTAAAATGCTTGTAAATATATATTTAATATTTTTGCTAATTGCTAAAGTATTATAGATGATTAAATTAATGGTATTTTTTAAATATGTTTAAAATTATGTCTACTCACATGAGATTAAGACTAGTCACATGAGTGTTTTAAAATTATTAGTGGTGCTTGCCATAGGCAAAGCATCACTATTGTTCTCTTGCATACTTATTATTATTAGTGGTGCTTGCAAAGCAACACTATTGTAATCTCACATACTTATTATTAGTGGTGCTTGCAAAGCAACACTATTGTAATCTCACATACTTATTAGTGGTGCTAAGCGATCGGGGGTACGGTGTTTGCCCCAGGGGCAAAAAATTGGGCAAAAAATCCCATTGACTTAACATTGCGCCGAACTTTGACGAGTCATAGCTCAGAGCAAGGATTTCACAGAGACGTGTGATTTACCACATTTGATGAGGCTGGCAGGCTCTGTGAGAACATACCTCACAATGGGGTAAAAGTTGCACCCCTGGGGGGCAGGAACTGCCCAAATTTGCCCCAATGTTAAGTCAATGGTAGATTTTGTATTGAACATAATTCTGGATCACAGTGTCTTAGAGACAAGGGGGTGGGCTCATTTTACTCAGACGACCAATCAGTCTCTCAGGATCATTGTGAAGCTATCAAGCCACGCCCTAGCAACCATTTACAGCACCTTAGCAACAAGTCCAATAGACTACCATTGAAATAGATCAAAGGGATTTCTCCGGACTGAATTATCATAGAAACACGAGGGTGGTCTCGTTTGACTTGGGGCAGTAAAACAGCCAATCATGAATCCCATCAGCACTTCCTAGCCCCTCCCTAGCAACCATTTTCGAGCACCTTAGCAACCAAAATCCAAAGAGAAATATCTTCCATTCTGAATGTCACAGAGGCATGGGAGTTGGTTTATATCATTCATACTGACAAACAGCCTTTGGAGATTCATCATTGGCAGCTGCCAAGCCACTCCCTAGCAACAATTTAGAGCACCCTAGCAACCACATTTATTGATTTCGATTACAGTAAGATATCTTCAGATCAGAATGTCCTAGAGACATGATAGTTGCTTTGTTTTAATTGGGTGAGTAATCAGTCTTCGGCTTTCATCATGTGAACTTTTTAGCCACGCCCTAGCAACCATTTAAAGCACCCTAGCAACAAAACACCATTGACATCAATTCAAAATCACTAAGATGTGTATCTTAGGATCAGAATATTGTAGAGACTTCCGGGTTGACTTATTTAACTCAGGATGGAAAGTAGACTTGATAAATATCACCCTGGTAACTGCCTAGCAACCAAATGGGGTTACCCTAGCAACCAAGAAAAAAAATCACATATCTCTGCACAAGAAAATCACAGAGACTTCCGGGTTGATTTGTTTTACTCAGGATGGCAAGGAGCATTGTTGCCTGTCACCTTGGTAACTGCCTAGCAACCAGATGGGGTTACCCTAGCAACCAAGAAACAAATCACATATCTCTGCACAAGAAAATCACAGAGACTTCCGGGTTGACTTATTTCACTCAGGATGGCAAGGAGCATTGTTGCCTGTCACCTTGGTAACTGCCTAGCAACCAGATGGGGTTACCCTAGCAACCAAGAAACAAATCACATATCTCTGCACAAGAAAATCACAGAGACTTCCGGGTTGACTTATTTCACTCAGGATGGCAAGGAGCATTATTGGCTGTCACCTTGGTAACTGCCTAGCAACCAGATGGGGTTACCCTAGCAACCAAGAAACAAATCACATATCTCTGCACAAGAAAATCACAGAGACTTCCGGGTTGACTTATTTCACTCAGGTTGGAATGTAGACTTGATAAATATCACCCTGGTAACTGCCTAGCAACCAGATGGGGTTACCCTAGCAACCAAGTAACAAATCACATATCTCTGTACTAGAAAATCGTAGAGACTTCCGGGTTGACTTATTTCACTCAGGATGGCAAGGAGCATATTTGACTGTCACCTTGGTAACTGCCTAGCAACCAGATGGGGTTACCCTAGCAACCATGAACAACACCAATATCTCTGCACCAGAACATCCTACTGTCATGGGGGTGGCCTCTTTCAACTTTGGGCAGTAGGTGGGACATTGTGGTAAGAAATTTTGCCACGGCAAGCACCACTCACATTTTCTTCAGGAAATGTACATTCTAGTTTATACTGTTATTTTACATTGTGGCACAAGTACATCCATGAGCACTACCAGGCCAGATCAGATCAAGTCTTCAAAACACTTAATGCATCCACACCGGTAGGCTTCTAAGATCACTGGATGAAGAAGAACCAGTTCCTTGGTGCATCTTTAATTTGTTTGGCTATGCTTATTTTACTTGTTGAAAAGATATCTTCTGCAAATTCTTGTTTGTCATCTGTCTACTGCTGAATCTTTTACTCTCTACAGCACTGTAATCATGGAGGAAAGATATGAAGAAGTTCTCAATCTACTCACTTTAAACAAGTTCCCTGCACAGTACAGCAAGTCAGAACGTCAAAATTTGAAGCGGTTTGCAGCAAAGTTCAGAATCATTGGTTAGTATGTCAGTAGTTTTGTATCAAAAGTGGGTTAAATTATTTACTTCTATCATATAATGTAGATATTTTATTTTATGGTTGCAGATGGAATGCTGCACTGCGGAAGAAGAAAAGCAGTAAAGAGCAAGGAGGACTGCAGAATGTTGTTTGAAGAGTTCCACAGCATCCCTATTGGAGGCCACAGTGGAATATTTAAAACGAGAAATGCACTGTGTGCCAGATATTATTGGCCAGGGATGACAGTGGACATTGAGAAATGGGTAATTACCTTTTATAAAACAAATAGTTCAGACTGTATTATCTGATTATGTATGATATATCTTAAAATTACTATAGATTAGATTACATTCAACTTTATTGTCATTGTGCAGAGTATAAGGACAACAAAGACAACGAAATGCACTTTGCATCCAACTAGAAGTGCAAAAAATCAGAAAGGTGCAATATTAAATATAATAAATGCACATCTGTGACTGCACATTCCATGTTAAAGGTGAACGAAGTAATTTTCCTTTAAGTGTAACATGTTGAATTCGGACAAATAACTTATTTCACATGCTCTTTTTAGCTTACTATTTAGGGAAATAGGGGTGAGACATACAAAATGTGTAGTTGCAAAGGGGTCGTCTAGTAGGAATGGAGTAAGGAAAGACTGAGCAGAATAATATTCTTTTTTTCTGATCATTATTCAAAATATGTAACTAGATAGTGTCTTGTCACACTGCTGTTGTGTTATAAAAGCAACAAGCTCATCATTGTGCCAAAGAATGTCACTTACCTATGGATCTTGTGGTTTATTGTTTTTATCTATCACAAATGCAATGCTTTTTCTATGACCACCTAAGTGTTATATCACATGCAATCATATTTGCACAAAAGTTGTTATCTGTCGTATTGTTGAACATATAAATATGGGTAATTGTTGTAGATTTTACTAAATTTCTTTTATGGTCAATAATTGTCTGTCAATTTTCTAGGTGAGTGAATGTGACAAATGCCAAAGGGTGGGAAAACCTCTTATAGTAGACAGTGAGCTGGAGAGTATTCAGGTATGTATGCCCTAGAGTTGCTAATGTTTTTATTTTAAATATATAGATTTGTGATTTGAGAACTTAATGATAAATATTCTTTTCTGCTTGCCATTCATTTAATTTAGGTGTCCTCAGTCTGGGAATTGCTAGGAATTGATTTGACGGGGCCACTGCCCAAAACAGTTGATGGACATGCGTACATATTAACAATCACTGATTATTTCTCAAAGTGGGTGGAAGCTTTTCCCTTGAAATCCAAAACTGCTCTGGAAATTTCAAGGCACCTGTGTTCTGTAATTTACAGACATGGTTGCCCAGTCAGGATTTTATCTGATCAAGGCAGAGAGTTTGTTAATGAGGTGAGTCAAAATACAAGACATATTATAGTGCCTAATTCTCTCTACATATCAGTGACTTATCAACACATGATTGGTTGGTCACTGATATGTTCCTGTAGCTCATACAATAGAACAGGATGCTAGCAATTTTGGGATCATGGGTTTGGGTCCCATGGACTGCATGAAATGTATTAAATGTATACCTCGAATAGATTGTAAGTCACTTTTGATTAAAGCATCTGACAAATGCATAAATGCAAATATACATAAAGTCAGAACTCATAGATTCTGTCTTTTCAGATAAACAGCTGCCTCTGTGACCTGCTGCAAATAAAAAGGAGTGTGACAGCCGCATACCATCCCCAAACAAATGGGTTGGATGAAAAAACTAATGACAACATAAAAAGGTAACTTAACTAAGAAAGACTAGCATATTAAGTTAAATCAAAATGTGGAGTATAATGTGTTGTTGTATGACCTTAAATTTGCGCTCTAAGGGATGGTGATATGGGGGTGGTGGGGAACTCTGATTTGAAAGGACCTGAAAAGTTTGAGAACTACTGTTCTATGGAACTTCTTTAAACTTCAAACAAGGGGTTTGGAAAATTTACATTTTCTAGCTTAAAGTCTGTAATACAGTGTTTACATAATCTTTTATAATATGTCAACAATTGTACAAATAATTAATCTGATATTCACAATCCATTTCAGGGCCCTCAGAAAACTTGTAAATGAACATCAGAATAATTGGGATGTTTTTCTTGATGCAACTCTGTTTTCATTGCGTTCCAAAATCCAAACAACTACTAAATACAGTCCCTTCTTCTTGATGTATGCAAGAGAAGCAAGATTTCCTTCTGAAGTCCCAGAAGAATTGCAGTAAGTCTTATTTTTATGCTCAGTCAGTTGTGATCATGATGTGTGTAGATAACTTGACCATGATAACTTTTGTGAGAAGGCTGCTTTGTGCTCAGAACCCTGTTTCTTCACATGTGAAGTGAGTTTCATCTTAGGCATTTTAGAAGCACAACAACAACAAAAAACTAAACAAGTGTTAGTGCTTTTTAAACACATAAAATAAACTACTATCCATGGGGAGAAACTAATGAAAATATGCTGTATATAACCCATTATAATTGTTAAAAGTATTGTAATAATCCTGAAATTAAAACATTAGTGAGCAGTTTAAATTATTGTGTGTCCTAATGAACTTTTTTATTTGTTTACCTTTTAGCTGTCACACATTGTTCTCCCCCACACTTCTGAATCATTTGTTGAAACCAGAGCAGAACAAATTAAGCTTGTTAAAGAAAGGGCAAGTGAAAATATAGTGAAATCCCAGACAAAGCAACAGGAGGCCTATGTAAAACGCTTGCAAAAAAAATACAAGAACGTCACTTTCAGTGTTGGTGACAAGGTTTTACTCTTTAATGCACGAAAAAAGGGACGGAAGGGGGGTAGACTCCAGCCAGACTTTTCTGGGCCCTACTCCATTTCCACTATCACAGGGAAGACAGTTGCACTAAAAAATCAGGAAGGACATATTTTGAAAACAACATACAATGTAAACCTTCTAAAACCATACAAGGAAGGACAAAAAAAATTGGACACAAAACAAACGTTAGATGGACAGCAGCAAGCAGTTCAAGGCCAATTAGAGTTGCATGTTGACCAGGTGAGACTGGATGAGAACTACAGTGAATTGGAAATGTGTCAGTTAAATTCAGTGAAAGGGAAGGACTTAGGGTTTGAAGTTGACCAGGCTACACTAGAAAATAAATCCAAAACGGTGGAATTGGAGGGAGAGAAGGGAGAAGAAAATCTACCTCTGAAATGGAAAGAGAGAGTAAAGAAAAAGACAACTAAAATTCAAAAAGCAGGAAAGGAGACAACTGAAATTCAGAAAGCAGGAAAGGAGACAACTAAAATTCAAAAAGCAGGAAAGGAGACAACTGAAATTCAGAAAGCAGGAAAGGAGACAACTGAAATTCAGAAAGCAGGAAAGGAGACAACTAGAATTCAGAAAGCAGGAAAGGAGACAACTGAAATTCAAAAAGCAGGAAAGGAGACAACTAGAATTCAAAAAGCAGGAAAGGAGACAACTGAAATTCAGAAAGCAGGAAAGGAGACAACTAAAATTCAGAAAGCAGGAAAGGAGACAACTGAAATTCAAAAAGCAGGAAAGGAGACAACTGAAATTCAGAAAGCAGGAAAGGAGACAACTAGAATTCAGAAAGCAGGAAAGGAGACAACTAGAATTCAGAAAGCAGGAAAGGAGACAACTAGAATTCAAAAAGCAGGAAAGGAGACAACTGAAATTCAGAAAGCAGGAAAGGAGACAACTAAAATTCAAAAAGCAGGAAAGGAGACAACTAAAATTCAAAAAGCAGGAAAGGAGACAACTGAAATTCAGAAAGCAGGAAAGGAGACAACTGAAATTCAGAAAGCAGGAAAGGAGACAACTGAAAGCAAGAACTACAGTAATCCTTTGGATGGGAAAACAGGAAGAGGAAAGAGAAGCAGCATTAAGACAATCAAAAGTGAAGCTATAGCTAAGGACCTTGAGGAGAGAGGTGAAATAAATGTAGTGGTTGAATCAATTAAAAAAATATGAAATAACTTCATATTATGACTAATTATTTTGAGGTTTCAAATGTGTTTTTATTTGAAATAGTTCAGCTCATCTGGTCAAAGAAGGCTGTTGGTAGAGTAGAAGCTGTAGTGGGTCCATACAAATTATATGATTCTTCCTTGCAAACTTTGAAAGGGAGTAACTGGCTATCAGATGAGGTAGGAACAAAAGTTTAAACAAGGATAGTTTTGCTCATGATACACAGTAAAGAAGGTTTGCACATTATTTATTTATTTATTTTTTTTAATTGTGACTGTAATTCTCTGCTTTTTAAAACAGGTAATCGATAGTTACCTGTATACACTTAAAAAGGAAATGAAGGTAACTATATGGATACATTTGTTTTAATACTTAATTTCGGTAATATAATACTTGTGAACATTTATGTAAAGATATTGTGGAAAAACACTTTTTGTTTGTTTTACACAGGCCAAAGTGTTTCTTCTGTCCTCTGTGGTTTCTACTGCACTATTTCATGGTCGATATCGAGTTGTACAAAAGGTTATAAATCCTGACATAGAGTAGCTTTAAAATGTATCGGCTGACACAAGTGGTTAAATGTCTTATCTTTCTTAGATGGCCATCCCAGATGATGATGTGTGGTTGTGTCCATTCAACACCGGAGATCATTGGATTCTTGTGGTAAGAGTGACTCTTCTTATTATTATTATTACAAACGATTAAGATATTTCAATATGAGCACATTTTAAAATGTTATGCTTGTAAAAACTAAATAACAGCCTGTGTGTAATCATTACATTTGACAGTTTGTGTGGGTAATTTTGATAACAGGCCTCATGCAATAGTGCTCTTTACTTGTCTCACACATAAAAACAGGGTCTTTATATAAAGAGGGTCTTTCTCCATTATGTAGTAATACTATTTTTAAGTACTTAATTGATCAAGATTACAATATACGTTGTACAACTATACATGTTGTTTATATATGTTTCGTAAATGTTTGTTTCAGATTATCAAGTTGTCAGAGAAGATGATCATGATTGTAGATCCACAAGGAAAAGAAGATTCATACAAAAGGAAGATACATAGAAACTGGAGGTCATTGCTCACATTTAAAAAAACAAATCACCTTCACTAATCTAGTAATCATGGCTGACAGTGAATAGAAACAAATATGTAGTTGAACTGATTGAATCCACCTCTGATTCATGTCGTTTTGTTGCTGTTAATTTCATGAAAATGACCATCAAACTTAATTTTTGTGCCTGTACAAGACTACTTGCCAAATTAATTGATAAATGCACATTGAAACATTAATGTGTTGAAAATAGCTTGCTTATAGAGAATGCAAATATCCAAGAAGCAGTAAAGATGGCATGCAGTACCCGGGTGACCAGTCTGATTATTATTTCTCAGGCTGTTACAAGGAGATATCAGACCACAAGATAGCCATTGTCTAATCAGAATTGAGGATTCCAGACTGCCATGCAATAATAGGTGTTAGTATAAATCTAAGACCACTTTCATATTGGTCAGTGAAACCTAAACAGTTAAACAGAGGCAAACCATTATTGTATCTTTAAGATTGACTTTTCATAAGCAGTAAAATCATTTATATGTGTCGTGTCTATCATAATTTACCTGTGCTATAAAATATTTTTTTAAAAATTAGAAAGGTATTTTTCTTTTCTTTTTTATAGAAATTTCCTAAACATGCGAAGTCACAATCTGATGCTTGCGACTTGGACTTCATGTAGTTTACAGCATGAGCAACAGATGGACGGGAGCAGCTGTGGGGTATTAGTTTTAAAAGTAAGGAAACCAATTATTTAAAAATCAGCAGATTTGTTTAAAATTCTGTATAATAATGCTCTTGATTAACTTAGTTTGCAGAGGATTACCTAAAAACAGGAACAGCTCTCAATGTTCAGACGGATCCAAAATCTGTGGAAATGTCCAGAAATTCTATAGCATGCACATTAATTGAGCATAGCGGTAAGTTTATTTAGAGTTAAATTTACAAATGCCTTTTAAAGTAATTTCTGAAGACTGGTATGATGGTCTGTAAAAGTCATTTTTGCATTCTTTATCTGCATATACTTGGCATTGCTTATGTTTCTTTATTATCAAGGTTCCATAACCAAGCACAATGTATTGATAATGTGGATCGAATTTATAAAGTATATTTGGTAAATACCCATCTTTTTATCCCACAAGGTAACGTTAACGCATTCTGCACAGCCTGTAACAACATAAACCCATGCAATCGCATCTCTGACAGCTTTACAATGGTAAATTTCACATATATTCACCATTTTTACAGGATAAACTTGATTTGATGTATTGTTGATTCATTCACTTGACTTTTTATAGGTGCAGTGCAATTTGTGTTCAAGGTGGGAACACTTAACTTGCATCCCTGATGTCACAACTGCAGAGGAGCTGCCAATAGAATATAATTGCACCCATTGCAAATTATAGCATTTTTTTTCAGCTGTTTTGCTACTTTATTATTGTGTTGCTCTTTATGTCCCTGGACGTTTGTTTGTTTTTTGTGATTAACATGTTTGTATTGATTTAACCTATTAAACAAGAACATTAAAAAATTAATAAACATAATCAATATTTAACCATATTTAACACATCATCGTGCTACCCCTGTTTTTACATCATTTATTAAGACGGTAGTTCATTCTGATGGGTTATATAAAGCTGACAGATCGTGCTACCCCTGTTTTTACATCATTTATTAAGACGGTAGTTCATTCTGATGGGGTATCTCATGCTGACAGATCGTGCTACCCCTGTTTTTACATCATTTATTTAGACGGTAGTTCATTCTGATGGAGTATCTCATGCTGACAGATCGTGCTACCCCTGTTTTTACATCATTTATTTAGACGGTAGTTCATTCTGATGGAGTATCTCATGCTGACAGATCGTGCTACCCCTGTTTTTACATCATTTATTAAGACGGTAGTTCATTCTGATGGGGTATCTCATGCTGACAGATCGTGCTACCCCTGTTTTTACATCATTTATTAAGACGGTAGTTCATTCTGATGGGGTATCTCATGCTGACAGATCGTGCTACCCCTGTTTTTACATCATTTATTAAGACGGTAGTTCATTCTGATGGGGTATCTCATGCTGACAGATCGTGCTACCCCTGTTTTTACATCATTTATTTAGACGGCAGTTCATTCTGATGGAGTATCTCATGCTGACAGATCGTGCTACCCCTGTTTTTACATCATTTATTTAGACGGTAGTTCATTCTGATGGAGTATCTCATGCTGACAGATCGTGCTACCCCTGTTTTTCATCATTTATAAAGACGGTAGTTCATTCTGATGGGGTATCTCATGCTGACAGATCGTGCTACCCCTGTTTTTACATCATTTATTAAGACGGTAGTTCATTCTGATGGGGTATCTCATGCTGACAGATCGTGCTACCCCTGTTTTTACATCATTTATAAAGACGGTAGTTCATTCTGATGGAGTATCTCATGCTGACAGATCGTGCTACCCCTGTTTTTACATCATTTATTAAGACGGTAGTTCATTCTGATGGGTTATATAAAGCTGACAGATCGTGCTACCCCTGTTTTTACATCATTTATTAAGACGGTAGTTCATTCTGATGGAGTATCTCATGCTGACAGATCGTGCTACCCCTGTTTTTACATCATTTATTAAGACGGTAGTTCATTCTGATGGAGTATCTCATGCTGACAGATCGTGCTACCCCTGTTTTTACATCATTTATTTAGACGGTAGTTCATTCTGATGGAGTATCTCATGCTGACAGATCGTGCTACCCCTGTTTTTACATCATTTATTAAGACGGTAGTTCATTCTGATGGAGTATCTCATGCTGACAGATCGTGCTACCCCTGTTTTTACATCATTTATAAAGACGGTAGTTCATTCTGATGGAGTATCTCATGCTGACAGATCGTGCTACCCCTGTTTTTACATCATTTATTTAGACGGTAGTTCATTCTGATGGGGTATCTCATGCTGACAGATCGTGCTACCCCTGTTTTTACATCATTTATTTAGACGGTAGTTCATTCTGATGGGGTATCTCATGCTGACAGATCGTGCTACCCCTGTTTTTACATCATTTATTAAGACGGTAGTTCATTCTGATGGGGTATCTCATGCTGACAGATCGTGCTACCCCTGTTTTTACATCATTTATTAAGACGGTAGTTCATTCTGATGGAGTATCTCATGCTGACAGATCGTGCTACCCCTGTTTTTCATCATTTATAAAGACGGTAGTTCATTCTGATGGGGTATCTCATGCTGACAGATCGTGCTACCCCTGTTTTTCATCATTTATAAAGACGGTAGTTCATTCTGATGGGTTATATAAAGCTGACAGATCGTGCTACCCCTGTTTTTCATCATTTATTAAGACGGTAGTTCATTCTGATGGGGTATCTCATGCTGACAGATCGTGCTACCCCTGTTTTTCATCATTTATAAAGACGGTAGTTCATTCTGATGGGTTATATAAAGCTGACAGATCGTGCTACCCCTGTTTTTACATCATTTATAAAGACGGTAGTTCATTCTGATGGAGTATCTCATGCTGACAGATCGTGCTACCCCTGTTTTTACATCATTTATTTAGACGGTAGTTCATTCTGATGGGGTATCTCATGCTGACAGATCGTGCTACCCCTGTTTTTACATCATTTATAAAGACGGTAGTTCATTCTGATGGGGTATCTCATGCTGACAGATCGTGCTACCCCTGTTTTTTATCATTTATTAAGACGGTAGTTCATTCTGATGGGTTATCATGCTGACAGAACGTGCTACCCCTGTTTTTACAACATTTATAAAGACGGTAGTTCATTCTGATGGAGTATCTCATGCTGACAGATCGTGCTACCCCTGTTTTTACATCATTTATTTAGACGGTAGTTCATTCTGATGGGGTATCTCATGCTGACAGATCGTGCTACCCCTGTTTTTACATCATTTATAAAGACGGTAGTTCATTCTGATGGAGTATCTCATGCTGACAGATCGTGCTACCCCTGTTTTTACATCATTTATTAAGACGGTAGTTCATTCTGATGGAGTATCTCATGCTGACAGATCGTGCTACCCCTGTTTTTACATCATTTATTTAGACGGTAGTTCATTCTGATGGGGTATCTCATGCTGACAGATCGTGCTACCCCTGTTTTTACATCATTTATAAAGACGGTAGTTCATTCTGATGGGGTATCTCATGCTGACAGATCGTGCTACCCCTGTTTTTTATCATTTATAAAGACGGTAGTTCATTCTGATGGGGTATCTCATGCTGACAGATCGTGCTACCCCTGTTTTTCATCATTTATTAAGACGGTAGTTCATTCTGATGGGGTATCTCATGCTGACAGATCGTGCTACCCCTGTTTTTCATCATTTATAAAGACGGTAGTTCATTCTGATGGAGTATCTCATGCTGACAGATCGTGCTACCCCTGTTTTTAATCATTTATAAAGACGGTAGTTCATTCTGATGGGGTATCTCATGCTGACAGATCGTGCTACCCCTGTTTTTACATCATTTATTTAGACGGTAGTTCATTCTGATGGGGTATCTCATGCTGACAGATCGTGCTACCCCTGTTTTTACATCATTTATTAAGACGGTAGTTCATTCTGATGGGGTATCTCATGCTGACAGATCGTGCTACCCCTGTTTTTACATCATTTATTAAGACGGTAGTTCATTCTGATGGAGTATCTCATGCTGACAGATCGTGCTACCCCTGTTTTTCATCATTTATAAAGACGGTAGTTCATTCTGATGGGGTATCATGCTGACAGATCGTGCTACCCCTGTTTTTCATCATTTATAAAGACGGTAGTTCATTCTGATGGGGTATCTCATGCTGACAGATCGTGCTACCCCTGTTTTTCATCATTTATAAAGACGGTAGTTCATTCTGATGGGTTATATAAAGCTGACAGATCGTGCTACCCCTGTTTTTCATCATTTATTAAGACGGTAGTTCATTCTGATGGGGTATCTCATGCTGACAGATCGTGCTACCCCTGTTTTTCATCATTTATAAAGACGGTAGTTCATTCTGATGGGTTATATAAAGCTGACAGATCGTGCTACCCCTGTTTTTACATCATTTATAAAGACGGTAGTTCATTCTGATGGAGTATCTCATGCTGACAGATCGTGCTACCCCTGTTTTTACATCATTTATTTAGACGGTAGTTCATTCTGATGGGGTATCTCATGCTGACAGATCGTGCTACCCCTGTTTTTACATCATTTATAAAGACGGTAGTTCATTCTGATGGGGTATCTCATGCTGACAGATCGTGCTACCCCTGTTTTTTATCATTTATTAAGACGGTAGTTCATTCTGATGGGTTATCATGCTGACAGAACGTGCTACCCCTGTTTTTACATCATTTATAAAGACGGTAGTTCATTCTGATGGAGTATCTCATGCTGACAGATCGTGCTACCCCTGTTTTTACATCATTTATTTAGACGGTAGTTCATTCTGATGGAGTATCTCATGCTGACAGATCGTGCTACCCCTGTTTTTCATCATTTATAAAGACGGTAGTTCATTCTGATGGGGTATCATGCTGACAGATCGTGCTACCCCTGTTTTTAATCATTTATAAAGACGGTAGTTCATTCTGATGGGTTATATAAAGCTGACAGATCGTGCTACCCCTGTTTTTCATCATTTATTAAGACGGTAGTTCATTCTGATGGAGTATCTCATGCTGACAGATCGTGCTACCCCTGTTTTTCATCATTTATAAAGACAGTAGTTCATTCTGATGGAGTATCTCATGCTGACAGATCGTGCTACCCCTGTTTTTCATCATTTATAAAGACGGTAGTTCATTCTGATGGGGTATCTCATGCTGACAGATCGTGCTACCCCTGTTTTTCATCATTTATAAAGACGGTAGTTCATTCTGATGTGGTATCATGCTGACAGATCGTGCTACCCCTGTTTTTCATCATTTATAAAGACGGTAGTTCATTCTGATGGGTTATATAAAGCTGACAGATCGTGCTACCCCTGTTTTTCATCATTTATAAAGACGGTAGTTCATTCTGATGGGTTATCATGCTGACAGAACGTGCTACCCCTGTTTTTACATCATTTATTAAGACTGGTTTAAAAATAAATAGTAGCTCATTCTGAGAAGGAAGCACATTTTGTTAGTCAATGTGACAGGTTGAACTACCGGTAGCACATTCTGAGCGGGTAGGACAGATCGTCAGAACAGGAGGATCTACATTTTAGGGGCTGTTCAAAATTAACTCTTTCTTGTGCTTAAAAGAGAGCGAAATGCGGGGCAAAGAATGAAACAGAACGCAGATGTATATCGAGACACGTTTTTAAAAAATGAAGTTCTTCTGGAAAACAGCGCGGACGGACGCAAACACTCTTTCGGCCGCAATTTTACAACAGCAAGTAAGCTACAAATCCAGAAAGCTCCCACTATAACTAACGAACCTGCATACATTGCAAGTGTTCTATGTACACGAGATGATTTCCAAAAATTCAGTAAGACTGTTTTGGACTACACTGAAAATCTGTGTACGTTCCTGTTGATACTCACCCAGAACTAGGACCATCTGGCCGCACAGACAGTAATACACGTGCAGAGGTTTCTCCCCGTCATCATACTCCTCCCTGTCACGAGTGTCCGAGCACACCACACTCCGAGACACTACTTTGGGCATATCTTATCTCCGATAACTTACTTTTTTTAAAGACGGAGAATGATATCTGTAGTTTAGAGCTTGTTTACTTTCCTGTTGTCGCCCTGTGATGACGTATGTTTCGGTGAAGTTAGTACGTCCTAACTGTCTCGTTACGAGAGATGGCGCTGTGGATATTTAAAAAAAAATCATGATACATTCTCGGGACTAAAATGTGACTGGTTATGAGTCATCATGGCATAACAGAAAAACACAAAATATATTCTTTATAGTGATATATATATATATATAAGACTCGATCTATATATTATAGATCGAGGCGAAGGCGTTTTCTCACCGTCAATTATGTTCTAGAGAAGTGAATTATTTCTCATTGGTGACCTTGATATAATTATAGTTTCTATTAGGACATTTGTCTGCAGGCTCCGAATACAATGGCATTGCTGTTATTTGTAGAAGCCCTGACTTTGAAGAAGCCTTACCCATTAATCAGTGCAACTTTCCAAGTCGTTACATTTCTTTTATTCCACTATTCTATTGTAAGTAGTAATTCTGGTAACTTTTAATGTTGGTCACAATGACAGAATAATCTAGCTTGATCTAAAAACAAATCGTTAGCATACAATAAGAATACTTTTCGTAAGGTGTCTTTACACACTCGAGTTAACACTGCTCCTGCTCAAAATTCTGAGTAAAGACGCAGTGGTGCATAAAAGCCTGACTAAATTATGCTTGATCTGACCCACCTCAACCCAGAGTATCAAAGTCAATTTTGATGCTACGTTGGTTCTGTTGAAATTAAATGCAGCATCAGAAAAGACGAACATGTTTTTGTTGTCATATAGCGCATATAGTTTCGTATTTCAAAGTATAACTTCATATTTTCGTCCGTTTCATATTTTTGTATTCATAATTTAGATTTAAAGGGATTGTTTACCCAAAAATTTAAATTCATAATTTACTCACCCTCAAGCCACCCCAGATGTGCATGAATTTCTTTCTTCTGCAGACCAAAAACAACGATTTTTAGAAGAATATTTCAGCTCTGTTGGTCCATACAATGCAAGTGAATGGTGACCAGACATTTGAAGCTCCAAAAATAAGAGAAATGCTACATAAATGTATAAATGCATGTATAAAAGTAATACATTCGACTCCAACAGTTTAATATATGTCTTCTGAAGCAATGCAATCACTTTGGGTGAGAAAGTTTTGGGTGAAAGTGGTGATTTATTGTAAAAAAAAAAAAAAAAAAATACATTGATCTGTTTCTCACCCACACCTACCATATTGCTTCTGAAGATATGGATTTAACCAATGGAGACTTATGGACTACTTTTATGCTGCCTTTATGTGATTTTTGAAAATTCCAAGGTGAAATTGTTTTGGGTGAACTATCCCTTCAAAATATTAATATCATAACATTATTTATGCAGTTGTATTTGCTGTGTAAGTGCATTTATGCCTGCTCTGAGCATCACTAAGTAGTTTGAATAAATACACCCAAAAATGCTACTTCAGATGCAGCTTCTGTGCCACCTAAATGGCTTTAGATAACACAACTATAATACTCATAGTACATCTAACTCTTAGTGTTTTATCATCTTTAATACACATACAAAACATGTATACATATACACATGCATTTGCGCATACACCCATTACTATTTTTAAAAAAAAGTGTTTCAGAGGAAAGTAGCAACATGATGCCTTAAATAATAGACAGAGCATATGGTTTTCCTTATGCAAGCGTGTGTATTAGGAATCATGTTGTGTTGGTTTGTCCATGTAGTGTCTGTGTGATTAAAAAAGAGATGCAAGTATGTCTCTCTCCATCTGTCTCTCTCTCTGTTTCTCTTTACATTCTCTCTCTCTCTCTCTCTCTCTCTCTCTCTCTCTCTCTCTCTCTCTCTCTTCAGAGCTTAGCTCAGCGACTAGCAGCCTTGGAGATACACACACACTTGTCTCTTAGAGCACCTCACATCATGCTTTCTCCTCTCCTTCTCTCCTCTCTCTCCTTTTCCCTTGCTATTCTGTCAGGTAAGAAACACTTCTGTTTTACCCCATTTCTTCACCTTGTACTTCTTGCACTTCATCTTGCTTGGCTTGCTCATTGTAAATACTGGTAACCGCATGACTGTATGTTACATCTGGAGATTCTTGTCCGGTTCCTTTTCTCACACATTCTTATACTCTTCTTGTTAAGTCTTTCACTCTCATTCTGTCTTTCATTCTCTTTGTGATTTGTGTGTGTTTGTGTTGCAATCAACTCAGCTCAAAAAAATTGTAAATGAATACCTGTGCAGATGAATGGGAGACTGACTGAATGAATGTCCTGTTGAATGAGGCACTCTGTTTGTCATCAGGCATACAAAAGTCACTGTTTTTAATGGTTGCACTTGTTTTAACACAAGCTTTATCAGTTTTTTGAGTGGTTTCATAATTATGGTTAAATGAATAAATGTGGAAATGAACATTTTCTAAGGTAAATGGGCTTCAGACAGCTGGATGTGCCTGTCTGGATCTGACTTTTTAATTACTATAATTAGAGACTTTATATTAATGCCAATCAGCCGTGTATTGCAGTAATGGAGGCACGTTCTTGGGGAAACACAGGGGAAATGTTGATAGGATGCCAGTCCTCTGTTTAACTGGCACTTTTATATGAGTAGGGGGACAGGGGAGGGGACAGTCTGCAATAATGGCTTATGCACATACAAAGTTTCTTTTAATTTTAGTTTTAGTGTTTTATTATTCGATGCATGCATCTTTCCAGTGTGTGTTTTCTATGTAAATGTAATAATGCGATATTAAACCTCTGATCAACTGGTGGATCTAAAAGTATCTCCTGAGTCTTGGAGCAAACGTGTTTGTGTGTGTACTTAGCTATAGTTTTGTGACAAAATTGTTCCCAAAAGTGAGCAAAATTGTAGAAAACCTCCCTTTGGAGACATTTTTTGTATGACTAAATTTTTTTATTATTAATATATGTTGAAATTAAAATTATATAAGAAAAAAATAAATGCTATAAAAGCATTGTTCATTGTTAGTTCATGTTAACTAATGTTGTTAACAAATGGAACCTTAATGTTAAGTGTTACCAATTTTAAAATACTAATAATGCAAAAAGTTTAGGATAAAACTTAAAAAAGGATAGGTTTAGGGTGTGGATTAGACTTTGTTTATGGTATTATAGTTACCTTTATATAAAAACAATAGAAGTATATGGTATGTTCCCATTTAGATAGCTAAGCAAACACATGTGTGAGTGTAAGAGAGAAAGAGAGAGAGAGGGTAAGAGAGTGGGTGTGTGTGTGTTGAATAATTGAGAAGTCTGAAGACTGATGGACATGGCCACACACACACACACACACACTGCAAAATTCCAGGGCCTCGAAAAGCAACAACATATTTATTTACCTGTCAAGAGATTCACTTACAGAAAAAAAGACCCTTTCACTCTTTCTCTGTGACTCACTCTCCTTCTTTCTTATACTCAGTGATGTACTGATGCACTTACATGTAGTGATGTGACCTGTGGCTTCTTTCATCCATAATCTTTATTTTGAGTCATGGACAGACAAATCCTAAATCCAGAATTCATTGTTAATACTCTCCATACATTGCAGTTGGGAAGAGATCATTCTGTTGGTTTGAAGTGTTTTGTTTGTGCTAAGCAAAATTATTCTGTCAAAGTCTCATATGTCCAAACTATGTTTTTCTAGTAGCTGTCTGGATTATGAGATTTCTGACAACCCAACAACATTCGGCAGTTGTTGTTTTGGGATATTTCCTCTTTGTATGCCTTGTTAAGTTTTCCTCATGGATGATTTGAGTACATTGGTTAAAGGATTAATTCACCCAAAAATGAAAATTTACTCACCCTTATGATGTTTCAAACCCGTAGGACTTACTTTCTATTTTGGAAAATGAGGAGAAGTTTTGAAGAATGATGACATTGCACTTTTTGACACTGATCTCCCTATGTGCTCCATGAAAGTATATTGGGGAGTAAATGAAGTCAGAATTGTAATTTTTTGGGTGAACTGTCCCTTTAATTAGTGCTAAAATAACTGCAGATATTTAGCTTTTTCTTGTTTTTTTATGACCTTCAGAAATAATGTATCATTTGAACAACCTTTCATTGGAAGACAACAACTGATAGTCTAACGTCTTTAGAAATCTTGTTTGATTAGGCCATAATTTATTTCATAAACCTGTATCTTGAAGAGCGCACTATGTTTGTTTATCAGGGAGGTTCCTCAAACTCACATATTGTCATTATTTAATTGATGGGAACACATGTGTCAAATTCTGTCTTAACAGAACTAATTAACCTTGAAGGATGAATCCTTAAAATGTGTCTCCTTTTCTAGGATAACAGAGAATTATGTTGTTGTCTGTGAGACAAAGCATAACAGAATGTGGCCATTCAGCAATAAATAATCCTATAAACACAATTGAATGTCAAGTAAAATTAATTAAGAACAAGTTGAACATTGTTTTATTCTTATTACAAGAGCAAACTCTTAGCCTGAGCCTGTGAGGATATCTAAGATGTTATGCTGAACAAAGCAGTTCATGAAAGAAACCTTAACATCTTTCATTTTTGCAAAAAATATTGCAAACACTATAGTTAGATATGTTGTAAATCCACCAAAGGCTGAATAAGAAAGAGAAAAAATTTATATTGTCTTAATGCCGCTCCCGATCCGATCAGATGTATGTATGTGGCATGCATACGTTCATACCAAATGAACGTGACAGGTTAACAGCATGGAGACTGATATAAAACACAATGGTAATATTCCCAGTACAATTGTACAGCGTGTGATTGTAGCTCAGCTTCATCCATCATGCAGGTGTACACCGGCTTAAGACCATAACTGGCCTCGGCATACGCATGTTGATGAACGGTCTCCTTTCTTTTCTTTTTCCCATATAAATAATTAGTTACATGACAGTTCAAATAACGGAGCGCTATATATGGGAGAATCAAACATCCACTGCTCCTTTTGCCATGATGATTCAGATAGATCGCTAATTAGTGCTTTTGTTCTGTGATGTGTTTCAAGTGTACTGCATCAATAGCCAACATTTGGCAAACTATCCTTTTGACAATCTTTGTATATATATATATATATATATATATATATATATATATATATATATATATATATATTCTAATCGCCCAGCCCTAATGCTGGGTAGGGAGAAGAATTAATAGAAAAATTTACTTAAATATTGATCTGTATCTTATGCACGCCTATCATATCACTTCTGAACATATGGATTTAACCACTGGATTATACTTTGTGCTGCCTTTATGTGGTTTTTGGAGCATAACAATTTTGGCACCCACACACTTGCATTGTAAGGACCTACAGAGCTAAGGTATTGTTCTAAAAATCTAAATTTGTGTTCTGCAGAAGAAAGAAAGTCCTACACATCTGGGATGGCATGAGTGTGAGTAAATGATAAGAGAACTACTAAATAGCTACTAAATAGCTACTAAATAAAAAGACTGAGTGGTGGTGGTGTAGTGGGCTAAAGCACATAACTGTTATTCAGAAGGTCGCTGGTTTGATCCCCACTGCCACCACCATTGTGTCCTTGAGCAAGGCACTTAACTCCAGGTTGCTCTGGGGGGATTGTCCCTGTAATAAGTGCAATGTAAGTTGCTTTGGATAAAAGTGTCTGCCAAATGCATGAATGAATGAATTAATGTAAGATCACCTTACATATAAAATAACTATAATTACAAATATATTTCTCACACCATCTTACAATTAACTTGAGCTACATCATGACAACACATTAGACATAGTGCACACTTACAACAATTATGTGTAATCACAGCAGTATATAATTATCTGTGTATAACTCTAGTCTGCGTGTTTGTGTTTTTATGCGGTCATTTTCCACATAAAGCTTGCAGAAAATCTCTTATTGATGGATGCTGAAAAAAATGTGCTGCAGCCTTAGAAATATTTTTTGTTTAAAGGGCAATTTTCCCCCCACTGGAATTAAAGTTCAGGTTTTTTTCTAAGCATATGAAACACACAGTTTTTCATCTATATATGACAAAGAACAACAAAATGTTAAATGTGTATTTAACATAATGGACTATATACCATAACACCAAAAAAAAAACTGTGCTAGAATATCTTTTAAATAATTGTCTGGTCACTAAAATTAGATTATACAGCTCAATACTGTTTAACACCATTACAGAAAGATTTTTGTGTTATCGCTGTTTTTTACATTTCGCATTTGTTAGGGAGTATTTTCTGATTTCAGATATGCTGATTTTAGTTTTTTATTAGAAACACTTACCTCTGAGATACTAAACCCATAATAAGATTAGCCTAATAGAATATTTTTAAATACTTCAAATGTTTGATAAAAAAATTTTTCCCCACATCAGAAATATCTGGAGCATTTTTGTCACATCTCAGTGGCATTTTTGGCCTTACCCCTAGTTAATTTCTGACCCTTCTGGGCTCTAAGTAGTTGTATTATATTTATCATTGTATGGGCTGCATCTGTGTGTTTGTGTGAATATGTGTTTGTGGCAAGTAAGACAAACACACCTTTCCGTTTCAGAACTACACAGCAAGAAGGATTTATCTCTTTATTTCTCACACTTGTTCTATCTGTCTTATTTATTTTTCTGTCTTGGTGTAAAGTGATACTGAAGATTATCTGTGGATGTGCGTGAATGGTGATATTTATATATGTAAGAGAGAGATTTATTGAAGGAAGTAGAGAGTTACTAATGCTGGATGTATAGTGACATATGGTTTAAGTGAAAGAATAAAAGGAAATTAAAATGCCATTTAAGTTACAAGATATGATTGTCCCCGCGACCCTGTACGCAGGATAAGCGGTTGACGATGGATGGATGGATGGATGGATGGATATGATTGTAATATAGGAACTGTTAAGTGAATGATAGATAAGTAAGCAAGCACACACTACATACCAAAGTCTATAATACCTGAAGAAAGCTCTCAGTGTTGTAGAATACCCCAGAAGTAAGCGATATGAAATCTGCCATCTTTAATCATGTAGGCTCTGTTCTACACCCAGGAATTGTATGGAATCAAATGGTGTAGTTGCTTGCCATCTACCAGAAGGGAATAACTGCCCATGTCAAACCTTGAACCATTGATAAATAAATACACATATAACAGATTTTAAAATATTGGAATGTTCAATTACAAGTAAATATTAAAATATTTGACTTTAGGTCCATTCAACATATGAAAATGCTACAGATATTTTTTTGAAAAGTACAGCAAACAGTATTGGGTAATTTACTTAAAAATAGTAATGTACTACAAATTACTAATTATATTTCTAAAATTGTAATCAGATTACTTTACATTTAAGTTACTTTCTAAAACACTTTTCCAATCAAAAAATTCATAATAAAGTCGTCATGGTTACTGTTGTAACCTCCGTTCCCTGAGGGAGGGAGGGAACGAGACTTTGTGTCGAATGAAGTGACACAAGGGGTCTTCCTTGGAAGCCGAATCGTATCTCTGAGCCTGAGAAAAGGCCAATGTCAAGTTTGCAGACAGAATGTGCATGCCCCGCCTCAGACATACGGGTATAAAGGGAAGCGGGGCAGCGAATGCCAGTCAGGATTTTACACTGAGGAGCCGAAAATGAGACATGGCCATTTACAGTGCCAGGTCTAGTGCTGTGGCAGAAGGGACACAACGTCTCGTTCCCTCTCTCAGGGAACGGAGGTTACAACAGTAACCATGACGTTCCCTTTCTGTCACTCACACGACGTTGTGTCAAATGAAGTGACACAAGGGGTCCCATATAAAAGCGCCAATACACTGACTGTGTTACATGACTGTCGAAACAGGTGCAAAGCAGGCTATTGCGTGCCAGAGGCACCTGTACCGGCTGCACGTAGACCTCCCCAACAATCCAAAGAGTTTTCGCATACAGACCTCAGGTTTCCCGCACCCTTGAAGGGGGGAAACAAGTGTTACATGCCTAGCATGGGGGCAAGCCCAGCAGCCGCGGCCTTCTCTCTCACTATGTCTCTCACATAGGACGTGATGAGTCTTAAGTCGGGGGAAGGTAGTCTTTCCCCGGGGGAGCAGGAAATCGCCCATCGGGAGGCAGAGGGGTGTCCCGAGGCTTGGGTACAGAGAGAAGACTCGAAGCACTTACCTTGGGGAGAGGGCCTTGAGTTTAGATATGGGTCTGAAATTATTAAGATCGGTCATATTTAAGTTAGGCTTCTTGAGAAATGGCCTGATCACTGCCTGCTTAAGGCATGACGGAACACAGCCATTGTTCAATGAGCTATTTAAAATGGCCAATACATTAGAGCCACTATACACTATGAGGAATAATTAGGCCGGGGAGCCCCAGGCATGAATTAGACCCCCCCCCCACCCCTCTCCAGGTGGGGCGTGCATTGTGCCCCATCTGCCTTTCGGGTCATCCCTGTCTTGCTTGACCTGGGAGGAGACAGGAGGGCAAAAACAACAACAAAAACAAAATAGGTGAGGGAAAGGCCAACACAGAGCGACAGAGAGAGAGAGAGAGGGAGAGGGAAAAAAAACTCTCTAGCAGGTTCTCTGATGCGCCGTCACGTGGTCCCCAATCACTCCTCCACCCTCTCAGGCAGATGGCAGCCGCTCCTCCCCAGGCAGACCAGAGTCAGACTGACCCCCAGTGGACAGAACGCACCTCTGCATTCTCGGCGACCCTCTCAAACTGTCATCACTGGCCGCCTTCATCCCTCGCTCGCCCCTATCAGGTTGACTGGGGACAGGGCGTACGTTGTTCCAGCCCGGCACCGCCCTCCTCCACTCTACAGTGGCATTCAAAATTAAATGTGAAAGTTGAGGTGAAAGTGAGTATTGATCGTTAAAAAAAAACTTTAAAAATGTATATTGATCTGTTTCTCACCCACACTTATATCACTTCTAAAGATATAGATTTAACATCTGGAATCTTATGAATTATTTTAAACTGCCTTCATGTGCTTTTGGACCTTCAAAATTTTGTCTCTAAGTCAGTTGCATTGTATGGAACTACAGAGCTGAAATGTTCTTCTAAAAATCTTTGTTTGTGTTCTGTAGAAGAAAAATGTCAAAACACATCTGGACTGGCATGAGGGAGTTAATGATGAGAGAATTTTCATTTTTGGGTGAACTATCACTTTAATGGAATGACATGTATATAAATTGTTTTTGATAATAACGGCACTAGATGGCACATTACAAACTAATTATAATGTGCCACAGAACTGTTTCATAATTATTCATGATTAAATTTTTTTGACAACAGTAGCCTACAAAATTCTCACATCCTGATATGACACAGAAAAGGATAATCCCTTTCAATCTAGAACTGGCAGAAATTTCTCTCAACTGTCGGGTTGCACACAGTATTTTATTGGAAAACTCAACTGTACCTGGAATGCCTTTGCTGTATAATCCACAATGGAAAATCATCCTCTGTCTAGATGCCAAAACATAAAAGGAAAATATATTTTTATTTTATTTGCAATATAATGTAATCCTGGCTAGTAAAACTGCTGTAGTATACAATATTAAATTTCTAGAGGTGGCAGATACTCCTTGTTTGAAACCTGTTTATTGATTCAATGTATTTGTAATGCAAGGTATCTTAGGTTCAAATGAAAAGATTGTAAACATAATGATCATAAAAGGAAAAATGTCATGCTACAAAACTTTCTGACTATAATCACAGAACGATTCACAGGTGTTCCATCATAACGTCATTATTCACTGTGATGTTGTCATGAGGGTGCGAGGTCACGCGAGTGGTGGCAGGGTTACCACAAACCAACTGAAATCTTCCATCAGTCACGTGACCTACCAGCATCATGATCTCTGACCTCCAGAAATTGCACAAATAGTGATTAACGGATGGTAATGATGGGATGTGTTCTGCGTTACCTCAACTTTCAGGCACTGTACACTATAAACATAAAAGACATGTTTGGGCTGGGTTGGAATTTGATGTTTTTCTAATCCCACATGTAATCATAATTAACTTTTGATGATTTGTTGATTTTAACTTTTAAATGTGTTGGTTTGCCTTTTGTTTTGTATTTTATGTAGTTTTAAGATGTGAATACTGTTATATGACTCATGTACCAAATCAAAAAGCAAAGAAGAAATCTGAATGACAAACAAACAAACAAAATGTACATTTATGCCTTGATTTCAATTTAAAAATAATTACAATAATTAGACATGCAGTGTCTAAACTCTAATTTGTGAAATGTGATGGGTTACTTTGGGGAGATTTTTCTCGTTGATTTGGTTGATTCGGGACTCTTTGAAATGGGTCTCTCGGACAATTTTTCCAGAGGCACATACACAAATGTTCATGGTTATTGTATTTATGTATGAGGTATTCTAGATTATATTTCAGTCATGACAACTCTTGGACAGATTTACCATGTTAATATGGGTATGACATATTGATAGGATTTTGGTCTTGGCAAACTAGTTCCGCTATGCTGCTGCTGCTTCTGAAGAGCAAGTACAGAGACTTACTACTGTTAGAACAAACATACTGAGTTTAGCATGTGGATAAGCTGCTGCACAATTAGACAAAATGCAAGGCAGGCTGCGTTGAGCATGTAGGACATACTGCTGCACAGTTAGACATAAATAAAATCCCCATGTATGTATCAGATCTAGACATGTGGAGCTGGTGAGGAGTAGGGTTTCAGAGAAAAAAAAAATCGAATTGCTGCAGTCAAACTGGCTTATTCGCAAAACTGAGCAATTTAAATGATATACAAAGAGAGACTATGCAAGTTGATAGTGTGCATGACCTGATTACATGTCAAAGGACCTAACAGCTTACACCAGGCAAGCTGACTGGCATAACATATCACATGTGAGCGGGCCAATTAGCTTTCAGATAACAAGTTCAAAGAACCTATTAGCTTGAGCAATGTAGAGTTTCAGCCTGAACATCAATCATTCATTCATGCTATGCAAAAGAAACCGGGTTGACTTAAATGTAACGCTTTAGATTACAGCCCGCAATTTACAGTGTAAGTACACCGAATTTACAGCGTGCCTTTTTGTAATTATAGTGTAACTATAAATTACTTGTGTGTAGGTATAAGGGAACAATATGCAAAATTTGGGGAATAAAGGGGTAAAAAGTATCACTTTAAATTACAGCCCGCAGATGTTGTACTTATTCTGTAACTATGTGAAACAAGGGGGTAACATGTACCACTTTAATTACAGCCCACAGATGTTATACTTACCAGAGGTAGGGGACACATGTTACATGACTTGACTCGAGTCGCAAATTTAAGGACTTGTGACTTGCTTGAATAAATTAAGAAAATTACTTGACATTGGCTTGAGAACCAGTGACTCAAGAATCGACTTGACTTGAACTGCATGACTTGACAATGACTTGAATGTTTTTTATTATTATTATTTCCAATAACCTGTTATAAACAGTAATGAAATGCATTTAAAAAAAATATTGCGACATCAATTAATTCATATGCAAAAATGTAAGCCCACCAGAACCACGGATCTGCATCTGTGCAGTTAACGCTGAGCTCACAATGTGCCAAAATCACAGATGATTGTTGAGTTCCCAAAATAATCTCTTTTGAATATAAAGATTTCAAAGTGGACCATGTGAATAAAAAAAGTATCCGATACAACCACCACAACCTCAAATTTCATCAGACATTTCAAAAACCACAAGGAAAGGTACAGTAAGTAAATAATTTCATTATCCAGAAAGATTAATATGTAAAATTGCTGATCAAATGTTTGAGGGTTTTCAGTAAATTAAAATGACTCATGATAAATCTCCTGTTTTGTAGTGCGACAAGTTTGAAATGACCCGAACTTGCCTCTAAATGTGTGTGCCTTTTCTAAACCTTCTCAACAGTCAACAGTATACCATAACCATTTGTTGGTAATATAAAAACATAACAGGCAGATTTGCAGTCACAACTCTTTATTTAAAACATGACAAGTATAATAGATGCAGAATGACTCGTGATGAAATCCAAGTGCTCTCAATGTGATTATGACTTCTGAAGACTTTAACTAAAGCCCTAGAATGCAATACTTTTATGACTATTTTATATAAATGTATCTCTGAAGGGAACCAACTCTCTTCAGAAAAGTTTTGATGGCATTTTCTTTTCATCTTACCTCCATATAATGCCTAATATAGTATTGTTTATAAGTGCAGGGCTCCTTTGTGTACAGGTGTTACCAGGGTAACAACTATATTTCTGCTGCATAAGCGCCACCTACTGTCAGAGAGCGAATTTACATTTTCATTCAGCCTGTCTGCTGTTGTTAGATCAATGTGAATCTGACTGCATTTTTACACAGCATACACGCAGTGTTATACATTTTGAACAGGTTAATACTAAAAAATCTAAACAATTCGGAAAATAAGGTATCTAGAATTATTCACAGTATTTTTAAGTGCTGATGATAAAAAATACTGTGTATGTTTATTAACACAATTGACTAATATAGGCCTATATATATATATATATATATATATATATTTATATATTTATATATATTGTATAACACATTACTGTAATACAATTCACATAAAAAAAATAATGTAAAGATATGTATATAGTTAATCTTTTCAGAGCAAAAATGACTATTTATTTATAAAATTAACCTCTATTTATTTAAGTACTGTTGCTTGTGTTGGGGGTAACAAGCACCACTTTAAATTACAGCCCACAGATGTTGTACTTACTCTTTATCTATGTGAAACAAGGGGGTACTGTATATTTGCCAGTAATTAAATGTATTAATTAATTTAGTTTTACTTGCCTTAGAACATGGAAGACCAAACTAAGTCAGATGCCCTTTACTATCAAAAAACATATCAATTATAGGCTGCCGTAAATATGCAGTAAGATGCAAGTGTTGTGTTGTATCATGTTATATTTGTATTTTATTTTTTGGGAATAGCTGGAAAGAGGTAAGCTTGTTTTCCACTGCATTGCACCTTGATGGACTGCAATGCCATTCAATCAGAATAGCAGAACAAGTTATTTAGTGTATGTAACAAACTTTCATCAGGTAAGTAGCCTTGATATACATTTCTAAATAAAATCATATAGCAAAAACCTCCATCATGTATCCTGTAATAATAGCATATGTACCCCGTAGTTAAAAAAAAATCCTAGTCCTATATGTATAATACAATACGTATTATTACAAAAAGTTATGCAATGTATGTTCTTTTCTAAAAATTCTCCCAAACAATTGTTGTTTAGCATAGAAGGTCATCTCTATCATGTCAAGTCAAATTACATTTATTAATATAGCACTTTATACTACAGGCCACAGATTGTTTCAAAGCAGCTTCACAGTAATAAACAGAAAAATAACAGTAATGTTTCAAATGCATCAATTATGAAAAATATTTCAATTTCAATACAGTTCAATAATATTTTCAAAATATGAATAGTCATTTAAGCCCCCAATGAGCAAGAAAAAGGTGACAATGGCAAGGAACCAAAAACTATACCAAAAACAACCTATATGTGTAGGTAAACTATTATTACAAAAGGTACGCTGTGTATGTTCTTGCTTAATTTCTCTCAAAGTTAGATTGTTGTTAAGCATAGTATAAGGTCCTATTCCACGTAATATTAGAATAGTTACCCTTTTGTTATAAAATACTTACAGTATAAATCATTTGTAATTTTCCAGGTTGTTACCCCTTTATTCCCCAAACTTTGCATATTGTTCCCTTATACCTACAAGTATGTACTGTGTAGTTATACTATTAATACCAAAAAAGGTACGCTGTAAAATTGATGTAATTACACTGTAAATTGCGGGCTCTAAGTTGCCGACTTAAATGAACAAATAAATGACAACTTCTCACAAATCTGTGCATGCTTTGGCGTTACCTTGTTTCTGTGCATGTATGTTTGTGTGTGTAGATTCTTCAGGTTCAGACATGTGTCCATTGGGTCAGTTTCCGTGTGGGAATCTGTCAGTGTGTTTGCCTCAACCACAGCACTGCAATGGGCAGCAGGACTGTCCTAATGGAGCAGATGAAGAGAACTGCGGTAAGAATGTACGCACATGCACAGGATCACACCGAAACACACACATGAACTCTCACAGTTTTTCACATACACAAACATAGCGTCATGGTTACTGTTTTAACCTCCGTTCCCTGATGGAGGGAACGAGACATTGTGTAGAATGTAGTGACACAAGGGGAAAAGGCCAATGAGAAATTTTCAGACAGAATTTGCATGTCCCCAGACATACGGGTATAAATGGAAGCGGACGTGCATCTGTAAGTCAGGTTTTTGCACTGAGGAGCCAAGAATATGGTACGGTCATTTACAGTGGTAGGTCTAGTGTTGTGGCAAGGGGGACACAACGTCTCATTCCCTCCATCAGAGAATGGAGGTTACAACAGTAACCATGACGTTCTCCTTCTGTCACTTACTCGATGTTGTGTCGAATAGAGTGACACAAGGGGCCCCATTTAAAAATGCCAAGCACTGAACCGTGTTACGTGAACTTCTGATACAGGTGCAAGCAAGCTACTGCATGCAAACTGTAGCAACTGTATCGGCCACACGTAACCCTCCATAATGCTCCCAGAAAAAGGTGTCATATACAAACCTCAGGTTCCCAGCACCCCTAAGGGGGGAACAGGTGACATGACTATCATGGGAGCAAGCCGGTCAGCCACGGCCTTTTCTTTCCCTATGTTTCTCGTCATAGAGCATGCTGGGCTTAATCTTAATCTTAATGCTATGAAATGCGTCAGGGAAGGGAATCTTTTCCGTTCCTATTCTTTCAGGGGAAAAAGACCCTGCGGAGACCACATCCTGCCCAGACTGGGGGGAGGTAACATGTGGCCAATACGTCACATGGGTTGTCAAGTCACATGTGGAAGTGGCACGGTGGTAGGTCCTACCTGCTGCGAAGGAGGAGCTCTACAAACACAGCGACCAGGGGCAGAGGGACTGCCCAAGGGAGACGCAGGTTCTCCAACAGGGGGACCGTACCGTGGAAAATACATCACAGGGAGTTGCCTGAAGAGGGCATTAGGCCTGTGGAGCCCTACCCCAGTACAGAGCACTTGAGGCTCGTAGTGGGTCTGGCCGCAAATTCCTCTGCTGAATTCGCAGGCCAGAAGGAACATTCAGGAAGCAAGAACTTATTGGCTAAGAGAGCGCACTGGAACACTATGGTCCCCTGCCAAAACACGGGACGATACCGACTCAACCCTGAGATTGTGGAGGTGCCATTTGCCAGTGCCCACGAGGCTGCCTCGTCGAGTGTGCTTGAAACCGCAAGGGGGCCTGGGTCTGGTAGGCCAGGGAGGTAGCGTCAACGACCCAGTGAACTAACCTCTGTTTGAATACGGCATCCCTTTCCGCCGTTTGCCAAAGCAGACAAAGAGCTGCTCAGAACATCTAAAGCTCTGCATGCAGTCCAATTAGATACAAAAAGCACGTACCGGACACAGCAATGAAAAGGCTGGGTCTGCCTCCTTCCGGGGCAGTGCTTGCAGGTTCACAGCCTGGTCCCTGAAGGGGTCGTAGGAACCTTGGACACATAGCCAGGTCTTAGGATGACGTGAGTATCTGCCGGACCGAACTCCAGGCAAGTGTCGCTGACAGAGAACGCTTGTATTTCCCCAACCCTTTAGCACTATCAGGAGGGCCGTCTTCAAGGAGAGGGCCTTGAGCTCAACTGAGTCAAGTGGCTCGATGTGGGGTATCTGAAGGCCTGAGAGGACCACCAAGAGATCCCAGGAGGGGAACAGGCTTGGCCGGGGAGGATTCAGACTCCGGGTGCCTCTAAGGAACCTAATAATCAAGTTGTGCTTACCCAAGGACTTGCCGTCCACTGTGTTGTGGTGGGCCGCGATAGCGGCTACATACACCTTCAAGGTGGAGGGGGACAGCCTCCTTTCCAACTTCTCTTGCAGGAATGAAAGCATTGACTGAACTGAACATCTCTGCGGGTCTTCAGAGCAGGAAGAACACCAGTTTGCGAACAACTGCCACTTTAGGGCATAAAGCTGCCTAGTAGAGGGAGCTCTGGCTTGGTTGAGCATGTCTATGACCGTAGGTGGTAGTCACTCAGATATTCCACATCCCATCCAGGGGCCAGACATGGAGGTTCCAGAGGTCTGGGCTCAGATGCCAAAGGGTTCTCCGTCCCTGGGAAAGAAGGTCCTTTCTCACGGGAATTTGCCATGGAGGTGCTGTCACGAGGAGTGTGAGATCCGAGAACCAAGTCCGAGTGGGCCAGTAAGGAGCCACTAAAGTGACTTGTTCCTCGTCCTCCCTGACCTTGCACAGCACCAGTGCAAGAAGGATCACTGGGGTAAGTACTTATGCAGCCCCCGAGGCCAGCTGTGTGCCAGCGCGTCTTTCCAAAGAGGGGCCTCCATTAGGGAGTACCAGAGCGGGCAGCGGGATTTGTCTTGGGAGGCAAAGAGATCTACCTGTGCCCGGCCGAACTGGCTCAAATCAGCTGGAGACTCCACTATCCGCTGTGCGAGACCTGTCGCGACAGCGCGTCTGCTGCCGTGTTGAGGTTGCCCAGGATATGACTGATTCCAAAGGAGGAGAAGGCGGGCAAATTGTGACATAAGATGAGAGCACACGCCGCCTTGGCGATTTATGTACGCTACCATTGCGGTGCTGTCTGAACGGATCAAGAAGTGCAGTGGGAGAAACCTCAGCAGAGCAAGGAATACAGCCAGCAACTCTAGGCAGTTAATGTGCCAATGCTGTCGGGGCCCTATCCAGGAGCCAGCGACTGCGTGTCTGTTGCACACGGCACCCCAACCCAGTTGAGAGGCGTCTGTGGTGAACACGACACATCTGGACACCTTCTGTAGGGTGACTCAAATAAACAGAGGTCTTTCCAAAGGTTGAAAGTCCAACTCTGGACTCGAGTCTGAAGCCAGTGCTGAAGCAGTCTCATATGTATCAACCTGATCGGCGTGACCACGGCCAAGGATGCCATATGCCCCAGGAGCCTCTGGAACTGTTCGTGAGGTGTGCTGTCAATAAGACTGAGTCTAACTCCATACCTAGAAAAGACATGCTCTGAACCGGGGTGAGCTTGCTCTTTTCCCAGTTGAACTGAAAACCTAGATGGCTGAGGTGCCTGAGCACCTGGTCCCTGTGGGCACATAGTGACTCTCGAGAGTGAGCTAGGATGAGCCAGTTATCGAGGTAGTTGAGTATGCAGATGCCCGCTTCCATTAGTGGGGCAAGGGCAAGACCTTTGTGAAGATGCGAGGGGACAGGGACAGGCCGAAGGGGAAGACCTTGTACTGAAAGGCCTGGCCGTCAAATGCTAACCGTAAGAAGGGTCGGTGTCACGGCAATATGGAGATGTGGAAGTACACGTCCTTCAGGCCTACCGCCGCAAACCAATCTTGATGCCGAATGCAAGTTAAAATCTGTTTCTGCATGAGCATTGTGAACGGGAGTTTGTGTAAAGCCTGGTTGAGAACTCGCAAGTCCAAGATTGGCCGCAACCACCGCCTTTTTTGGGTACGATGAAGTAAGGGCTGTAGAGTCCCTTCTTCATCTTGACTGGAGGGACAGGCTCTATGAGTAGCAGAGTTGTAATCTCTGCCCGTGAGGTGCTGGTGTTTTCGAGGTGCACTGAAGTGGAGCGAATACTGCTGAAACGAGGTGGGAGCCTGGCAAATTGTATCGCATAGCCGATTCAGATGGTCCTGGCCAGCCAACATGAAGGGCCAGCCACTTCCGCTTCCTTTTATACCCGTATGTCCATGGGCAGGGCATGCAAATTCTGTCCACCAATTTCTTATTGGCCTTTTCTCAAGTTCAGAGGTATGCAAGGCTCACAAGAAAGACCCCTTGTGTCACTACATTAACAGAAGGGGAACTGATCATACGCATGCACAAATGTGCACACACAAATAAACACAGACATATCAAACATTTGCACAGTGATATTCTCTTGTGCAAGTTGCCACAAGTATGAATATTCCAAATATATAAATGAGATTATCTGAAACTGTGTGTTGTAGTGGATAACAGTGGCTGGCCTCATCTGTTTGATGCCTTCATGAAAACAAGGGTCCAGGAGTCAAAAGAATGCAGTAAGTATTATATCTCCTTTCTCTTTTTATTTCCCTTTCCTCTCTCTGTGAGTGTGTGTTGCTTTGAGTGTTTTTTTTTTTGTTGTTGTTTTTTTTAATGTTCACAGCATCAACATTCATAAAAAGAACTTAAATGATCATTAAAGGCTGTTTCTGTTTTTTTGAATCCTGCAGCACAATGTTTTTCTGTTATACAAATATGAGGCTGAGGTATGAGTGAGGTAATTATTTATTTTTTAAGCCTTTTTTATGTGTCCATATTAGGTTTACAATATCATTTGTATTATAAGTGTGATATTAAAACATTTGGTGTGATCATAGGGTGTTAGAGTGCATATCATCATTGGGTGTAATCAGTGGGTGTTATTACTACTGTAGGTTTTATCAGTGGATGATGATACATAAGCCAGACTGGAACCCAGTTTGGCCATTGAATGTTCCATATTGAATCATAGTTTAGTGAAAGACTTTGAAAGACTATTTGATTCCTTGGAGTGTATGAGGACCATAAGGAAATAAGCAATTGTATTGGGTCTATACTACTTTCTACTTTGTTGTTTTCTTTTCTTCTACACTTCTTGAAATGTCCTTTTAAAATAACATCACAAGTTTTTTTTCTCCATATGTTATAAATGAAATATGATCCCTCTTATAGTACAACTTGAAGAACTCATTGATTGAGAAACAGATGTTTCCTTCCCTCTTTCATCTTAGAGTGCCAGAATGAAGGACACGGGCAATGTATTTAGTTTGGTGAATATATTGGACACGGTTCATTGTCTCACTTCTGAAGATCAATTTGTTTTCAAAAACAGCAAACAACAAACTGTTTCTAACACTGCAACCAATCAGTCTGTCACAGTTCTGATTTTATTTTCAAAACACTTCAAGCAAATTGACCTAAATTACAAAGACTCACCAAAAGAGTCATTTTTTCCCAGATAAAAGGATGGGAGGTAAAAAAGAATTGCGAAATATACATTTGAAAGCTCACACAATATTAATTAGGGATTTGTTTTATTTTATTTTTTGTGCTTAATATAATAAACTGCACAGAGAAATGAATAAAACACTTACAGCCATGTAGACCATGTTACTGTAGGTGGGCAGGGGGATGCTCCAAATCACGTTTGTAACACTGCAATGTTGGTGGGCTGTGAAAATAAACAAAACCAATGTACTCAAAGTACAGTATATTTTTTTTTTTTTTTTTTTTTTTTCAATTGAGGATTTTTTATTTTCAATATCAAAATGAGGATTTTGATGACAGAGACTTTTTTCAAAGCGGAAAAAGTGTTTATTTTCACTATAGTGTAAATAAATAATAAAACCAGTAGTTTAAAACAATCACATAGTATCGATGTTGTATGAGTATCGATCCTCTTGATAAATCCACCCATCTCTAAGAGACATTAATAAATCAATCAACTAGCTAAATGCTGATATAGAGGAAAATTCAGAGTGGGTCCAAAAGAAACAACAAGTCAGATCAAGGCTCTTAAAGACACACAGATCTGGAAGGGTTGAAGGCAGCTTTCGTCAGATCACACTTTCAGAGCATCGCTGAAATGGATGTCCACATCAATGTTTCTCTGTGGTCTGGAGAAGCCAAATAGCCAAAGCATAGCCATTTGATTTCTTCCTCATTTGACAGTCAGGACCTTACAGAATAATTTGAGTTCAGGGTCATGGAGATCTGAGCTGCATGTGTATGAGCAGATGGGAAATATTATGTGATCTGCTGCAGCTATCTGCAAATACTGATCTTGTTTACACAGTCTTCCTGCAAGAGGTGTATACTGCAATACTGAGTATATGAAAAGATCAGTTATGGTTGTTTTGTTGTGGGGACTTGGAAGCAGTGCACCAGTCTTACTTTGGGCAGTTTTCTTTGAGTCTGGTGGTCCCATAACATATTGTATATAATTAAGTGTTGAATTTTAAACCTATAAAACATGTATGGTAGGCTGCCATATTAGTGTATGTACCAACACTACAGTTCAAAAGTTTGGGGTCACTGCCTGAAATGTTTCTCATGATCTGAATGCGTATGCTTAAATGTTTGAAATTAGTTTTGTAGAGAAAAATATATTTGTGCCACCATATTAATTTATTTAACTACAAATATAAAATTGTACTCCAAAAAAAAATAAATAAAATAAAATAATTTTTTTTTAAATGGATGACTTGGACCTAATAATTAAGAAAAGCAGCCATTAAGTGCCCAGCATATAGATGGGAACTCCTTCAACACTGTTTAAAAAGCATCCCAGGGTGATACCTCAAGAAAATAGTTGAGATAATGCCTAGAGTACATTTCTGAAAATCTAGGCAAACTGTGGCCACTTTGAAGATTCTAAAATATACACAGATTTGATTTATTTTAGATTTTTTTAGTCACAAAATAATTCCCATATTTCCATTTCTATTATTATAGACTTTATTATTATTCTAAAATGTGATAAAAATAATGAATAAAGAATGAGCACAGTAGTGTACTTCATGATGTTTACATTGCAAAGCCATCGAAATAACCATTAAATGCTGCCTTGCTGAAAATACCAGCTGAAACCAGCATAAGCTGGTTGGCTGGTTTTAGGCCAACCATCAGGGGCATGTAACACTTTTGTTACACATATCATACATTTTGAATTTTCCTTGTCAATTGAAAAAGAAAGAAAGACTCTGTCCATGCAGAATAAAAAAAATCTTTTATAAGGTTACTAAAATGGAGTCTTCATCTCATGCGAGTGGTCGATTGTATACATACGTATAATGTATATTTCATGTATATTTCAAAATTAATGTAGGGTGACTCCAGTAAATATTTTTAATGAAGAAAACCATGACTGAGTGCATGTTCACCTTTAATTATGTTGATTTGAGAGTCACCGTCTTGTGTGTGTGGAACATTAAGGACTGTGTATACCAGCTTGATAATCTCAGTGGTAAATATTTGTTCTGAAATATTTGCCATTCATCAAGATCAATAGCATAAAATGTATTCTGTTTGAAGAAAAAAACGTAAAAGTTTTTTCAAGTAATTTTAACGTAAAGGTTTTCAGAGATCGACACTCCTGTGAGGTGCTCCCATAGCATCAGCTACTGATGCATCACCGAAGTGACCAACTTAAAAGAGATCCACATACCTTATTTTGCAAAAAGTTCCCAAAACATTTTAGATATTCCCAAGGTAACCCATGGCTCAGAAATACTAATTATATTCTGTGTTTAGAACTACAAATAGAACAGTTGTACAGTAGAGCAAAACAATCACATCACTGGAGCTGCTGAGCAATTTGGGTTCTAACAGCAATGTGTGATGTAGCACTTAACAAGGTTTCTTCCTTGTTTTGCGTGTCTCAGTAGAGCTTTCAACTTAATGAATAGTGATAGGCTGCTACTGTTTTCTTGAGGAGGCTGTCCTGCGTGGGCTGAAAGGGGACTCCCAGGGGTTTTATACTGCTCACAACACAATTGTAAATCTAGTGGAGGTGGAAGCAGAGGAAGATATAGAAGCTGGGTGTCCTGTCCCCTGTAATAGCTGGCTGATTTCTGAAAAGATTGGTCAAGGTAGCAGGGCTACTCGAATCCTGTCCAGAAGGGTCACCACCCTGCAAAGTTTAGCTCCAACTCTAATCAAACATACCTGAACAAGTTAACACTAGGTGTCTCTCTTGAGAGCCTTTCGCATCTCTGATCTATGAGAAAAGGCAAATGAGCAATTGACAGACAGAATTTGCATGTCCTGCCCCCGGACATACGGGTATAAAGGGAGGGAAATGTGTCTGTTTCATTCCGAAATTGCCTTCAGAGCCGACTGGTTGTTTATGCAGCGAGCTGCGAGTCACACACCATTCCTCCCATCTCTGAAATACGACTGCTGTTGAATCTACGGTGCATATCAGCGGCTTTCTCCCTACTCTGCACGGCAGTGCAGCTTTGCCCCTGGGAGCTTCGACAGCGCAGTAAAAGAGTTTATTTCTCTAAAAGAGCATACACACAGCTGGTGCTGAACAACCTTTTCAGGACGTGTCTTTATAAAGATGCCCTTCCACCCCTGTGTAGTTCCTGGATGCGGTAGAGTGCTCTCCGCTCCTGACGGCCACAGGCGCTGTCTCGTGTGTCTGGGCAGCGATCACACCGATGTGGATGGATCATGTTCTCACTGCAAGAACATGACCATGGCAACTCCTCAGAAGGAACGCCACTCCAGCCGCCCCCCGCATCGCTCCTTCTTCCCACGGGATTGAGGACAACCCGGCTGGTGATGGAGGCGATTTGGGGATGGCAGCGGGCTCGGTTTTGCCGGGTACGCCTGTGCCCCGAGAACGCTGCCACCTGGTGGGGTCGCCCTGTGCTCCCCCTCCAAGGCCTGTAGGATGATGTCTTCATTGACCTCCAAAGCCTACAGCGCCACCAGACAGGCCACTTCCACCCTGCATGCCATGGCCCTCCTGCATGTCCACCAGGCCAAGGCACTTAAAGATCTGCACTTGGGTAGTCCTTATCCCGACGTGCTGTAGGAACTGCACTCAGTGACCGACCTTGCCCTCAGGGCCACGAAGGTCACAGCGTGGTCACTCGGGCAGGCGATGGCCACTCTTGTGGTACAGGAACGACATATATGGCTGTACCTGGTCGAGATGCGCGAAGTGGACAAGACACGCCTCCTCGACGCACCTGTCTCCTAGTTTGGTCTTTTTGGCGATACCATCAAGGAATTTTCCCAGCAGTTCTCAGCGGTGAAGAAGTAGATGAAGGCCATATCTCACATCCTGCCCCACCGCAAACCTGCCACCACGGGCCACGCCCCGTCTGCTCACTGAGGGAATCCTCCTGCAGCTTCTAAAAAATGCACAGCTCTGCCTCAACTCGGGCCCAGCTCTCAGCTCCTGCGTCGAGCACTCCGCAGGAACCTGGAAGGCTCCCAAGCCGTCCTGAGACTCCCGACCCAGAGACCAAGACGTTCGCTCCGGAGCTGGTAAGAAGACCACTCCGTCCCCTGGTGGAGGGCCGGGAGGAGAATCCTCAGTTTAATTTATTTCCTTTGCCGCACCCCCTTCGGGCTGCAGTACCCACATTCTCAATAAAAGAGCTATTTCCTTTGTCTCTGGGTCACCTGGCACTCTGCCGCCACATCTCAACAGTCCCGGCACGCTGGATGCAGACCTCTCGCCTTCAGCCCCACGACTGTTCCCTGGCTGGCCGGTTCTGATGAGTCCAGAGGATGCCTCCACGGGACCTCCTCCTCAGTCACTAACCCGATCCCTGCCGGGTGAGTCTTCTCTCAGCACCAGAGCCTCGGGATGCACCCTTGCCTCCCGATGCCACATTTCCTGCTCCACCCCGCTGCGAAGCCCCACCAGGTACATCAAAAATAATCGTCCCCTTAGTGCCCCTAGCTCGGAGTTTGGACGCGTGGCTCTGCGCCCACAGAGACCAGGTGCTCAGGCAACTCAGCCGTTTAGGGCTTCAGGTCAACTGGGAAAAGATCAAGCTCACCTCAGTTAAGAGCATCTCTTTTCTAGGCATGGAGTAAGACTCAGTCTCAATGTCAGAGCACTTCACAAACGAGCTTGCGCAGTCACTGTTTAAATGCCTCGCTGCGTTTAGGCCGGTCACAGTGGTCCCTTAAAAACTTTTCCAGAGGCTCCTGGGGCATATGGAGTCCTCCGCTGTGGTCACGCCGCTCGGGTTGATGCATATGAGACCACTTCATCACTGGCTCCAGACTCGAGTCCCGAGATGAGCATGGCACCGCGGCACGCACCATGTGGTTATATACCCCACCTGCCGCCAAACGTTCAAACCCTGGTCAGACCTCTGCTTTCTACGGACAGGAGTCCCCTTGCAGCAGGTGTCCCGACACGTCTTGGTCACCACAGATGCCTCCAAATTGGGTTGGGGCGGACAGCACCATCACGGTAGCCTACATAAATCGCAAGGCGGCGTTTGCTCCCGTCACATGTCACAACTCGCCCATCATCTCCTGCTTTGGAGCCAGCAGCAACTCAAGTCACTGCGTACTCACATCCCGGGCAAACTCAATGTGGTAGCGGACGCGCTATCACAACAACGTTTGCCCAGCGGAGAGTGGAGGCTTCACCCCCAGTCGGTCCAGTTGATTTGGGAATGGTTCGGCAAGGCCCAGGTAGACCTGTTCGCCTCCCGAGAGAACTCCCACTGCCCGCTCTGGTACGCCCGAACAGAGGCTCCTCTCGGGGCAGACGCACTGGCACACAGCTGGCCTACGGGGCTGCACAAGTACAAATTTCCCCCAGTGAACCTGCTTGCACAGAATCAGTCGGACTCAAGGCCCTCTCCCTGAAGATGGCCCTCCTGATCGCGCTCACCTTCATCAAAAGGGTCGGAGACCTGCAAGTGTTCTCTGTCAGCGACACCTGCCTGAAGTTCGGTCCGGCAGACACTCATGTGATCCTAAGACCGTGACCGGGCTACGTGCCCAAGGTTCCTACCACTCCCTTCAGGGACCAGGTAGTGAACCTGCAAGCACTGCCTCGGGAGGAGGCAGGCCCAGCCCCTTCGTTGCTGTGTCCGGTACGTGCTTTGCGTATCTACTTGGACGTTCTGAGCAGCTCTTTGTCTGCTTTGGTGGACAGCAGAAAGGGAACGCTGTCTCCAAACAGAGGCTTTCCCACTGGGTGGTGGACGGCATTACATTGGCCTATCACACCCAGGCCATACCCCCCCCCCCCCCCCCCCCCCTTGCGGGTCCGAGCACACTCAACAAGAAGTGTTGTGTCCTCGTGGGCACTGGCTAGGGGCACCTCCCTAGCAGACATATGCTGAGCAGCGGGTTGGGCAACACCCAATACCTTTGCGAGATTTATCGGTTTCGTCCCATGTTTTCTCAGGTCCGAGCCGGTAGAACTCGGTACATGCTGACAAACTGACCGGGTGGACCGCTTGCACCTAGAGCCCTTTCCCTCCACTGAGGTAAAACCGTGCGATCTTATCCCAGGAGATCCCACTAACTCGGCTCCCTGGATGACTCCTCCCGAGCCCTCTGGTCTGCAAATTCAGCAGAATTCGCCAACCAAATCCAATGTGGGTACTCAATCTACCCTGTACTGGAATAGATGCTCCACAGGATGGGCTCCTATGTGGACTTATCCCCCTGTGTGTATTTTCCGTGGTACGGTCCCCTTGCGAGCGGACCCGCATCTCCCTTGGGCAGTTCACACTGTCCCCTGGTCGCCGTGTCTGTAGAAACTCCTCCCTCCCAATGAGGCAGGATCCACTACCGCGCCACTTTCCACATGTGACCTAAAAGCACATGTGATGTATTCACCACGCTTTACCTCCCCCAGTCTGGGCAGGTGTGGTCTCCGCAGGGTCTTTCTTTTTTGAAAGAATAGGAACTGGGAAAGATCGCCTTCCCCGATGCGTATGATATCATTAAGATGGCCCCAGAGAAAAGGCGCAGCTGGCGTGGCCCGCTCCCATGCTTGGCATGTCGCCTCGTTCAGCCCTGTCGGTGGTAGAACCAGAAGGCTTTGACGATTTTATGGGGCATTGGGGAAGGGTACGTGCAGTCTGACACAGCCGGTCGCTTTGGCACATAAAATACCTGCCCGCTCCTGTGTCAGCAGTACACGTACACAGAGGCATTTCCAGCATTGAAGGACATCCGGGGCTTAGCCCAGACCATTTTATGCAAATACAGGGATCACTCAAAGAGTTTTTTTTTTTTTTACAGTAACACTTCTTAATTGTGTGAGACTTTATTAGAACATAATATGAACTGTTGTGTATTGGTATATTACATTTTAAGTCAACAAAACAACTGTCCTTGAGAGTTCAGTCAATCTCTTTACACCTGCTCCTGTCGCTCTCCCTTCTCATCAAGTGTAGCTGTCTTTTTCTCTGTCCTTCCACCAGAAAGCTACCAGAGAGACAAAAGGAGTTTAATGTTGCATTAGTTTAACATTATGTACACACACACACACACACAATCTCTCTCTCTCAACACACACACACACACACACACACACACACACACACATTCAACATACACTATTCAGCTCTTGCTGCCTATCTGGTGTCCTTCTCATTACTTGTTGTTATATTTCACTCTCTCATCACTTGCTGTTGTTTTCTCTCTCTCTCTCATCACTTGCTGTTGTCTCTCTCATCACTTGCTGTTGTCTCTCTCATCACTTAATGTTGTCTCTCTCATCACTTAATGTTGTCTCTCTCATTGAGAGCTCATCTTTGCTACCCTCTACAAAACCATTTAATCAAATCAAAGTGTATATTTACTACAAACTAATACCACAAAACAAGTCACACATGCATTTTATGTTAATGCTTATTGGTTATCCTTAGAGAAAACAACACCTGATAAACAAGGAAAGTATTCAGTGCAGTGGGATAAAACTAGTGTTCCTGGCCACCTACAGCATGAACAATAGCAAGGTTATGTAGCCTGCACTTTTCTAGAAATGGGCACACTTATCTCGAAATGTGTAGCCGTTGTTTATCTTCAAATGCGATGATAAGCATGCTGGTACAAGTGCTAATGTAGCCTATGGTAATAACTAGACTACTGTGGGTGAAAGCCAGCCAGATGATGATCTTCAGACTTTAAGGACCAAAAAAAACATGAAATCTTACCCACTGACTTCTTTCGGAAAAATCCCCAAACCCTCATTTGCTTCATTTTTGCTGTCTTTCCTGCTAACTGCTGTTAACTCGCCACTAAGTAACGTTAAATGATGTCAACGACTGTGCTAGTAGCTCCTCCCCTACCTGCTGCATATTAAACAGAGAGGAAGAAATGAAGTAGCCCATAGGCTACCGACAGCAAAGAAACTTGTTCTATTGGCTAGATTATTTTTAAGACCTATGTCTATTTTTACAGGCTGTATGCAGTATGTGCAAGGCCAAAGCACAATGAAATAAGCAACTTATGATTTCAGGGGTTTACATAGGCTATTGTCCGGTTTCATATTTGTCAGTCAACTTTCAAAATGCATTCGGGGCTACTCTCAAAACATTCGGGGCTGAAGCCCCGGCAAATTTGGCTTACACCGCGTCTGCACGTACACGCCTCAGCACATGGCGTGATTTAAATTGGACCACTAGTGTCGCTTCTTCCGTTCCCTGATGGAGGGAATGAGACGTTGTGTCCCCCCAGCCACATCACTGAACCGAGCCACTGTTGCGGGCGAACCTCATTGTCGGCTCCTCAGAAAAATCCTGAATGAAACAGACGCATTTCCCTCCCTTTATACCCGTATGTCCGGGGGTGGGACATGCAAATTCTGTCTGCCAATTTCTCATTGGCCTTTTCTCATAGATCAGAGATGCGAAAGGCTCTCAAGAGAGACACCTGTGTCACTTCTTCGACACAACGTCTCGTTCCCTCCATCAGGGAACGGAGGTTACATCCGTAACCTAGATGTTGCATGGGAACATTCAGTATTTAGAAAAACACTGTTTTTAACAACTGTTTTAAAAAATAAAAAATAAAGGTAAGTGGTTGTAAAAAAATCTGCTTATCTACATTTGAGATGTAAGAGTTGAAAATACTCCGTATTTTTAGTTATATAAGCTTAATTATATTGAGCAAAGTGAGTAAATCCAACCAGATTGGATCATATTTATTCTACTTAAAGGAATAATTCTTGATCATTGAGATTACTAGTGCAATGCATTATGCAATACAGATGCAACATGGATGCCTGTATGGGTATATGTGAGCAGTCAGATAGGGTTGTTAAGAATTCTGACTGCCAGTGGAAAGAAGCTGATTTAAGTTTGGGTGCACTGCATCAAAGACTTTTTTGGTTTTAGAACTATTACAGTAGACATGAATTCTGGCTTGGCTGTTAAACGTGTCTGTGTAGACATCTGCCAGTTGGTGAGCACATGCATCAACATAGTAATATAGTAAATTTTAGGCCCTTCAGATTCAGCCCCAAACAAACAGTCTACACTTCAAAATAACAGACCCACAGGAAATAGATGTCAGGCTTGGGTTAGATGAGACAGACATAAGGTGTCAGAGTTTTAATTATTTCTGAAAGAGATGGATTTATTACACTCACTAGGGGATTAAGCTGTAGATACCGTTGTTTCAGAGATACTCTGTGTTGAGCTCACCTGGGGCTGAAAGAGGCAAAACAAGCATCTGTGTCAGTTTAAATGCCATCATGGACAAAACAATAATCTATCAGTCTAGAATTCTGTAGTTTTTGTTAAATGAGAAAGACCATATTGAAAATATGCCACATTGAAAACATGTTGTTTGTGTCTTTTGATTAGGTTTGAAGTGTACTTTTTTTTTTGTACTTTCAAACAAAAAAAAGTTAGATTTTCACTTCAAAAATGAGTATAAAAAAAATCAGAAAGTGATTTTGTCCGAGAATTTTTCAGGCATAAAATCCAAACCCATTACATAATGAAGTTCTTCTTGGGATAGGCAAAAATGGCAATTAATTTAATCAGAAAACATTCATTAAAATGGCCATGCTGTGATGCACTTATGTTTTTTAAATGGACTGAGCAGGGCAACACAAATTCAATTTGAAATGTTTTATTTATTAATGTGATGTGTGAAACATTTTAAGGCTATTAAAGGACACTCTCCAGAGTAAAGTGTCTCTTGTCTTACTGCTGATTTCTCCGGCTTTGAAACCAATACACATCAGTTACTAAATTTAATCAGTTAAATTAGAAATGTATTTAACGAGAAAACAAAAACTTTCAAATGGTCATGGTTATGATGCCCTGTTGTTTTAAATGGGACAACAAAAGCACGTTTTGTCATGTTAATGTTGGAAGTTTATCTATTTCAGGAAACATGAGGTAATCTATCTCTCCGTCCTTTTCCTGCTCTCCATCTTTATTAAATTAAGTGTAAAATTAATATTCATCAGCACAGAGATTATTGATGAAACACTAGGGCCTATCTAATAAAAACAGATATAAACAGACACAAAACACATACGCACACACAACACATTTGCTTAGCTATCTAAATGCGGACCTTTATATGTATGCATTACCATTTTTATCTAATATTGAAAGCAATTGCAAAGCCAACGATATTCCTAATGCACTTTAAACTTTAGATTGGCAAATAGTGCAATTTACCATTTATTTTACAGGAGCTTTTGCAGTGGAATTTTAATGGCCTTTTTGTTTGTGTGATTTCAGTGTTAGATGTCTATCCAGATGTGTGTCATTGTGAGGGCCAGAAAGTTAACTGTAATGGCAAAAATCTCCTCCATGTCCCTGTTGTGTCCTCTAATGTTACAGCACTGTAAGTATAACAGGAACAGAATTACAGAGAGAGTGATAGACCTTTACAATTCTCATGTTGTTCCAAACCCATATGACTTTCTTACTTGTTAGACCCCATTTTCACCTGATATTACGATGCGTCTCAGGTGATCCGATTACATGTGACATTGCTTTTTACACCGTGTCACTTAAATGCGTCTCCTGTAGCCACTAGTGATTGGATATGGAGGGGAGAGTCTCTGTTTCATGGCGACGTACATCATTCACTATGTCAATGTGTTACTGCATAATATTTAAGCACAACAAAGTCAGAAAAGATGAAGAAAGTGCAAAACAATGGTGCGCTGTTTCTCCCAGATGTGATTGAAATTTTATAAAGCGCAAACATAACATGTCAAGAAGAATTATCCGTTATTTTATTTTATTACCTGTATTAAAAGAGCTTCAGGTGTTCGTGCATGTCATCTGTGTTGATATCAGACACACTAAAGAAGATCCATGAAGTTCTTGTCCTTGTGTATGTATCCTCTTTTTAAAATATTCAGATCGGATGGTAATTTACTTTTAAAGACACTGGTAATTGGAAAAGTAAAAATTCTTGTTTTAGCGCAGCGGTTGATTGACAGGTGGTGCTTCACCTGCTGCCGGGATGCATAAAGGACAGATTAGCATTTAAACATCAAATGTTGTGTGGTCATATGCATTTTTGACCACATTCGTAAGTGGTTTTTCACAAAACGTTTTAGACTCCGTTTAGACCTGTATTTAGGAGTTAACCACATCTGATTGGACCACCCAAAAAACATCTTAATACCAGGTGGAAATGGGGTCTTATTCACAGTCACCATTCATGTTCATTGCATCTTTCTTATACAATGACAGAATTTAAAATTTTTTGGTGAACTCAATTGTCCCTTTAAACATGAAAACAGAGGAAGCCACAAATCATTATATTTGTTTTCCAAATGTAATAACTGTTATTTTCCTCCCACTCTTCCTTCAGAGAGCTAAACACTAACAGGATCGAATCTCTCTCTCGTGATCTGTTCATCCGCTACAAATACCTGGAGAGACTGTGAGTGACACTCCATCCTTTCATCACTCCATCTCTTCTCCTAATCCCTCACTGTCCTATCTAAACGTGTTAACTGTCTGAATCTCCTTGCCAAAAAGTCCAGATTTATAAATGATTATTAGCTACAGCTTTGCAATTATTAATTTTAACTTTTGTCAAAAATACTGCACAGTTGTGTGCATGTGGGTGTTTCTTCAACTTCAGGCAATTTTTTTGTTACATGAAGTTCACATCATTTATTTATGCTGCTTTTCAAATGCCTTTTCTGCAAAGAAGTATAGGGGTCAATAGCATGATGCTCACTTTTTTATCTGGATCTCTTAAGTTATTCAAAAATGTATCTAAAAGGCAATACATGCAAAAAAAAAAAAATCATTTTATGATGAACATGTTTACAATTTCTCAATTAGGTGATTTGAATATTTGTATAATACTTAAAAAAAAAAAATATGATACCAAGATGAACAAACACATCTCTGAATGTACAGTAGCACGTGAGTTTTTTTTTTATTGTAAAAGGTAAAAATCACTTGTGAACAGAATATTTATAATGTGTATCATTCCCAGATAGCAGAATTGCTGTGGCCCAGATCCAACCCACACCTGACACTTTCGTCTGGCCCACATACCACGTGGAATGATGCCACTTGGGCGGTCCACTCCTGTTTGCCAGGTTTGGGCCACAAGCAAGCCATAACAATGCTGCATGTCAGCCAAGATCAAAACAAATAAAAGCAAAACTGGTACAAATCTGGGCCACGGATCATTTTAATTCTGGCTCAGACCCGACACTTTTCTCCGGTTCACATACCACGTGGAATGATGGCACTTGGGCAGTCCACTCCTTAAACCACCAATGACCCTAATGTGTGCCACAGTTATTATTCTGGCCCACATTCTGTTTCCTCATCTGGCCCGAATGCTGCAATGAATTATGATATGTTAACAGTCTAGTCATGTTTACCCGATCTGAGCCACAGGCAGGTCACAGTATGGCCACATGTCAACCAAGAACGAATCAAATAAACCAAACCTGGCCCTAATGTGGGCCACAGTTGATTTTCATTCTAACCCTGGACTTTCCCACATTCCTCATGTTCATATGGCCCACATGCTGCATGGAATGGTGGCATTTTGGCAATGCATTCCTGTTTGCAAGATCTGGTCCACAAGCAGGCCATTGCACAGTCACATGTCAGCCAAGAATGAAGCAAATAAACCATAACTGTACCTTACCTGGGCCAAAAATTTTATTTAATTAATATAATTAATTAAAAAAAATAAATAAATAAATAAATATATATATATATATATATATATATATATATATATATATATATATATATATATATATATATATATATATATCAGCTTTAAAATCCGATCTATATATTAGTGTGTGTGTGTGTGTGTGTGTGTGTGTGTGTGCTGTGCCATTAAAACTTTGTCAATGACACTGCAATAAGTGACTTCTGCATCAACAATATTCAACATACAGTAAAGAGAAATGTAAAAATGCCCCCTAAATGTTCAAATAATTTACAACAGACAATCCAAACACATTTCTGAAATAACTGCATCATTATTTATTAATATTGACAATGAAAAAGCCAGTGCATGATTACATTTCTAAAAACATAACTGGGAAGCAATCCAACTGTATAGAAAACTTTGTAGAAACACATAGTTCTAAATAAAAATACATTCTAAATATGTTTCCATTAGCCGTGAATTAGGGTTAAGTTAGCTCACCTAAAATAAAAACTCTTCTGCCAACACAAAAGTGAACACTACAGCAACCGTGGCAACAGGAACCATCCGAACATATAGGATTTATTGACCTTCTTGACTGGGCCCATCAGAGTCATGGCAATTTTGCAGGCCTTTAAGGAAAACACAAATTAATAAACCCTGTTGACTTTAAAAGCCGAATTCAGAAAACAAATCTTGACAATGTTTCAGAAAAAAAAAACGTACAAAACCCTAAACAAAATATTATTTCAGGAAACAAATTAAAGCCAAAACAGAAAAGCTAGAGGCTGTACTTTTGTTATTGGTCAGAATTTTTTTAAAAACAATGTAAATTCCTGTGACAAGCCTCTCACAAACCTTGAACAGGAATTGAGGTCAAAGCTATGGTGGAAGAGATTGAAATAATAAGGGAATAATTTGAACAAGGGCATTTGTTATCACTATGACTAATCATATGACTTCCCTTTTTTAAAATATTCCCTTATTATTTCAGTCTCTGCCACCATTTCGATCTCTTCTGCTGTAGCTTATATCACAACTCCTGTTCACAGTTTGTGCGAGGTTTGCCACAGGAAGTAATGTTATTGTTTAAATAAAATAAAAAATGAAGACTAATAACAAAAATAATTATATTATCTGATGTAAAAACCCTCTGCATTTTGTTTTCAGAGCACAACGTTGTTGTTGAAACCTGCAAAAAGTGAATTGTGATGTATTGCAGTAAAACCTTACTGTGCATCTATTTTTCTTAGCATGCTTTTTTTTTAAATAAACTCAGCAAAAAGAGAAATGTCCTCTCACTTTCAACTGCTTTTATTTTCAGAAAACATAACGTGTAAATATTTGTATGAACATAAAAATATTCAACAACTATGACATAAAATGAACAAGTTTCACAGACACGTGACTCACAGAAATGGAATAATGTGTCCCTGAACAAAGGGGGGTTCACAATCAAAAGTCAGTATCTGGTGTGGCCACCAGCTGCATTAAGTACTTCAGTGCATCTCCTCCTCATGGACTGCACGAGATTTTCCAGTTCTTGCTGTGAGATGTAACCTCACTCTTCCACCAAGACACTTGCAAGTTCCCGGACATTTCTGGGGGGAATGGCCCTAGCCCGCACCCTCCGATCCAACAGGTCCCAGACGTGCTCAATGGGACTGAGATCCGGGCTCTTCGCTGGCCATGGCAGAACACTGACATTCATTTCTTGCAGGAAATCACGCAAAGAATGAGCAGTATGGCTGCTGGCATTGTCATGCTGGAGGGTCATGTCAGGATGAGCCTGCTGGAAGGGTACCACATGAGGAAGGAGAATGTAAAAATGCCAAAATGTTTTGCCCAGTCTCTCAAACAACTTGCTAAATCATGTTTAGGAATATCCCCCCTTTCATCAACATGGCTATCCTCGTTACTTTTGATACACTTCCCCCATTACGCTTTGATCCACAGTTTGGTGGCAAATCAAAGCTTGAAGCAACTACTTCATGTTCAACACTATATTCTTCATAAGTATTATCCTCAATGCAATCAGTATTATCGCTGTTATGTTTGGCATCAGACAGTTGCTAGATAGTAGCAGCAAATGACAGCTGAGTGGAAACAATGCCCAAACGAAAGTGCAAATTTACAAAAGAATTGTAACTTGACATTGCCTCATTTTCCCTGGCCAATCAAAATAATAGTAATAGTAAATGAAGGTACACTCGTGGCATCAAATATTTTATTTTAGTACATCGACATTCAAAAGAATGTTGGCATACATATTTTTAAGGCATACATCTAAATTAGCCAGTGTCAAATGTGCTGCATCTAAGCCAGAAGTGGTGTTTTATGATATCTGGGGCATATTTCCCATGTCAAATGTGGGCCATGTTAGGCTTACACCATGATTAGACAATGCTGACTGTGACAAAATATATTTGCCAAAATTGACCCTAAATTGTTATTAATTATTTGGGCCATATTTGTCAAATCATATGTGGGCCACTTTAGGCTCCCACCCACATTAGCCAGTACCAGTTGTGCCGCATCTTTACCAAAAGTGGCCTAATACTGTTACACAATATTTGGGCCATATTTACCGTGACAACTGTGGGCCACGTTAGGCTCAAATCCTGGTTAGCCGGTACTGACTGTGCCGTACATTTGTCAAAAGTTGTCCGAATTTGGTGTTATGTATTCGGGCCATATTTACTATGTCATGTGTGGGCCGCTTTAGGTTCACATCCAGATTCGCCAGTGATTACTGTCCCATATCTTTGTCAAAAATGGCCCAGATATGTTTTAAGATAACTGGGCCACATTTGCTGCAACATGTGTAGGCCACTTTTGGTTTACACCCAGATTAGCTTTTGTCGACTGTGCCACATTTTTGCAAAAGTTGGACCACATTTATTTTGTGATATTTGGACCATATTCACTATTTACAACATGGGCCACTTTAGGGTCACATACATATTACACATTGTCGTGAGCACCGCATCTTTGCCAAAAAAGGTCCACGTGTGATTTGGGATATTTGGGCCATATTTGCTATTTTACATGTGGGACACTTCGGGCTCAGTCCATTTTGTCTGGGCCAGAAGAAAGCCAGCGGCGTCACATCATTGCCTGAAGTGGCCCACATCCAGATGCTATTTGGGCTGTGATTTTGTCAAATTCTTCAAAAAGTGTGAAAATATTACTATAGATTTGTGTGTATATTTAGGATACATAAAATGCTAGCTATGAAATTTGACTAAGCAAGACAAAGTAGATTATTCAAAAAAATTATAATATAATTTCAACACAGAATGCTAATCAAACAATACATAAATTGAGATGTGTTGGAAATATTAAATAATCACTTTTGGAACTGACAAAAATGACAGAATTCTCCTGTGATTGCACATACTGTATGTCCCCTGATAGACATTGCTCGACAATTAGTTGAAAATAGTGAGGTCAGGAAAAGATTGTTTGAATAGAGTTTATTTTCAAAAAGTCCACATGGCCAGAAGTGTTCATATTTAAAGGCATGTGTATACATGCAGAAACTTATGTGCGCGTATGCCAGAGCTGCATGTATATCCCTCTTCCCTCCTCCATTCCTTCTTCATTTGCTGCCAAGTGCAGTGCAGCTTCCTTTAAAGAGCTTGAGACAGGATGACATTTTTATTGTCCATCAGAGTTCAACAATGTGCTGCTCAATTAAGCTAGACAACATTTCATTTTTAGATAGACATATAAAGAATGAGAGCAAGACAGAGAAACCATCACAACACTTTACATCTATAAATCATAATAAATGACAGACATTGCTTTGAAAACTTCTTAATCATGTTCTGTAGCATAAGTGCATGGTTTGATCTGTATAAAATGAAAGGTTTAAATGTTTTTCGGTTTCCACAGCAGCCACACAAAGATAACAGTATGTTTCTCTTTAGACCTGCATTCCATTTCAGTCTGTTCTTTGACCGTGTAAGCATGAACACATTACATTTTGAAGTATCTAAGAATTGATATGCTACACTGAAAAAAAATTTAAACTAAAAAATGTACAGGTTTTATTCAAGTAAAGATTAAAAAAATAACATCTCTGTAACAACCTGAATACATCACACACACACAAAAAGGTAGAAATAGCTCATTAAAGGGATAGTTCACCCAAAAATGACATTTATCTCATTATTTACTCACCTTCTTGCCATCCCATATGTGTATTACTTTCTTTCTTCTGCTGAACACAAAAAAAGATTTTTAGAGGAAAATTTAAACTCTGTAGTTTTTTACGAAGCAAGTGAATGGTGTGACCAAAACATTAAAGATCCAAAATGCACATAAATGCAGCGTTAAAGTAATCCATATGACTCCAGTGGTTAAATGATAGGTGTGGGTGAGAAACATGTAAATAGAGAAGAGTAAATATAGAAGAAGAATGTGAAAGTGAAAGTGGAGATCGACAGTGAAAAAGGAAATAAATATTGATCTGTTTCTCACCCACACTTATCATATCGCTTCTGAAGACATTGACTTGACCACTGAGTATTAATGAATTTCTTTTATGCTGCCTTTATGTCCTTTTGGAGCTTAAACATTTTGTAACCATTCACTTGCATTGTGAGGACCAACAGAGCTGAAATGTTCTTCTAAAAATCTTCAGTTGTGTTCAGCAGAAGACAGAGATTCATACACATCTGAGATGGCATGAGGGTGAGTAAATGATGAGAGAATTTTTCATTTTTGGGTGAACTATCCCTTTAAGGTTTATTTAAGGTTTTGTAAACGTCACAGTGGCATTATAATGAATGAAGCTTAATAATTACTGTGTTCATTCACTGTGTTAGTTTTTGCTCCAGACCTGCAGTCCCCTGCAGGTGTTTGTATAAATATTTCTTTATGAAAAGCAGTAGTGTTAGCTGTTAGTTTTTCACTTATGGGTGATATTTCACTTGTTGAACTTATAATGATATTTTATATTGAGCTTATTTATAATGAACATTTAGAAACTTTTATTCCAATATACACAGGATTCTAATCATTTTAATTAAAGGTCCTGTCTGGATTCGATTTCTAAATAAATTATCCATAGAGAATGTCTTTCTCCATTTACTGAGTAATGCTCTTGCACTGCAGCTACAATCGTTATCAATAAGCTCTGAATTAACTAATTACAGTATAATGTCAAATTGAATTCATGCATTAACAGTGTTATCTTTCACAGCCCTAATTATTATTAATAAGAGCCATCTTTAAAATTATTGCTTAATTGTTGGTGAGCCAAATGAGTTATCTGTTTAATCGTATTGTTTATTTTCATAAGTACAAGTGGTATGTATTAGCTATTTTGTAACCACACACTCTCTCTCTCTCTCTCTCTCTCTCTCTCTCTCTCTCTCTCTCTCTCTCTCTCTCTCTCTCTCTCGCTCTCTCTCTCTCTCTGTCTGTCTCTCTCTCCAGACATTTGGAAAGTAATAGTATAGAAATCATCTCCAAGAGGGCATTTTCAGGACTTTTCTCTTTGCGTAAACTGTGAGTGAGACATAATAATGTGTGAAAGAAAGGTCACTGACAGTGTGTGTGGCTTTAATATGAATCACTCACCATGTATATTTTGTCATAATTTCTTCCCTGAGCTCCGGCATACACTACCTGCACAACTGCTACCAAACAATCTGTGTATGCGTAATTATGAGCATACCATCCATTTCCCTCGTCATTCATTCTGAAGCTTTCATCATCCACTCATTCATCCATGTAAAAAAAAAAAATAGAAGTGAAAGAACAACTTAACAATGAGGTTGCTTGATTAGGGTTGATTCAGGCAGAACAGCTTCTTGATCAAAGAATGAATTTGAATATATCCTAATGCTTTTCTCATGTTTATTATGCTTCAGTGTGTACCTGTATGTGCTTGTGGGGTCTTAGTTATATATCAGTGAGTCTGTGAGTGTGTATTTGTTTCTGTACACATACAACTGTTCACAAACCTGTATTCAATTTTTGACAAACTCAAAAGGAGATGTTAGGTAGAATGTTAGTCTCAGTCACCATTCACTTTCATTGCATCTTTTTTTTCATACAAAAGTAAATGATGACTGGGGCTGTTATTCTGCCTATAGCATTTCCTTTTGTTTTACACGAAAATAAAGTCATATGGGTTTTGAACAACAGGAGGGTGAGTAAATTATGTCAGAACTTTCAGTTTTGAGTGAACTATCCCTTTATTGTTGCCTTCTCTTGCTCTCTGTCTCTTGTTTGTTTTGCAGTTTTTTGAGTCAGAATAGGATTTCGTCTCTCAAAGCAGGAATATTTAGTGACCTCAGTAGTCTGGAGTGGCTGTAAGTTGAAAGCACACTCACAAACACACACACACACACACACACACACACACATGGAACACTGAAAACCCTGACTACTCAATTGATTGAGTAATGGGCTCTCCAAAACGTGTATAATTAAGTTCACTTGACTTGGTGTTCATAGAGAATGAAATTTACATTCAAGTAACTACGATTTAACCCAGAATTGCTATTTAAATGTTGTTGTTTGTATTTAATAATTTAAATTAAATGTACTCAAATACTGGTCGTGCAATGACATGTCTTCAACAATAAGGATTAAAACTCATTCTAGAACAATTATTAAATAAACTTACTGTTTATTTCTACATAAATGCATAGATGCCAAAAATTTCAGTTGCACATGCACAAGGAGAAATGCGGCAGTGTTAACAGTGTCCAATTTCTCCCATATGTTGCCTTTTACCAAAGAAACAGAATTAAATAATTCAAGCACAAGGCGTTGTGAGTATTCCCCATAGCCTCAATTTTGTACTTACTAGTTTGAGTTATTAATACTTTAACTCTTAAGTCTATGGATTTGAGTTATGAAAAAGTCTTGATATTTGAGTTATGTCTCCCAAACTTGACATTGCAAGTAATGTTTAACTAAAACAACTAGATTTTTCCAGCAATTACAACATTAGGGTTTACAGTGTAGATGGAATAGGATGATAGGCACATTTTCTTCGGGAGTTGTAAACTCTCTCTCTCTATCTCTTTCTGTTTCTTTCATTTTCTCCCTCTCTGTGTGTTTGCTTGTTTCTCTTTTCAGTCAGACAAAATTGGTGGATTGTGTTTGTTCTCAGTAAGAATGAAATCCAGAATGATTTAAATTAATTTGGACCCTTTCAGAGCTTGGATTGAGAAGTGCCTGACCTGCTCTCATTACCAAAAACAGAGCATTTTCTACTCATAAGCCCTTAGCTTATGAGCTGATGGTTATTTCAGATAGTGCTCCATTGACTCTTAGGGTCACCCATTTGGATATAGAGTGATTTGTGATCCGGGTAGTTCCCCGTCTGTCGCTCACTCGACATTGTGTCGAATGAAGCGACTCTAGGGGTCTTTCTTGAAGGCCTCAGTTACCTCTGAACTTGAGAAAAGGCCAATGAAAATTGGCAGACAGAATTTGCATGTCCCGCCCCCAGACATTCGGGTATAAAAGGAGGGAATTGTGTGTCTGTCTATTCAGATTTTTTCTTCGGAGCTGAGCGGTTGTGCAATCAGCGAGCTGAGATCACTTCTGTTCCACTCACATCTGCAGAGCATTTGCTGTTGGATCTATGGCGCGTATCAGCGGCTTTCTCCTTCTCTGCACAGCAGTGCAGCTTTGCCCCTGGGCGCTTTGACAGCGCTTCTGAAAGAGTAATTTTCCCTCACTAAAAGAGTTTAATTTCTCTAAAAGAGCACACACAGCAGGCGTTAAACGTCCTTTTCAGGACGCGTCTTTTTAAAGATGCCCTTCCGCCTCTGTGTAGTTCCTCGATGTCCTGATGGCCATAGACGCTGCCTCGTGTGTCTGGGCCGCGATCACACTGAGGCGTGTGTTCATCACCCCCTCCTGCCTCCAGACTTTCAATCCCTGGACAGACCTCTGTTTTCTGCAGACAGGAGTTGTAAACTCTCTCTCTATCTCTTTCTGTTTCTGTTTCTTTCATTTTCTCCCTCTCTGTGTGTTTGCTTGTTTCTCTTTTCAGTCAGACAAAATTGGTGGATTGGGTTTGTTCTCAGTAAGAATGAAATCCAGAATGATTTAAATTAATTTGGGCCCTTTCAGAGCGTGGATTGAGACCTCATTCTATGACCTCGACCGGGCTACGTGCTCAAGGTTCCTACGACCCCCTTCAAGGACCAGGTAGTAAACCTGCAAGCGCTGCCCCGGGAGAAGGCAGGTCCAGCCTTTTCGTTGTTGTGTCCGGTGTGTGCTTTGCGTACCTATGTGGACCACATGCAGAGCTTTAGATGTTCTGAGCAGCTCTGTGTCTGCTTTGGTGGACAGCAGAAAGGGAAAGCTGTCTCCAAACAGAGGCTAGCCGACTGGGTCGTCGATGCCATCGCTTTGGCCTATCAGACCCAGGCCATGCCCGCCCCCTTGCAGGTTTGAGCACACTCAACGAGAAGTGTGGCATCCTCGTGGGCACTGGCCAATGGCACCTCCCTAGCAGACATCTGCAGAGCAGCGGGCTGGCAATACCCAATACCTTTACGAGATTCTACAATCTCAGGGTTGAGTCGGTTTCGCCCCGTATTCTCTAAGGTCCGAGCACGTAGAACTCGGGAATACTGAACGACTGACCGGGTGTTCCGCTTTGCACATAGCATGCTTCCCCTCCACTGAGTCGATCACGTGCGCTCTTTCTCCAAGGAGAGTCCACTAAACTTGTGCTCCCTGGATGTCTTTTCTCCCTAGCCCTCTGGTCCGTGAATTCAGCAGAGGTATTTAACCTCCCCCCAGCCTGGGCAGGATGTGGTCTCTGCGGGGTCTTTTCATGGGACATGGGGAAGGGTACGTGCAGTCTGATGCAGTCTTTGGCACACAACTGCCTGCCCGCACTTGCATCAGCAGCTCATGTACACGGTTCAGTGCATGGCATGGTTGAATAGGGACCCCTAGTGTCGCTTCACAATGTCGAGTGAGCGACAAATGGGGAATGTCTAGTTTACTATTGTAACCTCAAGACATTGTGTCCCCCCGGCAACGACGCTGTAACGGCCGAACCTTATTTTCGGCTCCTCAGTGCAAAACCTGAATAGATAGACCCACAATTCCCTCCTTTTATACCCATATGTCCGGGGGAGTGACATGCAAATTCTGTCTGCCAATTTCTTATTGGTCTTTTCTCAAGTTCAGAGGTAACCGAGGCCTTAAAGACAGTCCCCTAGTGTCGCTTCATTCGACACAACGTCTCATTCCCTCCATCAGGGAATGGAGGTTACAACAGTAACCTAGACGTTATTGTTTGATGTTTGATTCTTTGTTTGTGTTTGTTTGTGTATGTTTGTGTTTGTTTGTGTATGTTTGTGTGTAGGATTCTGGATGAGAATAGAATATCATCTCTGCGCCAGAAGACATTTGAAGGCCTGAAATCCTTATTTTTTCTGTAAGAATGATCTTCTTAATGGCTTTGAAGAATAGAAGAATACCGTATACACAAGCTATAGTATGTATAGGCCTATGTGAGAATGAGACAGATATTAAAGAATATGCATGCCAAACAAAGTATTCAGCCTACTGTATTGGAAGTTGGATTCTCAGTTCTCAATAGATGATTTTTTTACAGTTTAACACAATCAATATATCCAATGTGCATGTTTATGTATTTTGCAGATCTTTGTTGAATAACTCTGTTGAACAGTTTCCTAAATCCTCTATCTGCATTGAGATGCCACGCCTCAACTGGCTGTGAGTTGTAAACAAATTAAGAAGTAAAAACATATATGAAAAAGACACTTACAAAGTAACTTAAAGTGACTGCTAAATACAGCAGTACCTTGAGACAAGTTGGTTAAAAGTAAAATGCAAAATGGCTTGAAAGGTTACAGCAGACATACAGTTCCAACATTTGTTGTATTAAGTAAGTATTAATAATCTGGATATATAATTAATATCAATGTACAGAAATCACCTACTACAGCACTACAAAGACTGTTGGAGAGTGAGTGAGTATGTTTCCTTTTGCAGGGAAATGGAGGGGAATAGAATTTCTTCTCTTTGGGCGTCAAGTTTTAAAAACTGCTCCTCTCTTACCGTCTTGTGAGTAGCCACAAAACACACATTTAATAATGCTCTTTTACACAAACTCTCTTCAACATCCAGTGTAAAAGTGAGAGTTGTGGGATCCTGGAAATGTTTATTATTTATTTTTTATTTATCGCAGCTGAGTGTGGGAGGAGAGACAGAAATGGATCTTAATCTCCTCCTGAGTCTCTTGGTTCAGTTTAAATTATTTACAAATAAATGCAGATTTAGGTTAAACTGAATAATTTAAGACATAAGGAATGAATAGATTTACATAATTACATGATGTTTTAGATGTACAAGTTGATATGCATCATGAATCTCTTCTGTGACTGTGATGTTCAGGCTTTGATTTGATCTGTCAGTGACAATTGGAGGACACTCTGTCCTGAGGGATTGATCCCTCAGCATTGTGACAGCTTCTCTCTCACTACACGATCACGACACATGGATTGCTTATGTATCTACACCAATATGGAATGTTGCACTTTCCAAAAGTAGGGTTCAGAAAATGTTGAACATCAATCTAGAAGGTCAAACTAAATATTATATGCACTGGTTTATTTTGTATTCATTTGGCATGAGGATTGTATATCAAATGAATATCATAAAAATGTGGCTTGTTACCAAAAGTTGAGACATGCTTAATAAACCTTTTTATGTTCTAGTTATAAACAATGAATAAATACAACATTTAAATAGACAAAAGTATTTAAAGTTAATAAATAGTTGTCCTTCCAGGAGCAATGACCAACACACAAGTATAGACAGTGGACAGTGTAACTCACACAAAGACAACACACCATAAGGGTATTATTAGATTTGACACACACAAAAAAAAAATAGTTCAATAAACATGAACTAAACACAGAACACCCCAATATACGTAACATAAATAATAAAAAAGGAGAAACATAACTATTCTCATGAAATATAATGAAATCTAATGGGTCATGCTGGAACATCTGGGAATGCCTGATTATTGTTTTTCACCAATTTAACAAAAGTTTACCGTAGAAAGGAGATGTGTTTTCTTGTTTAACATAATATACATTTTAACCATTAATTATATGGTTAAACAATAAAAAAATTTACATCCAAAAAATACAATTTGTACAATATTTACCGTAAAATTACATTTATTACTTGTTAAATATATTGTCATTTTTTTATTTTATATGTTAAGGTAACTAACTACCTGTTAACCAAAACAAATATTTTACCATTAAAATTAGGGACATTTTTTACAGCATAGATTCAATCATTTATACATATTTTTTAATAGAGGGAAAATCATACAAAATGTTGGACACAGTTGTAAATATAAAATTTTTGGCCATTAAAATAAATTAATGAAATATAATTACAACTAATTTTACTACAACGAAGACAGTATTAATCGGACAGATTATGTCAAAATTATGACACAAAATTAAATATATGTAACTTAAGTATACTATTTCTACTAGTTCAAAAACATGGGATTTGTGCCTCTAATGCTTTAAAAAAAATGAAATAATTAAAGGTTATTGGTAAAATTGCCATATTTCAATTAAACGAGTCTGATCTCTTTCATATTGACTTAACCTGAGCTGTGTTACTGAATCTTAATGTGTGTATTATATACTCTGATCACAGATGCACTTCTGTCACTCGATTACACAATTCAAAGAGCTGTTTCAGTTATCACTGCAGATCATATTATCATAAATATGTAAATATTTAATCTATCTGATCTGCCTTTCAGGTTAAATCTTTGATTTGCAGTGTGTCTCTATGTAATCAAGTATTATGAGGAAGGTTTGAGAGTTCCTGGTAGCATAAACCTGATGGATGGTGCTCAAGTGTGATCTTCCTGCTCTCTCAAGACCCAGAAATAGAGAGGGGGCTGATTTACATTTAGATTTATCTGACTTTTTCGGTTAATTGGATTATACGTTTGAGATGGTGCTATAATGTGTGTGTTTGTCTGGTTTAGAGCATTAAGGAGAAACCACATCGAGACCATTGAGGACGGGACATTTGCAGACATGCATAGATTGATAGACCTGTGAGTAAACACACACACACACAAAAAATAAGGTATAAAAGAGGCATTATATTTTACAGTTCAGGACTTTAGAGTACCAGAGTCCATAGATTCAATTTTCATCATCATTTTCATTGCTCATTTTTTATAAACTTTTGTGTGTGCCAAAGAGATTTTTAAGGTTAAAAGAATATTTTAAAAGTTCTGTCACCGTTTACTCACTTTCATGTTGATTTCCAAATCATAATTACTTTCTTTTGGTACAAAAAGGATATGTTTTGAAAAATATTTACAGTTCTTTCCTATACATCAAGTCAAGAAATTTTTATTTGTACAGCACTTTTTACCGCACACATCGTTTCAAAGCAGCTTTACAGAAAATCATGCATTATCAGAAAAATGGTAAATGATATGCACTTATATAGTGCTTTTTTAACCAAAGCACTTTACACTGTGATTCATTCACCCATTCACACACAGCAATGACAGCAGAGCTGCCATTCAAGGCGCTAGCCTGCCATTGGGAGCAACTTGGGGTTCAGTGTCTTGCCCAAGGACACTACGGCATGTGGAGTTATGTGGGCCGGGAATCGACCCGCCAACCCTTTGATTAGAGGCCAACACGCTCTACCACCTGAGCCACAGCCACCCCACAATTTCATCATTGTGTAGTTTGATTAAATATGATTGTAATATGTGTATTAGAACCCCAGTGAGCAAGCCGAAGGCGACTGTGGCAAGGAACACAAAATTCCTTAAGATGTTGGTTAATGGAAAAAAATTACCTTGGGAGAAACCAGGTTCACTGTGGGGACCAGTTCCCCTCTGGCTAACATCATAAATCTAATGCCAAAATTAGTTATTTGTGTGCAGTGCAAGTAATGGTTTAAAATTTCTCAAAACATCAAACATGGAAACATTAAACATGGAAAACCAGGTTTGCACATGCCCAAATAGGAATTAGATTTGAGGCTAATTGTCAGTGAATAAAGACTTACATTTCAATCAGTTCTTCAAGCTAACATATGACTTGAAATATAGCACATGCATTGAATGGGCTATTTTTATGGTAACTTTGCAATTTGGCACCTTGAAGGAGGAGAGAAAAAGAAAGATAGAGAGAGACACCTGCTGTGTGTCAATATTCTCAGCATAATAAGCATAAATCTTGGAACAGAGCTGGTAAAACTGCTTCCATTTGAAGATATTTTATTATTGTTTATTTATTTCAATAATTAAGTTGACAAATGAGCTGCTGAATTTGCTGTGATTTGTTTACAGAGACGTGTCTGTGAACCAGATTAAAGACCTGCCTCCATCTCTGTTCCAGAGCCTACAGAACCTTAAACAGCTGTGAGGCTGACTTTATTATTGATGTTGTGTTTGCTAAACTTCTGTTCTTGTTACAAGCTCAAAATTTTACAAACTACTTGGTAGACCTGTTGTTCCTCAGTGTTATTTACTTGCCTTGTGCTGATCGTCCCAGTGACTCATTGATTAGTTGAAAGTCTCTTCAGATGAAATGACAGGCCAAATTAATCATGGAAACTATTCTTGACTTTATCAATAGCTATTTTTATTGTGTGTGTGTGTGTGTGTGTGTGTGTGTGTGTGTGTGTGTGTGTGTGTGTGTGTGTGTGTGTGTGTGTGTGTGTGTGTGTGTACTTTCTAAGCTGTAATTTGAATGTAAATTTGTGACCAAAAATTAGCTAAATCAAACAAAACCTTTATTTGGGGACATTTTGGGACATCCTCATTTGGAAAAACAATTAAAAAAATTAGAATAATGCAAAATGTTTTCTGTTAGGTTTAGGTTTGGAGTGTGGGTTAGGGTTAGTTTATAGTAATTATAATTAACTTTCTATAAAAACAATGGAAGTCTATGGTGTGTCACCATTTGCGTGTGTGTGTGTGTGTGTGTGTGTGTGTGTGTGTGTTTATACTACATTGTGGGAACCAAATGTCCCCACAAGGATTGTAAAACCTGAGATCACCTACCTTGTGTGGCCCAGCTAGTGGTCCACACAAATGAAATGGCTCATTAAACATATTAAATTATGTTTTTTTTTTTTTTTACATTTAAAAATGCAAAAAGGTTTCTGTGAGGGTTAGGGGATAGAAATTATCATTAAATCTGTATAAATTCCATAAAATGCATGGAAGTCTATGGAGAGTCCCCACAATAATTTACAATGTTTGTGTTGTGTGTGTGTGTGTGTGTGTGTGTGTGTGTGTGTGTGTGTGTGTGTGTGTGTGTGTGTGTGTGTGTATGTTTATGTGGTTTACGAGGACAATTTTTTAGGTTACTAACTGGTAATTATAAGGGTATTATGCTATACATGAGGTTTATGAGGACATTTCTTGTGTCCCCATAATTTAAATAGCTTAAAAAACATATTAAATGATGTTTTATTAAAAATGTGTGTTTCAGAAATATCTCCAACAATCTTCTGGCACACATTTACAGCAATCAGTTTGACAGTTTGGTGAATCTACAGTCACTGTGAGTAAATAAAAAATATATTTTTTTATTTGTTCATAAGATCAGTTACATTATCAAGTATCTTAGATTAAAACAACTCACTGTGCCCTCTTTACACTTACGTGTTCTCAGAAATAAATTTTTGTCAACCAATCACAGATAATTTGGTCTTGAAAGAATTTTATGAAAACATGAGATTGTTGGGACCTCTTCGAATACTTTAGAAGAGACAGATGTGAGATTACTCTGTGCTTCTCAGTCTAAAAAATTAGGAGATTAAGAAAAAGAAAAAGGTGCCATTTGTAGTCCATTTAATCTCATTGCTGCCTTAAAGAAACAATTGAGATACTTAAGAAGTCCTTTGTTCATTTTTATTCCTATGGGTAATTTTATTCCAAAATCTAACCCTACTCCTATAATCAGAGGTTAATGATTGGTTGGAATGCTGTTCCGGGACCATCAAAGGCTACTATCGATCCAGGAGCTTGTAGGACTTCCCATTTTTTTTGCTACAGTCCTCTTTTTGCAGGTCCACTGGCTTCAGTCCCCAGTGAATACTGCTGACCTATGTTTGTGTGTAGATAACCACTTACCTCCACCAGAAAGGCAACTAGGTAGAGCTCACAAATCCAAAATACATCTGATCAACAAGCTTCCATTATTGACTGCAGGCAATTGTCACAGTGAACATTATGTTGCAATCCACAGATTGAGCAGAGCGGTTGTAAGTGAGAACCATATTAAGAAGAATCCATGGAGTATCAATGAGCCTTTGTGTTTATGGGACTGCATATGTGTTGCATTGCATGACTTTGATTTTTTACTTGGCTAATTATCTCAGTAATTATTCAGTGGATTTTACATTTATCTACTTTTATGGGCTTTTAAAACTTACAAGTGCCCTGGATGAAAAACACTTGATGAAGGTGAAATCTAATAGTGAAATGATCTGCTCTATCTGTCTGCTCTGTGTGTGGTGTGTAGGAGTATGGAACAGGTGGAGATTCCCAACATCAGCATCAGAATGTTCCGGCCCCTGACTAACCTCACTCACATGTGAGCATGCTGAAATTCTTGTATCTATCTGTAATGATGATCATGACAGAATATTACACTCTTCTGAAAAGACCAGCATAGTTGATGACCAGCATATATATTTTTTTGCATGCTGATCCCAAGGATGGGATGCTGGTGTTCCGGTCTCTTGACTTACTTAACCATCAATACTTTCTTGGTCAACCAGCTCCATAAAAAGACCAAGCTGATCGGCCAGCTTCACCAGCTAGGTTTAGCTGGTCAACCAGCAAGACCTGCACCAAACCAGAAAGAAACCAGCATGCACATTAATTTTAGTCTTTGCTGGTCTTTTCAATGAAATTCTGTCATTAGTCAATTTAATTTATAGTTTAAAACTACCCTGATATGAAATGTACTGTCATTTTTGTATGATTGTAATGTGATATTGCAGGTGGAAAAACAAGCTGACACAAAAATGTTTTAGTACATTTCCCACAGTTTATTGTTAAAACTGGATTGGTTTCCAAAATTAGAAGCTTTACAAAGACATATGGAAAGACTCCTAGGTGCATCCTGATTCAAGAAGTAATTAATCGTCTATTAGGCTCTTTAAAATGAAGACATGATCATTTGGGTTCACTTCATGTGGATTGTCTTTTATTTCATGTGTACTTTCTTTTATTTTGCTGCACTCAAAATGTGTGCCCTCTGTGGAATGTTATCAGTATGTTTCACACCTTCAAATTTGCCCTTAAATTCCTTGTCTACCATAGTCTCTCATGAGTCAAAGACACACACAACAAAAAAACTCCATTAAGCCAGTATGTCACATAGCCTGTCCTATGTGAGATAGGGAAAGAGAGAGGCAGAAAGGTCATTAATGTGGAATGTAGGGTGGATGGAAGCTGCCGGTCTGAGGTTGAATGATTATTTGATTTGTATAATCAAACCCGCAGGTAAATAGAGCTCAACTTGAACTCCTGTTTCTTCACAGGCAACAAGATTACAGTGCCTCTCCCTGCTTGAGAATTATCTTTATCCTTTCTCCCATCATATTTAATATCTCCGGAACAGATGTGCTCGCCTCCGGGAAAATGAAAATAAAATAAAAAAACGCAGTAGAGTATTGGCCTTCAGAGAGATTTTAAAATGGAATGCCATCAATTCTGTATGTGGAATGAGCTCCCTCCACACCGCCAATGAACAAAAGAACCGCTGTGTGCCGAGGAGAGATGCAGAACTTTTTCAGAAGGTTGAAACTCAGGTTGAACCTTTTTGCACTTTGATATGGAAATTCGTTTTTGATGATTGTTACTTTTAGATATCAGCTGTGCTAAAGATTCACTTTTTATCTAAGACAGGCCTGTTCTCTAGCAGATTGCGTAATTGCAGGGTACCATTTTACAAACACATTGATGAGGTTTATCTGGAACAAATAAATGCGAATTAAACTGGAGAGATGCAATTTGTGTGTGTGTGGGGGGGGGGGGGGGGGGGGGGGGGGGGTAGTGAAGGGCTCACTAATTAAAAACAGATTGAGGTGACACACATTGAACAGCAGTGGGTAGAGTATTTTTATTCAGGGAGCACAAGACCAGCGGTTTTCAGTAGGTCACAGATAGCAGAAAAAAAAACAAGAATCATGGACAGCAGTGGGTTGCAGATAACATTGCTAAATGCCAAAAAGCAACCAACCATATAATTGTGCATAGTTAAGATAGTAAAGTAAATAGGCTTATCAACTTTTAAAGGGAGAAAATGCTTCCCATATATTATGTTGTTGACGTCAAAGGCAGCATATCCAGTCAGACTCACAAATTGGTGCCAATTCATCTGTCATTTGGTGGAATCTAACTAAATTCGGAAAATGCCAACATGGGCAGGTTGTTAAATGTACTGTCATCCTTGAAATTTATAGACAAATCTATGCAAGACAACAAAATATGATCCACTGAACTAGCAGTACGTTTTCTTAACCAATTATGGATAAATGTTCTGAATTTTTTTTTTATATGCATATTAGTATTATTATTAATGTGTAAAATAAAAGCTCTTCTGCTCTCCTTTTCTGTCATTTATGCATGGGATCATTTCAGTTATTTTAAGCGATTTGAATTCTGTGGATATTCTCCAAACGTGCGGAGCTGCAAGCCAAACACAGATGGAATCTCGTCCTTTGAGAATCTGCTTGCAAACATCATTCTGCGCGTGTTTGTCTGGGTCGTTGCCTTCATCATTTGCTTCGGAAATATCTTTGTCATCTGTCTACGGTCCTGTATCGCTTCAGAGAATCAACATCACACAATGGCCATCAAATCTCTATGCTGTGAGTCCATTTTATATCAAACTTTAGCATGACACAGCCATTATACAGCGCCTTCTCAACCCCAGTAAAGCTCAACTGCATCAATCAGTGGCCATTTCATGCATTTAGCAGAACTGAGACATAGAAACTTCAAACACTGAATCCACAAGAACAACTAAGCATGAGTCATTATAGAGCTAAAGCAGACAAGTGTTAATGCCATAGTGACAATGCTTTACATGCACAATCTGTTGCATTAACAACCAACGACACATTAAAGTCAACCTGAAACAGCATTCCCCTCCTATTTTACTTTCATAATGTGATAGATTGTGAAACAGGATTTTCAAAGATGGAAAACATGTAGAGATTGGACTTGAGAGGTTTGCGAAAAGTGGGCTTACCAGAATGGAGCCAGACCTGAATTCGAGTTTGCAGTTGATTATGGAGAACTGTTCCTCTGCTATAACACTACTGCTGTCTTGCAATATTCTGTTCCTCATGAAATCCTTTTTCCCTTGTAATGTAAAGTGATTTCATTGGCTGAAAGCATTGTCTAATTGGCATTCGTGTAAACTACACTCATTGAGCACTTTATTAGGAACACCTACTTATTCATGCAATTATCTAATCAGCCAATCACGTGGCAGCAGTTCAATGCATAAAATCTTGCAAATACAGGTCAGGAGCTTCAGTTAATGTTCACATCAACCATAAGAATGGGGAAAAATGGATCTCAGTGATTTCGACCATGGCATGATTTTTGGTGCTAGACGTGCTGGTTTGAGTATTATTCAGAATAGTGCCAAAAACAAGAAACATACAGTTAGCAGCAGTTCTGCTGAGGAAAACACCTTGTTGATGAGAGAGCTCAATGGAGAATGGTCAGGCTGGATTGAGCTGACAGAAAGGCTACGGTAACTCAGATAACCACTATAGCATCTCAGAATGCACAACACATCGACTCTTGTGGTGGATGGGCTACAACAGCAGAAGACCACATCGGGCACTTTATTAGGACCATAGTGTTCCTTATAAAGTGCTCAGTGAGTGTATACAGGTACAACATATTGTATTCTATAACCAAAACAACAAACGGTCAAATTAAACATTTCTCTTTGTGTTGTCAGGTAGCATGCTATCTAATTAGCATGCTAAGCTAACAGTCTATCATTCATTTTCTACAGTTAGCAAGCTAATAATTTATCTTATTAAGCCAACATATTCAGGATTAGTGCCTATAAGGTAAACCGATATGGTAATACTAACTGTATTTAAATGATCAGCTACAACAGAAATTTGTAACAGACCTTTGATCCCCCATACAAAAATTGAGAGTTCACTGAAAATTTGCCACAAATTCGCCAGTGATCATTTTCACTCACGAATGAGCATTGGAGCAAAGTTGCAACAAATTGTCAATTGTTGCCAAAGGTTTTCTGCAGGTTCACCAGTACCTGTGAAGAGCTTTAAAGTTCAGGTGTGTGTGTGTTCAGGTTCTAATTTTTTTTGGATGTTCAGAGATGTCAGACAATCAGGTTTAAAGGGTCATAGTTCCCTCTAACTGCAGCATCTACACACACACGCACATGTAATTATACAGCTAATTATAAAACAACACACGGCCTTGAAACTCAATCAATTATACATCTATGCATTATTACAAGCTTTTATTAAACATCAAAACACACACACTCTTCCCCACATGCTGTGCAGATAAATAATTACAACAGATAGCATCTTTATACACACACACACACACACACACACACACACACACACACACAAAGAGAGCTTGCTGACTTCTATGCGACCTCACTGACACATGATGCACAACAGCAACACAACAGATTCATACACCAGTGACATACACACAATTTGTTTTTTTAGAATAGTGGGGACTTTCTAGTACCTTCTGTTTTTTTTTTTTTACTGAGCTGAGGATATTTTCTATCCTCTTAACCAAACACTCACATAAATAACATGTTTACATTTTCATTAAGACTTTATTTAGAATGTTTATTAATGCATTTTCCTCATGTGACCGATGGCTGGTACCCACAAAATACTAAAAACCTCACAAATTTCCGTTCTTATTATCCATGTCGGCAAAGTATGTAAAAGCAAAACCTGACCTATGCACATGCACTTTCATTCTATGACAGCAACAGATAACTTTTTGAAAAGACTAAATCAGAGTGCAATCTCTAGAGCGTTCACCTGGCTATCAGAGTCTAAGGAATAATCTGTCTCTGTGACTGAGAGAGATAGCAGATAGGGTGCTGAGAGTTGATGGATGGATGAACAGATGGCTGGATAGGTGTATTTTTTTTTAACCCACAAAGAGTTAAGGACACTTTACTCTCTTAAATTATAAATACCTACCACTCCCTCAGAAGAGAGACATGCAGGGAGAGGAAAGCGTTTGCATTGTTTCTCTATAGCATTTGAGTTTCCCATTGGGAGACATTGGATGGTATATGTTCTGTAGGAGCAATAGAGAGGGGGTTTATTGCTTTCTCTGTAGGATGCACATCATATTCACTTGCCTGACTATAGTGAGACTAGAAAAACACACCACTATTGCTTACTGGCAAAAATCATTCACAGGGTGATATTGCACCATACTCTAGGCACAGATTAATTAAATTCATTAAAATCGAGGAGGGCAGAGACATCTGTAAGGAAGGCAAGATTATTTGGAACAAGTTTAGTGAATGAGTGTGTGGGTAATTAAGTGGTTGTTAATTATTAGTTAAACTAGATCCCCAGCATGTTTCTGGGGCACAGAGTGAGAGAGAGAGAGAGAGAGGCCTGACCACACACTACCAGAAATAAATATCCTTATGAGACCCAGCAAAAAAAAAAAAAAGTTTTTGCAAATGTTTTAGCATCCATATACACTCACTGAGCCCTTTATATGTAACACTATGGTCTTAAAAAAAGCTTTGGATGTGGTCTTCTGCTGTTGTAGCCCATCCACCTCAAGGTTCAATGTGTTGTGTATTCTGAGATGATATTCTGCCCACTACAATTGTACAGAGTGGTTATCTGAGTTACTGTAGCCTTTCTGTCAGCTCAAACCAGTCTGGCCATTCTCCATTGACCTCACTCATCAACAAAGCATTTCTGTCCGCAGAACTGCCACTCACTGGATGTATTTTTTTATGTTGGCACCATTTTGAGTAAACTAGAGACTGTTGTGTGTGAAAATCCCAGGAGATCAGCAGTTACAGAAATACTTCAACCAGCACGCCTGACACCAACAATTATGCCACGGTCGAAATCCCTGAGATACATTTTTTTTCCCATTTAGATGGTTCATGTGAACATTAACTTAAGTTCCTGACCTGTATCTGCATGAGTTTATGCATTGCACTGCTGCCACACAATCAGCTGGTTAGATAATCACAGTAAATAGTAGTTGTACAGGTGTTCCTAATAAAGTGCTCAGTGAGTGTAGTGTTTCGTGCATGAGAAACATTTTTTTAAATGTTTTTGAAAAACATATTATACAAATTTGATTGCATGTTCTTTGTAGAGGTTGTAGCAACCAGTTATTAGGAAAATTAAGGAAAAACTCTCTTCAGCCATTAATGTTTTAATTGATTTAATGAACTGATTAATTAACATTAATGTTAAAAACATGGATATAAAAGGTGTTTTTAATGTACAATGATATACTGTAAATATGAATTACAGTACAAGGACTGAATAAAAGTACCAATATTTAATAAGTGTTTATTCAGAATGAGTGTTTCTCAGCACTTTAGCACAGAAATCTCAACTTCCACTAAACATGCATGAGCCAATAGAGCGTAGTATTTTTGTATTGTATTTATTCCCAGTTTTATTTAACAGTTGTTGTAAACAGGAGACAAAAAATATTCCTAACATTTGACATTTGAGTGCATAAGTTTGTAAACCCCTGTTGTCTCACCCCTTGCAGAATTTATTCAAATATAGCATAATCGATCAAATCTAATATTTCATTTTATTTTGTACAGCCTTTCAGAAGCTACATAACATAGTATATTGACATATATCACAAAAGACAAAAACTTACAAAATAAATAAAAAAACAGTTTACAATAATCATCCTGTTCAAAAGTTTACATTAGCATGGTTTTTAATATGAGTGTTGCCTTCTTGAGCACCAAAGAATGTTTGCACCTTTTGTAATAATTGTCCTGAGGGTCAAAAGCTGGATGGCAACATTATATTTAAAACTGGGAAACCAAAAAGCATAAAGTAGCATACCTTGAGAATTTTTTTTTAAGAACAATAGACAACTTCACCGCTTAGGACAAAGCAGGAACTCATGCACGAATATCACAAAAGGCACAAAGTAATTGATCATCGAGGAAGTAATACATATTAAGAACCAAGGGGATGTAAACTTTTGAACAGGATCATTTGTTTAAATTCAGTTATTATTTTGGCTTGTGGAATATATGGAAATATCTGTTATGTTAAATTGCGTCATGAGGGCCTTATTAAATAAAAAAACAATATGGCATTTTTATTATCCTTATTTTTGAATTATAAAAATCTTGCAGATTCTGCAAGGGGAATGCAAACTTAAGCTCTTAACTGTACATGATGTCTTTCATGATTTATTAAACAAAAAATATTCCAACAATGAGAATACCCTGGAATATCAAACCCTGGCCTCCCCAACAGGTGAAAACATGTCCCAGTGTCCCTTAAAAATGACATAGATGAAATGAATGTCTTTTATGTTAAAGAAATTACTTGCTTTGAGATATTTATTTACAAGAAAAAAGATGAGTGAAGTCAATCAAATACTACACATACTGTGCCTCTTAAAAAAATTCTAAATTGTACTGTGAGACATTTTTAAAAACCAAGGAGAGGACATTTTCATGGCCAAGTTTCCATATATTTGGTATCTCCTAAAAGGCCAGCATGTGCTATTTCAAATACTTTATCTTTATAACTTTATAACAGTGGCATACCAGTGTAGCCTACAGAGGACAAAAATGAATTGCTGGGTCTCAGGAGGACATAGCAAATAGAAATGGAACATAACTGGCTGATAAGATTATGAATGGATATATGGGCAAATGGATGGATGGATGGGTGAATGGATTGAAGATGGATGATAAATTAATGGATGGGTGGACAAAATAGATAGAAGATGAATATAAGCTGGTTGGTTGGATGGTGGTTGCATGAATGGATGGCTAGACAGATTGAAAATACAGCATGAATTAAGATCTCCGTTTTATTTCTGATAGGTGCAGACTGTCTGATGGGAGTGTACCTCCTTTTTATCGGTGCGTTTGACATCAAGTACTGTGGCGAGTACAACCGTCATGCTCAAATATGGATGGAGAGCCTGTCCTGCCAGCTGATTGGCTCTTTGGCCATGCTGTCCACAGAGGTATCTGTCATGATGTTGACCTACATGACTCTAGAGAAATACCTGTGCATCGTCTTCCCGTTCCAGCATTACCGGGCCGGACGCAAACAGACACTCTGCTCCCTGACCTTCATCTGGCTGCTGGGATTCATCATTGCTATTATTCCCTTCTGGGATAAACAGACATTTGGGAATTTTTATGGCCGGAACGGAGTGTGTTTCCCTCTTCACTCTGACCAGACAGAGAAACCTGGTGCCAGATGCTATTCTACAGCAATCTTTCTTGGTAAGAGCAGAGGGCACTGGAGTGTGTACATTTTGCAGTATGTGTGTGTTTGTGGCATTCTCTGGAAGTGACTCAACTTTGTTAAATTTTGAAGAAAAAATTGTTACATTTTATTGCATTTCCCCAGAGATTCAACAGCGCTTCTGTATCGAAAAGCCTTTTAATTTATCAAAGTAAACATAGTCAGAGAAAGATGCTGCCAATGTTGGAACAGCCAGCAGTCCGTCACTGAACTTTGCTGAATATTGAAACAGCCTAAAGGCAAAAAGTGTATTAAAGAAATAGTTCACCCAAAAATTAAAGTTACGTCATTATTAAATCATCCTTATGTTGTTCTGACCCCAAATTATTTTCTTTTTGTCTGTGAAGCACAAAAGGAGATGTTAGGCAGAATGTCTGAGCTGTTTTCTCCATACAATGAAAGTAAATGTCTTCTGAAGCCATATGATAGCTTTGTGTAAAGAACAGCCCGAAATGTAGGCAGTTATCAGTTATTTACTGATAATCTAGTATAGTTATAATGATAACAATATGTGAGAAACCTTCCAGAGGTCATACATTTAATTAATTCTTGTGTTCAATGAATAAATGCTGCTTGTACATGCATCACGCAAGGTTTGACAACATCTCACGTGACCCTGATCGCGAGTGCAATGAGACAAGTTTGAAAATACTTTACTGCAAATGACAGCAAATGAGATTTTGAAGCAACAGCCGAGAGGAAGATTATCAGTGAACAACAACTTAAATTTCAGTCTTCAGAATACCTTTCATTGTATGGACAAAAATAATTCAGACTTTCTGTCATACATATTTATTGTGTTTCACAGAAGAAATAAAGTAACACAGGTTGGAGCAACATGAGAGTGTGTCAATGATGACAAAAATGTGAGGTAAACTTTTCCTTTAGTCAAATGACTTTGTTACTGTATCGATTTTTGGTAATAAAACAGCTTATTTAATTTTAGAGTCAAATAACTTCACAGTTTGTTTTTATATTCATTTTTGGGAATAAAACAGTATTTTCAGTAGTTGGTACAGCCTAAACGTGAGTAAATGAAGTTCCATCCACATTCATCAAATTCTTCAACACTGTTTGCTTGATCTTGATGATTTATGTGTGTTTGTTTTAGGTTTAAATCTGCTGGCCTTCGTGATCATTGTATTCTCCTATTCCAGTATGTTTTATTCTGTCCAGAAGACAGCGAAGACAGCACGTCAAACCGTATATGATCGAGAAGTCTCTATTGCAAAGCGATTTTTCTTCATTGTGTTCACTGATGCCATGTGCTGGATCCCTATCTTCCTCTTAAAGATCCTCTCACTGCTAAGAGTACAAATCGCAGGTAAACAAAATGTTGTGTGTTCATAAACAGTATCACAGGCTAGTGTTTTTTACAGACAGAAGACATTGCAGGCTATTTTGAGTGTGTGCCTTAATGTGTAATTGCTGTGGCTGTGCAACAGTAGTTAATGGGCTTAATGAGCCAGATCATTAATATTGTTCAAAAGGGAAATAAGAGCCATGCATTTCAAATCACCTGAGGTGATTTATCCCAGTCTAAATTTCAATCAATAAAACTGCAATTGACCTGGTGTGTTCTTGTAGCGCTCCAATGTCCCCAGAGAAAAGACTACCTTTGGATCTATGTATTCAGTGAATAAACTTTGCTTCAGAAGATATTGATTGTTCAACAGTCTAACAGTTGGGCAGCAAATTTTCACCTGCCCTTTGAGTTTTTCACATGACACAACAACAGGGCTCAACAGCCATGGCGCCTTTAGCTGTGCAGCTATACGCTGGATCCGGATGTACCATGAACACTGTCTGACCTGAGAAACATTTTCTCTCAAAATATTTAAGCAATAATGATGTGTGTCCCATATGTCTGTTGGCTGTTCAGAACTAGCAATGCCCCATTTGCGAATTAATCATTCTTTTGATTCAGTCCTTTTCATGGCTAAACAGACTTACAAAACAGTTTAAATCTGTTTTCCGTTTCAGTCTGAATTGTATGAACTGCTCTCTCATAAATCATTTGAAGCGGTTTCTAACTTAGCAAAACAGCTTAGGGCTACTTAAGAATACAAAGTACAAACAGCACTGGATGAAGTGGACATTTCAACTGAAATAAAAGTCTACGTTTTAGAGAGGTAACTTTTAGAAACTTCAACGAGTTTCATGTGAATAATGATCCGTTCACATGAAGCGTGCAAACAATGAGCATTTCTAAAGTTGCGCAAAAATATCATGAAGTTGACGAGCAAAACTGCACTGTCACGATTCAGCGCTTCACATATACTGACAGCACTCTCTTAAGTTCACCCAAAAATGAAAATTGTTCATTATTTACTCACCCTTGTCTTATTTTGACCAAAACTGAAAGGATTTTGAAAAAATTCAGTGCTCAGTGATGTCATACAATGGAAGTGTATGGTGACCACCTTTTCAAGCTTCAAAAGGATGCAAAAGTACAATTTAAAAGTCTAACAAATTATTCAATGTGAATCATTCCTTGTTCTGAAGGCATACGATAAGGTTTGGTGAGAAACAAACTGAAATGTAATGTACTAATATCTTTACCAAACGCTGCTCTCCTGTGTGCTTTTATGAGCCCACTCGCAAGATGAGGGCATTCAATTGAGAAAACTGCCTGCTTGGTACAATCGGACCGCCACAGAAATATATAACAACAGAAAATACAACACAGCTTCACACAAACTAGAGACCCGCAGAGGTGGACAAGGTACACAACTCCATTACTTGAGTGAAAGTACAGATACTACTGGTCAAATATTACTCCATTACAAGTGAAAAGACAGATTTTAACTTAAGCAAAAATACAGAAGTACTTGATTTTAAATGTACTTAATTATCAAAAGTAAATTTCCTTTTTTTATGTCAACGCATTGTTTTATTATTGTCGCATTTTTGTGTGTAATACTTACAATACCTTATGCCTCTGAAGCAACCTACTGAATAAACTGACTAGCTTGTAGTATCTGTGGAATAAAGAGCTTTTAGAATGTTACAAAACCTATAGAATTGAAACAACAGAATTGACAAAAAAGACAGCCATAATCATCTTCATTTTTTTATTTAACACTCCTACCCACCCCCACAAAAGCAGCATGGTAGTGTTCTCACACAGCTCTGGCAGTGTGCACACATCTATGTGTATACATTCATCCACATTTGAATCAAGCGGACAGTGAAATTGCTGTAAATACAGACATGACCATGCACTTTGGCTGTAAGTCCAGCATTAGAAAAGACTGTTTATGAAGCTGTTTCATACCTGTTCATGATAACTGCTCTCTCTGGCTCAACGGCAGCACCAGTGCAGATTTGAATGTTCCTTTATGATTTTTGTCAAAAGTTTAATAGACAGACGAATCGTTATCATTTAGGAAAGAGATTGTGTAGGTGTTTGAATCGAGATTGCAATCTTTTTATGATTTAATCGTGCAGCTCTTCACATAACTATAATAATTATGCAAGGTAACAATAACAAAAAAAAAAAAAACTATAAAAGTTACAAGATATTAACTTATTTAACTCTTAAGCTCAATTACATTTGAATTCACACTTTTGCATGCTAACTAACATAATTGTCGAACCTTTCCTATGAGTTAGCAGTGTATCCACAAGGCTGTGGCAACTTGGTGGGCAAATCCATAAAAAATAATTTGACCTACCATAATTCATACTGAAACTTTAGCTCTAAAGCACAGATCATTTCAAGCTTTCACAAGAAATTTAAACTTTGCATACCTCAATATGCTTCCTCAGGTTGGACAGCGAGTTTATGAAGGCAGTGATATGGTTTGTTTTAGGCAAACAAAGCAAACATTTAAAACAAAACAAATTTAACATTTTCAGAAAACTGGAACATATTTTCTATTTATGGCTGATCGCAGGGGAGGATCAGACATTGAACGACCACAAGTACAGATGAACTCTAATCAGCGAGAAGGGCTTGCATTTCTACTTGGACAATGTGGTTTAATCTGCATCCTCTCTTTCTCTCTCCCTTCAAGGTACCATTATTCTGTGGGTGGTGATATTTATCCTCCCTATAAACAGTGCCCTGAACCCCATCTTGTACACCATCACAACTAGCGCCTTTCAACAGAGACTCAAACAGTGTCTGAAATATCGCTGCCAAGAAACTAACTGATACACACACACACAATTTATGCATCTTCAGACATGCACACAAATTGAGATTAAGATTCCATGTCGAATAAAAAGTTAATAGAGGATGGAATAATTACCAGAAGCACACTCAATTCACACACACAGCTACAAGATGCTCTCATACCAAGTACATATTAATGAGGTCCATATCAGCCTGCAGGGCTAAGTGCTAAATTAGGGCACTTTAGACATGCATTAACCAGCAGGACAACATGAACAATACACACTTAAGTATGCAATGAATATGTACTACCAAGCCTTAAATGAAAATCCAGAAACTATATACACACAAACCTGAGGAACTTTAAGTGCGATCTACAACTGGAGCAGCATATCTGGGTGCCATTGTAGACAAACTCAGTGTCAGAGGAGGGAGCAGCAAATGGTTTGTATGGACCCAGCGGGAAGGGGATTGGAATCCTTCTGACAGATTAAATTGTGTTTGGTTGTATGGATGTGTTTGAAACACAGAGAGGAAGAGATGGCAGTTGCATAAAATCTGGATAGAAAATGTCCAGAAAAGGGTATAAGTTTTGACAATGAATTAAAACTTTATGATAATTGTGGCAATTCCTCCATGAAGAAATAGAAAGAGATACAGATATTTATGGTGTTCACATTAGCACTGAATGGAACATTTGTTCCAGATTGCTGTTATAAAAATTATATGAAATGTATAATGTGAGCTGATTATTTATGAAACACTACTTTCATTTGGTTGCTTTCATTTGTCAGATGTCTTCAATGAATGTACAATATAAATAATAGAAATGAATAAAGAATAATTATTTCATCATATTTCATTGTATCTACTTGATTTGCTAAGCAGAAAAACTAAAAAACTAAAAAATAAAAAACTGCACTAAACCTTTTGTATTCTCCATTGCTTTGACAGATTTAAAGTCTTTTGTTAAAGCTCAGGATAGACTTCATTACAAAAGGGCAGCTCAACTGAATAAAAGTGGTTTGTTCATCACATTGGACCGCACAGCCTTTAAAAAAATTATCCCCAAACCCTAATCTGTTTACCTCACAGCTCAAGGTTGGGCTTAATGGCTTATAGCAGCAGTAGAGACCCATTACGGTGGCTTGACATGTTGGCTTGTTATGTGGGCTTGTTATTGCACAAACTTGGGTTAAGGGTTTTTCAAGTCCCATGGACTGACTGACTTACTTACAAGGCTTTGTTAAGCCAGCATTTCAAGTTTGTCTTGACAAACATTACCTTTCTAGTTTTATTAAAGCATCTGCATTAAAGTCTTAGATTTCAGCTGTAACCATATTGATTGAGGTGTATCAGTGACATGTAATGCTACATTTGTTACAGTTACAAAATCGATTCAGGTATTTTTTGGTCTAACAAATAGAATACCACAGAACATCTTTTACAGAAGGCCTAAGATGTGGCTTCAGTGATATTTTCTATCACCAGCCCTGTCAGATAGTCTAATCAATACAACAGATGAGACTCTTTTTTTATATATTATATATATTAATATTGCGGTAAATTAAAAACTAATCTCATCAGTGACCTCCAATGCAACCTGCCACATCAAGTGACACAGAAATGTTTTCAAAGGTAGTCGAATGAATCTATATTCTTTGCCTTTTGTTACATTGTGACCTGTAGCAGATGATAAGAGAGAGAGAAGAGTAAGCACAAAGAAATAGGAAATGAATTGCTCTAAAGATTGTGTAAGATTTTGTTTTGAGCACACAAAAATGTTCTGCGCTTGCAAGATTATATTTTCAGCGCACAAAAAGGAATTTTGCTCACACGTGAATTAAGTTTTGTAAAGCAATGTATCTTCTTGCAAAGATGAATTATTTTTGCACTTGAATAATTTTATTTGAATGGGACGTTACTCCACTGCTGAACTCACTTGCCCTCTCCTTGGCATATGCTCATAGCTTTTACTGCTTGTATGCTCAACAAGGTCACAGCATTATAATGTGCCAGAATTTCAGGTCAATTTGAATTGGCTGGCTAAACCAGAGATCATACTGCTAATAAAAACAGAGGATAGTTTGTACAAAATATAATCTTACGTGTACAAAATTTGTTTCTTGCACTCAAAATATCATCTTGCACGCAAGAACATTTTGGTGTGCTCAAAATATAATTTTGCACACTCAAAATACAATTTTAATAGAATTGAATTTTGGCATAAATACAACACCTTATTTGGAGGAACAGGAAACTACTTATATTTCTAAGCAAATGATCAACAGGTCATTACATTACATTATTCTTTATTTAGCAGATGCTTCCTTAAAGAAAGTAGGCTACATTTGGTTAACAAGGAAACCTCTATCTGGAGCACCCTGGGGTGCCTTGCTTAAGGGGCCAATGGTGATGACTCATGAATTGCCCCAGGCACAGAAAATTACGATAACACAATACAGCAGCCCCAAAATAGAAGCCACACTTAAAAACTGTACGAATGTCCTTGCATTGTCTAACAAAACACCAAAACTGAATGTAGCATAAAATATATAGCATAAACACTAATACAATAGATACAAAATTAGGAAGCTTTTTGGTGTAAAACACTTTTTTGATACACTAATTCTACACCTGATGCCACTTTGCTAGGACACTTGTGTGAACTTCACATATCCACTAAAAATCCCCATGAGGCCTGTTGTGTCTGCAAAAATTGATAAAGAAAATTAAGTTAGTAAAAGTTCTAGCATTATTTGTTTTCACTAGATTGCTATTCTGCATTTAATCCAATGACATGCAGACATTTGTATGTGTGACATGAACATCATGGATACAAGAGGCACTTTTTACAGATTCTCTGGCCTGGGCATCACAGGAACTGCGCTTGGATGGTTTGAGTCATCTCTCACGGGCAGATCCTTCATGGTCATCTGGAGAGGAGAGGTGTCCAAGTCACACCAGCTGACCACTGGTGTTCCTCAGAGATCAGTGCTTGGACCCCTACTCTTCTCAATCTACACTACATCAATTGGACTGATAATATGTGAAAAGAAGGCTATACTTATTGTTTATCCTTTTGGTCTTTCATTCAAAATATTCACAAAAATCTATCCTCAAATAGATATCAAACAACTCCAAACACAACACAAGTTTGATAACATCTCTGAGTCTTCTCCTATTATGCTTAATGAGGTTGGAGAACAGTTCAGGAGACTGGGATGGCCATGGCAGAACCTTGATTTAGTGATCAGTGCACTATTTTTGTGTTGATTTTTATGTGTGTTTTTGACCATTGTCCTGCTGGAATATCCAACAACAACCAATTTTAAGTTTTCTGGCAGAGGCAATCAGGTTTAGATTTTTTTATCTGTTGGTATTTGATAGAGTCCATGATGCGATGTATCTAAACAAGATGTCCAGGACCTCTGGCATAAAAACAGCCACACAACATTAAAAATCCAGCACCGTATTTAACCGCGGGCATATGGTACTTTTCCATATGGCTACCTCTCTGTGTGCACCAAACTCATCTCAGGTTTTTCCTGCCAAAAAGCTCTATTTTAGTTTTTCTGACCTTAGAACCTGGTCCCATTTGAAGTTCCAGTAGTGTCTGGCAACCTGAAGATGCTTGAGTTTGTTGTTGGATGAGAGCAGAGGCTTTTTTCTTGAAACCCTCCCAAACAACTTGATGTGAAGTAGGTGATGTCTGATTGTAGTTTTGGAGACTTTCATACCGCAAGGTCCAACTAATTCCTGCAATTCTCCAGCTGTGATCCTTGGAGAATTTTTGGCCACTCAAACCATCCTCTTCACAGTGCATGGAGACAATATAGACACACTTCCTCTTTCAGGCTGATTTGTAACATCTCCAGTTGATTGGCACATCTTAATTATTGCCATGATGGCGGAAATGGGAATTTCAATGCTTTGCGTAACTTCCCATTGTGTGAAGTTCAACAACCTTTTGCTGAACATCATTACTTTATTCTTTGGTCTTATCTATTGTGATGAATGATGAAAGAGATTTTGCCTTGTGTGTTGCCTCATATTTATACCCATGTGAACCAGGAACTCTTGGCTGAACAATTTCATGTTCCTTGTCACACAGGTGTACAAATTGTTTTTAAATATGAAAGGGAATATACTTCAGATATATTTTACTCATAAGAATTTCTAGGGGTCTCAATTATGGCAAATGTGTTTTGGAGAAAAATATTTAATTATTAAATTTTTCCCCTGTTTCAATTATTACCTCAATTAAAGGTTAGATGTTTGTGAATATTTTGAATGAAAGATCAAAAGGATAAACAAAAACATGTTTTTCACAGCCTTCTATGCTCATATTTACCAAGGGTGCCAATATTTTTGGACACAACTGTACAGTATATATATATATATACACACATATACAGTATATATATATATATACACACACACTCACCTAAAGGATTATTAGGAACACCTGTTCAATTTCTCATTAATGCAATTATCTAATCAACCAATCACATGGCAGTTGCTTCAATGCATTTAGGGGTGTGGTTCTGGTCAAGACAATCTCCTGAACTCCAAACTGAATGTCAGAATGGGAAAGAAAGGTGATTTAAGCAATTTTGAGCGTGGCATGGTTGTTGGTGCCAGTAACTGCTCAGTTACTGGGATTTTCACGCACAACCATTTCTAGGGTTTACAAAGAATGGTGTGAAAAGGGAAAAACATCCAGTATGTGGCAGTCCTGTGGGCGAAAATGCCTTGTTGATGCTAGAGGTCAGAGGCAAATGGGCCGACTGATTCAAGCTGATAGAAGAGCAACTTTGACTGAAATAACCACTCGTTACAACCGAGGTATGCAGCAAAGCATTTGTGAAGCCACAACACGCACAACCTTGAGGCGGATGGGCTACAACAGCAGAAGACCCCACCGGGTACCACTCATCTCCACTACAAATAGGAAAAAGAGGCTATAATTTGCAAGAGCTCACCAAAATTGGACAGTTGAAGACTGGAAAAATGTTGCCTGGTCTGATGAGTCTCGATTTCTGTTGAGACATTCAGATGGTAGAGTCAGAATTTGGCGTAAACAGAATGAGAACATGGATCCATCATGCCTTGTTACCACTGTGCAGGCTGGTGGTGGTGGTGTAATGGTGTGGGGGATGTTTTCTTGGCACACTTTAGGCCCCTTAGTGCCAATTGGGCATCGTTTAAATGCCATAAGGCCATCAGCACAGCATAATTGGCCATTTTTAGACACTTTAATAATTAATGAGGAAAAAAGGAGCACTTTATTTCCCCCCCGAGAGATGACAAATCGCAAGTTTTCAACTGATGGAGGGCAAACTGTCAGCTCACAGACTGGGACTCAGAATCAGTATTATTTTGTTATCAATCAAGCAAACTTAGCTTCTCCATCACCTGGTCTAAAATATATGATTGGCCAAACCTGTGACCTTACACAACCACCAATGTGATTTAAATGGATTACTGCACACAGCAAGAGACCTCTTAGTTGAATTACACTCTGTTGTAATGGGTTGTATGAAGACAGTGACAGAAACGCAAGCTTTTTCCTGAAAAGCCCCTTTATTCTTATTGCACGGAAGGTGAAGTTGGCACAATACACATGAGTATGATTAAAAATGAAACGAATGAAACAATCAAATCAATCAACATTGCTAAATGAAACAAATTCGGTAGTTTCAGATTACCTGAAGCCGTTTCTGGCACCTATGTTTAACACAGAGTTATTGTTCATAAAGAAAAGACTTGCTAGAACAATACAATAAACATTAAGAGTAAATGGACCAGCGTTCTGTATATCAGAAGCACTTTGGAGTCCTGTGCATTGCTGAATCACAGCACATAAAAAGCTATTCCACTTTTGGAAACTAACATGTATACATGCTTTTACAATACTATTAAATGTAAAATTATTGTTATACTTTAAATAAATAAAATATTGGTCTTACATAATGCCCTGGTGAACAGTACTGATTTAACGATAATCATATTTTAAGACGAACAGACAAATGCATAAGTTTTTATCTAGTTGTTCTGAGGCACTTAGAAAGTTAGGACTTGAATGTAAACCAAAACAGTTTAGAAGAACAATCAAGATGAAGAAAATCATCAAATTATATTACAAAAATGTTATTCTTTAAGGGATTCAAAATGCAAAGTGAAAAGTAAAGCTGTACTAACAAAGACTTTTAAATATACAGTGGTGGCCAAAAATATTGGCACCCTTGGAAAATAGAGCAGGCTGTGAAAAATAAATCTTTATTGTTTATCCTTTTGAAATTTCATTCAAAATATTCACAAAAATATATTCTTTAATGGATATCAATCAATTGTAAACAAGTTTTTATCAAAAAACTAATATTTTTGTCAAATATATGTGTGGGAAAATTATTGGCACCCTTTTATTCAATAGTTTGTGCAACCTCACTTAGGCCACGATAACAGCTCTGAGTCTTCTCCTATAATACCTAATGAGGTTGGAGAACACATGGCAAGGGAACTGAGACCATTCCTCCACACATAATCTCTACAGATCATTCAAATTCAGAGGTCCACATGGAGGAATCTCCTCTTCAGTTTACCCCACAGGTTTTCAATGGGGTTCTGGTCAGGAGACTGGGATGGCCATGGCAGAACCTTGATTTTGTGGTCAGTGAACCCTTTGTGTTGATTTTGATGTGTGTTTTGGATCATTGTTTTGCTGGAAGATCCAACCAGGGCCCATTTTAAGCTTTCTGACTGAGGCAGACAGGTTTGATTTTTTTATTTGTTGGTATTTGATAGAGTCCATGATGCGATGTATCTGAACAAGATGTCCAGGACCTTTGGCATAAAAACTGCCCCACAACGTTATAGATCCACCACCATATTTAACCATGGCCATGGTACTTTTCTATATGGCTACCTCTCTGTGTGCGCCAAACCCATCTCTAGTGTTTCATGCCAAAAAGCACAACATTTTATTTTCATTTTATCTGACCATAGATCTAAATCCCATTTGACATACCAGTAGTGTCTGGCAATCTGAAGATGCTTGAATTTGTTGTTGGATGAAACCCTCCCAAACAACTTGTGATGTAGGTGATGTCTGAAGTTTTTGATTTTTTTTAGACTTTGTCCACAAGACCCAACAAAATTTTCCAATTCTCCAGCTGTGATCCTTGGAGAATTTTTGGCAACTCCAACCATCCTCCTCACCAGGCTTGGAGACAATATAGAAACGGGTCCACTTCCAGGTCGATTCTTAAGATCTCCAGTTGATTGGAATTTCTTAATTATTGCCCTGATGGTGGAAATGGGTATTTTTAATGTTTTAGCTATTTTCTTATAGTAATTTTCCATTTTGTGAAGCTCAACAACCTTTTGCCGCACATCATAACTTTATTCTTTGGTCTTACCCCTTGTGATAGATGATTAAGGGAATTTGGCTTGTGTGTTGCTAATTTTTATACCCCTCTGAATCAGGAAGTCATGGCTGAACAATTTCATGTTCTTAGTCTCCCAGTCTCTTTTTTTTTTAAATATGAATGGGAATATACTTCAGATATATTTTACGCATAAGAATTTCTAGGGGTGCCAATAATTGTGCCACACATATTTGACAAAAATATTATTTTTTGATAAAACTTGTTGTGTTTGCAATTGTTTGATATACATTAGAGGATATATTTTTGTGAATATTTTGAATGAAAGCTCAAAAGGATAAACAATAAAGACACATTTTGCACAGCCTTATATGCTCATATTTACTAAGGGTGCCAATAAATTTGGACACCACTGTAATTACCCATGGCTTACATGCAAACGTAAAGTTACAAAAACTTCACATCTGAAGCATGACACATGCAAAGGAGTGCCACAAATAAATAATAAAAAGGGGTGGTAAAAAGGATGAAATAGTTTGAGGTCACAAAAATAACCGGTGTAGAAAACCATCAGACTGAATCAATTTGATGGTATCGGACTGATGATGCACAGAATTTAAAGTGCACAGGAAGCTGATCCAGTGTCTGCAAATAATGTTACAAATGTTTGGTAATTGGTTGCCTCTCTTAGCCAGCTGACTGATCATCAGTGCCACGTGACAATTTCCTGTGCAAGTCAAAATGCAAAGAACTCTTTACATTTACCCTGAGAACAAATGGGGTGTCTGACAGACCACACTGGATTAGACAAACAATTTAAGTCACAACAGTTTAACACTGCTTAAACACATAAAGATAATAAACATTTAAATAATCTTAAACATACTGTATAAGATTAAACACAGAATTAACTATATAAATTTGAGTTATAGCTTTTTCACATTCATTCTCAATGACTGTCAAAACCACAATGGGTCCTCTGCATACTCCACCTATTATTCTGCATAGTACTCTCTGCTCATTGTCATTCATTTTTTCACTCAGTTTCTCAAACTTGCGCTGTCATTCTGGTCTTACACATGAACTTTCATACATTCTAATTTTCTCTCACTCTCTCTCTTACAATAAATCAAACTGGTCTGAGATTTTTCCTAGGTGGGTTCTGATTCAGAGCTTTGTCTCAGGTCCATGTGCTGATAGAACAGGGAAAGAACTCCGTATTCTGGCAACCTCCATTGCACACAGGTGTCCGAATACTTTATTATACCAATCAGGAGAGCGCCCCCTGTGGGACAGATATAATTAGGTTAATATTCATTAATGTTCAGATTAATAACAGAAATGTAATTTTATACGTGTGCAGGCCAGTTGTTGTTGTTCAGTACATTTAGAAGAATAAAAATTGACATTTGCATGGAGCAATTTGCCTTTTACATACATTTTCTACACCAGATGAGAGCAGTGCATCACATCAAAAGCAATAAAACCCATTATAATCAATGATGCGGTCTACACTGAAAGCTTCAATTGCAGCGCATTGCGCCGACAGTAAATGCGTGTTCCATTCCATTTAGCTCTGCATGCACTGGTACTACTACTGCCGAAACACAAATAAACAATGTTTCGAATGTTTGTGTTGAACGTCCAGTGTAGACAGCCTCAAGCCAATGTGTCGTGTCACTTTAACAGACACTTTAACAGTGATGCACAGTGTTCCCACAACTTCTTAGCAATCACTTTCCACTATTCCAAGACTTTTCTAAGACCTTTCCACTCATTTGAGGTTTTAAAAAGCATTTGTACCAATTGTACTCACAAGGTAATTTAAAACTGAGCGCAATTAAAAAATGTATATTGACAATATAAAATTTCAATTCCACGACTTTTAGTATACACTTCAATGATTTTTCCACACACACTTTTAAAATTCCATATTTTCCATGACCGTGGGAACCCTGAATGTATCAAATCATCCATAGAAGCTGTGCACCTTACCGTAGATCAGCCCTGCAATAATGCGTTAACCGGGACCGCCCCATTCCGCATGGCTCAATAAGAATGCGTGATGTCAGCAGCACGGCCCGTAACCCCGCCTCCAGATGCACATTATCGTGGTCAACAGAGGATGACACAAGAACACACACGCCCTTTGGAAGATCACTACACCACCGTCTGAAACACAATAAATCCTAAACTTAGATAACAACACACACATTTACTGAACAAACACATTTTACAAACTAATACCAAAATACTTTTACAAAGTATACACTCTCTACATCCATACAGCAACCATTATCAAGCCAGTATTCTACACAACAGGTCACACCTTCTCTCTCCATTTGTGTGCAGTTATGGATGTGGAAAAATAATGAGTGTTAAACATATTACAATACAAATTGTGGTGTGTGAGTATTTTGCATCCATTTACCTGAGCACTATGAAGTTTCTTCGAGGATGGGGAGCCATGCTGTCCGTGATGTAATGGAGGACCTCTGTGTTGTTCTCCAAAGTTTCAATGACTCGACTGTGCAGAAGATCTTCATCCCACAGGTGGCGCTCTCGCAGAACACGCTGCAGTACCACTGTAGGCAGGGCTTCTATCTCGACAGAAACACGCCATAGGCGCAAGGGGTGCCCTTCGCCTACCTGCAAACAACAAATCACAGCATGGTTTTGCTTTGGGCAAAATAGCTAACTAGAATAAAGCAATATTACCTATGGTCGAATCACAGCCGTGCTGATAATAATACAACAGAACCTTTGTTAGTGTGTTATTACTTTCAAAAAGCAGTTTCATAAACAAGAACCTAATATTTATTGACTTACATGTTAAACACAATGTGGTCAGTTATTTTGTCTATTATTGTTCTGCTAAAATGTTTCCAAATGAAGCAAAAGCAGGATAAATTGCTGAATGTCACTAAGCAACGCACAGACTGAGAGTCTGTCTGGAAAGCCATAAACATAGATAAGTGGAGTGACACAAACAGTGAAGAGTGCCTGAGGTCTTATATTTGTAACACCGATTGTACTATTAGATTTGAGAACTGGAACTAAGTGTTCAATAGTGATGAATATGGGTCCTGGGTACCTCAGCGAGTATTGATGCCAACTACCACCCCTGAAGTCACGAGTTGGAATCCAGGGTGTGGGCCCAGTTGCAAGGGAGGGTAGAGTCACATGGGGTAACCTTCTCATGGTCACGATTAGTGGTTCTCGCTCTCAATGGGGCACGTTTGCGATTTGTGTGTGGATCGTGGAGAGTAGCATGAGCCTCCACATTCTGAGTCTATGTGGTGTTATACACAATGAGCCATGTGATAAAATGTGTGGATTGACGGTCTCAGAAGTGGAGACAACTGAGACTTGTCCTCAGCCACCCGGATTGAGGCGAGTAACCACACCACCACAAGGGCCTACTAAGTAGTGGGAATCGGGCATTCCAAATTGGGAGAAAGGGGGATAAAAAAAAAAGTGTTGAATATAATAGTGACTTTAAAATTTCTGAAAGAACTCAGTGATGCTGTGGTTACAACTAGTGGAAGCTGATGAGTTAATCACCAGAGGAGCGCTGGTAAAAGAGGCATTTATGTGCAGATCTCAGGAGGACAAAATTGGAACGGCACAATAAGCACCATTAATGACATCCTCACATCGAATCCAAGTGATACAAAACAAAGTTCGACCAGCTCAGCAGAAATGACCAGTTCTGTGTGGTGAGCTAATTATACAGATCGCCAAACCTTGATTGTGCCAACAGTTCCCTTAGTACTTGGGTATCTGCTGTTTGCACATTAATCTAAGGGGAAACAGAGTGGGCTGCCACATGTATTGAAATCTCAAATTTGTGCAGAGTGCAAGTGACACGAAACAAGATGTGTACATGTACGAGTCAACCTGCCTGACTAATGTGAGATTTGGTAGTGCCTGGTTAGCAGGTCAAAAGTCTGGTACAAAGAGGAATAAAACATTGCAGAAAAATTATCTGAATGGTTGATATAATTCAATGGAAACACTATACAATAAGGTTCTATACATTTACATTATTTAATGCATTAAGTATCATTAACTAACAATGAACAATACAGAATGCATTCATCTTGGTTAATGTTTTTTGTAAATATACAATTGTTCATAGTTTGTTCATAATGCATTAACGAATGTTAAATGTACACAACTTTTCATGTTAAAAACGTATTATGTATAAATTGAAATTAATTTTAACCAAGATTAATTAGTGCTATAAAAAGATTCAGGTTAGTTCATGTTAACTAATGTAGTTTACTTATGTTAATAAGTAAAACCATATTGTTAAGCGTTACCAATTAAATCAATGCATCTCGTGTCTTTAAAAAGTCTCAAACTTCATGTATTAAAAGGATTAGTGTAATAAATATATTCATTAAACAAAAGTCTTAATTTTTCTAAAAACAGTTGAAAAATTCCCCAAATAGCCTTATCTGTGTCTCTACATAAAGTGAATAACATGCACTGAATATATTCTGGAAAATAAATGTTTTCTACATTACGCTAATAAAAAAACTGGAGTTTCTTTTGTTATGTTGAAGCAAGTCATATTTTGACTGTCATGATTGACAGAGGAGGACTAGGAAGAGCTGAGAAACACTGAAATGATCAGACAGGTTCGGCAACAACAGTAATACTGTATATAAACAAAAGCAATACACAGTAAGTGTCTAAATAAATTATGTTACATAAATTGGAACTTCAAATTGCTTTTGGTTTCCTCCTCAAAATGTTCTTATGGAAAGTCTAACTGCTACCATAATCTGCTCTATAATTTGAAATATTTAAATAATATTCAGACCAAACACTTATGAAAGCATATTAAAACCAGCCAGGTTTTATTAATGGTTCTGATTTACCTTTGCTTGCAGATTATTGTTTTGGGTTCCCAATAAAACAAATTAAAGAAAAACATTTAGACCAAAAGCAAGATCCTATAATGATTTTATAAAATTACTGATATAATGATGTTTGAAGGAATTACATTTAATACCCTTTAAGAACTTTTAAATGTAAGCAAATTGCAAAGTTTGTAGTAAAATAAAACATGCATTAGGTCAACCAACAGCAGGGTTTTTATGAGGGACTATTGCTTTACACACACATCACCAGTGTAATCAGTTGAACTGTATGAGTGGTAATTACAGCAAGGCAAAATAGGTCAAAACAAATCACATCCTTCTAATAATATTGTATGTATATTTTTATGTTTATATACTTGCTCTGCAAGGGCTAAAAAGGTGTTTATTAGAGCAACCATAGTTTGGACCAAACAATTATTGCAAAGTAGAAGAAAAATGTATAATGCAACAGAAAGAATAGAGTTAAAATCTACTTAAAATAATTGAGGTATGTTTTTTCACTTATGAACCCATGGAAGAATAATATAGTCACATTACTTAAAAAGGAATATTCAGCGCTCACTACAACTTAAGCTCAATTGACAGTATTTGTGGAATATTCTTAATTACTACAAAAAAAAAAATTAGATTATTTTTCCATAAAAAAATAAAATAAAAAAGGCCAAAATTCTGGTTCAGTGAGGCACTTACAAACGAAGTGAATGGGGCCAATTTTTGGAGGGTTTAAAAGGAGGAAATGTGAAGCTTATAATTTTTTTAAAGCACTAAAATTAATTCTTCAGTTAAAACTTGTATTATTTGAGCTGTAAAGTTGTATAAATTGTCATTTTTACAGTCATTTACGTCTTCATGGCCACAAAGTTGTATAATTGGCTATAACTTGGCACACAAAAGGTTGGTAAGCGATTTGACACATTTTGTTTATGTCTTCTGGCTATACTTTTGAAAAAGTGAGTATTTTAATATTTACAGATTGACCCCATTCACTTCCAGTGTAAGTGAAAAGGAGGGGGACACGATGCGTGTTGTAAAAAGCTTTATACAAATAAAAATGACTTAAAAATGTCTTATTCTAGTTATGGACATATACAGTAGCTTACATCAGCAAATGTTTGCTAATTTTCATTTGTGTTTTACAGCCTCTGCAAAGTACAATAATCCTATGAGATTATGAGTACTCCTACCTTTTTATAAGACAGTTCAGTGTTATTGGGTCCGTGGGCATGGTGCCAGCCCTTACTCCGCTCAGAAGCCTCTCTGAGAAGACACTGGATGTTGTCTTCCAAATAAACACGATAATCCACAGGCTCGCCCAGAGTGTTGACCCCGAGCCCATGCAGAGGCAGCGGCTGGGCATCAGCCGCCACATAAGAATTAGTCGACTGTAGCATCATTTCATGAGGGATCTGTACAAAGAATCATAGGGACAGAAAACTGGTCAAAATTGTCAGGCACGGCTGAGACATATAACATGTAAGATGATTCAATGTTTTGCCTACAATGCATGTATACACTGAAATATGGATACATAGACATGTAAGCACATATCAGAAAATAAAATAAATATGTGTGTCCACCTGAAACAGCTTTTTGCATTCTGTGACCATATGACTAAGGCATTGCGTGGCAGCCATGTTCTCACTCAGGTCCTTGTGGTCTGGCTTGGCTACACTTTTCCTGCTCATGAGCCTGGAAACAAATGGAAAAGACGACAAAAAAATCTATAGTAGAGAAAAGACATAACTAGCCAAGAAAACAAACACTTTTTCCAAGCAAATTACATTTGGCACAACATTTTCTGATGATCACTTTGGACTATTTCAAAAATACACACACACACACACACACACACACACACACACACACACACGTTTACACGTACCTTGGCGAAGCTCCATCTTTCTTGGCATTCAGGTGCAGTATGGAGGGGGCAAGACAGACAGCCAGACTATCTGCAGTCATCTGGTTCTCCTGCGCAGATGCAATGTCACTGAGGAAATACAGCAGCGTCTGCAAAACCTCTCTGTTCTCATCAGGTAGCAGAATCACGGCTGCCTGCACGGCCTGCAAACGCTGTTCCGGTGGAACGACTACACATACAAACACACAAGGCGAGAGAGCTGTAGAGCTAACAGATGTAATTGTGTGTTTGGCACATTAAAAGTTGTAAAGTTTCCAAGTGTGTGTGTGTGTGTGTGTCTCACACTGGTAAATATGCAAGAAGGTGTCTGTAAATTTGGAGGTGAGCACTGGTTCAGGCAGATCCCTAAAGTACTGTTTAATCAGGTCAGCCACATCATAAGCTGATTGGCCCTGGTAGGTCACATGATCAGGGGAATTCTCATTGAGCTGCCGGAGAGTCTGGATGCGGGATTTAACCCCAGATTTCCGGAATAATCCCACCTGAAAGAGAGAAGCAGAGGTAAGGATCTATAGAAGTCTGTGTGGGTTGCTTTCCACAAGGAGAGAAAAACTTTAAATAAACAAGCATGTGTGTGTTTATACATATGGACCTTCTCCAGACACTGGCTGCGTAGGTATCTCATTGCCTGCTGGATGCTTTGTGGGAGGGGCTGACCAGTTCGCTGGACGTTTACAATTGGCGGAATCCCAAACACGTGTTTATCTTTGTAATCTGGAACTTTGGAGCGCTTCATAAACTTCGGAACCACCCTGACCAATCAGAGAGAAAATTAAATAAATGAAACATTATTTTGTGCAATCACATCAATTCTAGGCATGCAATGATAACTGGCCAGGAACAGGAGACCAGAACAAATATATGCTGAAATTAGAACGCATCCATTCAGTTGTTTGCTCTTATTTTAACTTGTTTAAGTGCTGTTGTACCCAAAAATCATTTACTCACCTTCTTGCCATCCCAGAATTTATTCTGTTGAACACAAATGAAGATTTTTGAAGAATATTTCAGCTCTCACAATGCAAGTGAATGGTGGCCAAAACTTTGAAGCTCAAAAAGCATATAAAGGCAGCATAAAAATAATCAGTTTGACTCAAGTTGTTAAATCCATATCTTCAGAAGCAATATGAGAGGTGTGTGTGAGAAACAGATCAATATGAATGTCCTATTTTACTATCAATCTTCACTTTTACTTTCACATTCTTCAGCATATCATTACTATGACGAGGAGGAGTGCGGGCTTTGCTGTGAGTGTGCATGGCCTGCCACCAATCGGGCTAATCAGCCGAGGAGAGGGATAAGGCAGAGCCGGATGTGGCAATTCGACAGAGACAGAGAGTCTTTAAGTTTTCATTAAACATTTTGACAGTTCAGCTGGTTCCGGCCTCCTTCTTGCCCATTTTAAACCCTGTTACATTGTTCCGAAAACCGGGAACAATTCCCCATTGGACAGGAAGGAGAATTTAAGCCCAAAGTAACTTCAGTCAGACAGGACACATGACACAAATCTCATCATCAACAGAGTGTGTGAGCACTGAATGGGCGCAGCCCAATTTTTGAACATGCAGAATGCACATGCGCCTGAAATTATTTACACTAATTGGAGGGTCCACAAGGTGGCAACACTTACATTTGAGCCATTTCTGTCATGAAGAAGCGATAGTAGAAGATGGAGTTGCCACTAAACATCAGGAGATGAAGGTAAAAACAACAACAGTGGATGTGTGCAAGTCAAGAGTGTGTGTGTGTGTGTGAGGAGGACTGGTGATACTTGCATTTGTATAACTCCAGTCTGAAGGAATATAAAGACATCTTTATAAACTCCTGAAGAGAAAGTCTGGTGTATTATAGCAGACGTAGCACGCATGCACAAACCGCCTATTTATGCACGCACAGATAAATTGAGTATACTTTGACAGGCTTGCATTCGACTGTAAACAGATGTTGAGCATTTGCGTCAAAATGTAAGTTTACATAGGGCTATATAGTAAAAAATTATTTAAATACTGATTGATAGATTGATCGATAGATTTAAACACTGGAGTCTTATGGATTACTCTTATGCTGCATTTATGTGCTTTTTGGAGCTTTAAAAGTTCTGGTCACCTTTCCCTTGGATTGTGAGGACCTACAGAGCTCAAATATACTTTTAAAAATCTTTGTGTGTTCAAAAGAAGAAAGTCCTACAAAATTTGAGATGGCATGAGGGTGATTAAATCCTAAGAAAATAAAAGAATCATAAGAAAATGTTTGGGTGAACTTTCCTTTTAATATCACAGTTAATCAGAGCAGCATCTATCTTCAGTACAATAGCAAGAGTACAAGTGTGATTTTGCTTTTATACAACAGTTTATAAACAAGAAGTTCATATTAAGTAATTGATATTTGACACAATATGGCCATTATTTTGTCTATTTAATGAAAATAAGTTCCACACCAAGCAAAAGCGGGATCAACCCTTGCACGAACTGACACCTTGTCTCAAACACAATGAGTATAGACAAGCTAATTGATACAAAAAATGTAAAATCCAAATGCTGTTACAGTATGCTACATCTCAGCACTCTCGAAGCGCTGCTTGTCCACTCAGACCTACGACCTAAACTGACCATTGTATAATTATGAATATACGTCAGTTCACATATATGGACGTATTTATGTATACAGGAGGAGGAAAATTTACTCATTGCAATGTCACATCATTGTGACAGATGTATGCAAATCACAACGGCAGGTCACTCACAATAGAAGTGAGAGATAGAGAGCAAATGGAAATGCTCTATATGTATAAATACTGTGAAAATGGGATCGCTTTGCAGCCAGTAACATTGACATTGATGCAGTTCTTTGACTGTGGGTTGTGCGTGGAGGGGGAATACGAGGACAGATAATGCCTCCACAGTGCCTGCTGCAGATTGCAATGAATCATCCATTAGATCTGAGAGTCATGACAAGCTCTGATAGAACTATAAACTCCTCATCAGAAGTCCTTTCCCGCAGCTGGATTTTAAAATGAACAAATGCAAAAAATTATAAACCAATTTGCAGTCTGTGCTGCAATGCCAAATAAAAATGACTAGAGAATGAAAAGTGTGTGTGTGTGTGTGTGTGCATATGTCTGCTTGTGTGTACATAAATACGACTGTAATTTTAGCCCTGCTGGCAGAGGTACAGTAGATATGGAATATTGCTAATTTTCATAAGCAATAAAAAGGCAGCAGGGGAACACAGAGAGAGAAAGAGAGAGAGAGAGAGAGATGTGGTCACAAACTGCACATGTTAGTACAGTTTTTCTAAACTGATTGTGCCATTAAAAATCACTTTAGGCAGAAATTAGATTTCTTGCATCTGACATAAGAGCATTAATACCAGCCATGTGTCAGAGTGTGCAGACCACATCAGTCTGTGTATACACAGACACACATTTTATGTATGTAAACATGCAATGATTCACTGAGCCTGTTTCCCACTGCATACGTAAGCGGTAGAGGTCTTCACGGGTCCACCAGAACCCGAGGACCCGAGACCCGACCTGGATGCTAACATGGCACTGAACGAGTAATCGTTGTGATATTTCAGGGGTCGGGAACCTATGGCTCGTGAGCCACAAGTGGCTCTTTGTTAAAAATCAAATGGCTCACCGGGTCTCTTGCCATTCACCAACACATGATCGTTAAAACTCTTTAGAGATACTTTTCCAACAGAAAGTATGGGTGCGATTGCAAAGCTTTAAGTCAATGACACTGTTTTGGTTTCCTTTCTCACAAATTTTACAGCCTGCTTCTGGTGAACAAGGTTTGAAATGAACACCCGCCAAATGTGGATTTTCCATGCCGAGTATTTTGCGAGTATTTCGATGTACCAGCCACTGTGGAAGGCGACAAGAAATTAGACACAAAGACGTGCGTTTGACGAAACGTGAACGTTTTACGAACGTTTGTTATTTTTGATGTGCAACCAGGGTGTGGTATAGTTCCCGCAAAATGCGACAAGACTCAATTCAGTTTGCGAGCTCCACGTCCCAATGTATTTCATGCACGAGTAATTTTGCTCATCTACCTGCAAAAGGTGGGTAACCTGTAAGATTTCTTGGAGTGACACATGACAAGAAATGCTGACGTGTTTGAAGAAACATACTTTATAATAATTTAAGAACAGACAAAAGAAAAGCCGTCAGTGCTCGTGTCTGATTCACTGTTCAGAGGCGCGCAACACGACTTTTTCTCTGTTTCATTCAACTGTTTGGAAGAATAATGTAATCTATGAGAATGCTGCAAATGATCTCTGATCATCTCGTAAGGTACTGCGAGTTTAGTTCGCTGTTACACATTGTGAACACAACTCTGCAGGTTCAGTAATATATACAGGTATCTTTGTATTAAATAAACAAAGACGAAAGTGATTAAATCATAAAGTAATACAAGACACGCTCACCTTGAACCTAAAATTCAATTCTGTTTATTTTTTTCCTTTAGGTAGCATAAAAATGTCCAAAAATGGAATGGTTAATGGTCTGCACTTATATAGCGCCTTTTTAACCTTATTGGTATTCAAAGCGCTTTACACTGTTGACTCATTCACCCATTCACACACACATTCATACACCAACGGCGGCAGAGCTGCCATGCAAGGCGCTAGCCTGCCATCGGGAGCAACTTGGGGTTCAGTGTCTTGCCCAAGGACACTTCGGCACGTGGAGTCGTATGGGCCGGGATTCGAACCACCAACCCTACGATTGTTTCTTAAGTTGTATGCTAGTCATTTTTACCTGTTGCTACATACTGATACTTCTGTGATGGCAAATGGAGCCATTGGAGACGGTAAATGTTTGGATTTGGGGAGGTGGTTATATATAAGATTTTTTTATCACTTCGATATTTGTATTGCTTTTTCGATTCGTTTAAAGTGCAATTTGAATTTAGAAATGTCTTTTGTTCAAGTTTTCCCTGTTTCAATAAATACATTTTTAAAGCAAAATCAATAAAGCAAAAATATTCACTGGTCTTGGGGATTGACCATTGTGGCAGCGGGGGCGTGTTCAAACGCCTGTCCAGGGGAGAAAGCGGTAAGGGTGCTTGCACCTGAGCTAAATTATGTCTAACACCTGTCTCTAATTTCAGTGAGCATGGGGAGAGCGGCTTAAAAACGGCCACAGAACCTCCAGAGGGAGAGAGCAATACGTCAGTCCAGTGTTGGCTGAGTCGAGAGAATTTTGTATTTATCTGAGTTGTTTATTGTAAGTTTTGTGTTACGTGAAGTTGTGAGCACTGCTGCGTGCCCATTAAAGATCGCTACCTGAACGGAGCGACTTGTCTTCGTGTCCTCCTTAAACTCCTTACAACCATATAATCGGATATTGATATTTTAAATGCGATTATTATGAAAAAAATTTTTTTTACATATCGCCCAGCCCAAAAGGGAAGTAAAATGTTTATGGAGACCGCACAAACACGTGTAGTCAATTCCATATTACAACATGATACCTATTAATATTTGCATATTTGTTTTTTAGTAGTCTATGGGCAATATAAACATTGTATTTTATTGAAAAACTTTGTAAAATAGTAAATGATTCATTTGTTTTATGGCTCTTTCGAAAAAAATTTTAAATTGGCTCCTTAGTGAAAAAAAGTCCCCGACCCCTGTTATAGTTCAAAAGGGCAAAAAGTGGAAGTTATCGTATTACATGAGATACAAAAAAGCTGCAAAGTCGCGTTTGTCATCCCACCATGATTGCAATTGGACTTTTGCAGCTTAAAAATTGAGTGGATTATACATGCTCTTTCAATCAGCAAGAGAGGAACAACAAGGACGTTATTATGCCATCTTTCTTGGCAAGGAGGATGGATTATATGCGTCACGGTCAGGTACAGGAGAGAAGGCTACTAACGTTACATTAGGTAAGACACAAAGGTTTACTTTCACAACTTGTAAATTAACTTGTTAATAGCAATTAGCTGTGGGATCTGTGCCGATCGGGTTCAATCGGGTCTGAGTGTCCTGGCCTGGTCCAGATTTTAAATAATAGACTGGTCCGAGTCGGTTCCGGGTAGTACATTTACGGCATTTCTCTATTCTGCACAGGTCCGGGTCCAAGCTTTCACATAATAGACTGGTCTGGTTCGGTTCCGGATAGCACATTTCTGGGTCTCTTCATGTTCGGGAACACATTTTTGGACTCGTGAAGACCTCTAGTTAGTGGCACTACAGAGTAAGTGCAACAGCAGGCCTTTGTTATGCTTACACACTGACAGCATTTCTGCTGCATAACAAAGCTGCAGCTTTATACATAAAGTGGATTCTGTATTACTGTATTGAGCATTTCCTTAAATTACGGCCATAAAATACTGTTAAAAATGGTTAACGAGAGTTAATTTATTAAGAACCATTATAAACTTGATCATTGAGAAATCTAATTTACATGAGGACAGAAATCACATTTACATCAAAATCACAGTATATACGGTATGGAACCCGACCACCTAAGTATAGACTATACGCCTGTTGAATCATCTGGATTCAGTTAGACTTACTGCATAGAAATTGTTGTTTGCATGCCTGTCACTGTGTGTGTAATTGTGTAATTTTAATAAATATGTTTATTGTGCACTTTCAGCATGTTTTTTGTTGAGTTCATAAGGTCCAAAATAACTGCGCAGCTTATGCTGTTTAGACATATGGTGTGAAACTGGCCTTGGACATTTTTTAGAAAAAAATGTCTGTGTCTGTGTGTCTGTGTGTGACTGTGTGTGTCTGTGTCTTTGTGTCTGTGTGTCTCTGTGACTGTGTGTGTGTGTGTGTGTGTGTGACTATGTGTGTGTGTGTGACTGTGTGTGTGTGTGAATGAGAGTGTAGACTTACCAGTTCCAGCCATGTTTGTTGGTATCTGTGTGTTTCTCAAGGATGGCAGTGAGCCGTAAGAGGCTGAACTTCTGCAGCAGGTTGAGCTGGGCAGCCGATTGCCTGTTGATCTCTAAAGACGCAGAAGTCACACTCGGCCGATGAGAGTTCTGGAAACTGTGCCAACGCAACTTTCTGACCATGCAGAGAGTGGGGGTAGAAGGAAAATGAGAGCAAGAAAAACAAGAAAAATTAAAGGATGAAAAGATTCAAATATAGCAGCCCCAAAAAGTATTTGGATCCTTAAGCCAAATGTAAACATTTCGATAAATGTCTTTACATTATACAGTATAACAGTATAATAAACCCTGATGCATTATTTTAAAAATAATATAGCACAAAGGCACTTTTCAAGAAAAACTTTCACAAAAAGAAGTTTGTAAAGTTTTAAATTTGAAAACAATACAAAAACTGTTCAAAATGCAAACAAAGGTACTTGGACCATTTCTGAATGTCAAACATTAACGTAACATGTCCATAGTTAATGTGTTGAAGTAAGGCACAAAAAGCCTCAGAGGAATGATGGGGGTATTCAACTGAAAGTCAGAGGACCCCAGGGTTCCACACAATTCACCAGGGATGAGCTAGATTATGTGTTTGCATGATGTGGGATTATATTTTAAATATGGAAGAAATTATTAAATCCCAAACATCCAAACTAAGATGAGCCACAAGAAGACATTAAAACACACACACACACACAGTTGTCACGGTCACCTGTCTCTTAGTCCATTTGTGTTTATATAGAGACAAATTGAGTGGCCTGTATCTCTCTCTCAGTCACAATCTTTCACATCAGAGGAAATGTCTAGTCTGGATAAGTGCCAACTGCACTAAGTCAGTTAACAAGCTAGCAAGCTAGAATTTCCTCTTTCTCTCAGGGTGCCAACACATAGAGAGAGCTCAGATAAAGTGTTGTGGATAGGTGATGGATAGGATGCTTAATATTTTCTTTTTTTGTGTGTGCAAAAAGAGCCATGGCTGTTTAAAACCAAGCGGTAACAATAGAGCAAATTGGAATTTAATAAAAAAGTATAACTGTACCCACCTTTAAGAGATTGGAGAGTGCATTTAAATGTTTGCATTTAATTTCGCAAACCCTTGCATTTCTCCTCTACGTTCTTGCACTCATCATTGAAATCAGTGGATTTGCAATGTTTACTGACCTAGTGTAAACTCTAGTGTATAAGGTCCCATCTCACAAACACACTCTTTCAGTCTCACTATTACTTACCTGCTGGGTCTCGTAAGTGATGCTCCCACCCCCGAGTCCCTCCTCTCTCTCATTCCTCCTCCCTCATTCACAGAGTTTCCTGTGCTATCGTAATCGCTTGCTGTCGTCCCAACATCCGACATGGATCGTTCATCGAAGTTCAGGCTACTGGGTAATGTTGTGTCTGTCATGGATTCAGTCTCTACATTTAATTGGTCATGTTGCTGAAGGCCAAGCGAGCGAGACCATTCATCAATATTGTGCTGTAGCCCATGTACATGCTTTAAAATGTCATCAAGTTGCTGGAAGGTTTTTTCTTTCCCCGGGTCGAATATATCACATGGACTCCTCGGCGCCTCTGGGACATTATCATAAATGCTTCCAATTGAGCTGATTGAATTCCTCCTCCTCCCAAAACCAGACGAGAGAAACTCTTGTGAGCCACTGTGACTGATGCTTCCATCCAATGAAAACTCTCCATCTTCTCCTGGCCAGTCAGTATGGTCAGGGCTTTGAGAAATGGAGAATGGACAGAGGCTCTCGATTGACAGAGATTTGGGGAAAGTTCCAGGCTTGTGATCAAAGGGGAGGTGAACTACATTTTCCTCTTTCCTCAGACGGTTGTTGTGATTGTGTAACTGGTAGTCCTCCAGGTAAAGGTATGCTCTGTGAGGCTTGTGCAGAGCTTTCTGGCTGACATTACTGCGGCATATCGTGTGTGACTTCCACATAATATCTTTGGCGATTTTGCATTTGCTTGTGGTTTGTCCAGGCAAACTTGCATCCGATGTGCACTGCAGACCTGAGGGTGGCTGGTGTTGATTAACCATTGAAATGCTCATAGGCAGTGTCTCTTTCTCACGTTCCCTCTTCTTTATAGACTCTTTCCTCCGTAAGAACGATCTAGAAGGCCGCTTTGCCTTCTCTCTTACAGATGGCAATGAAGATGAGGATCCAGCTTCATCGTTCTCATCTTGGCTGGATGAGACACAAACTGACGATGACCCCTCACCCACCACAACCTCGCTGAATGTTGCAACCTCTGGAAAAGTTGTTTCCCGTGCACTATCCAAGCTCAAGCTGCTAGCGCTGAGGTCAAAGGTCAGTGAGGTGACTTCTAGGAGACTGATGTCACTCAGAACGCTATCACTACTCCCTGAAGGTCTTAAGGTGGAGGCCCTGTTTCCAGGTGTGACAGGGGTGGGTGAGAGGGTGCGGAGACGAGACCAAGTTTTACTCTCACGCTGAAACGCCCAGCGGGAGCTAAGAGCACATGCATCATCCTCCTCAGAGTCCTCACTCTGCTGAGAGTAAAACACACACACACACACACACTTTAGCATTTTCAGTTTGTGAAGTAATTAAGGGGTTGTCTTTGATGTACATATGCCAGGTCAGGGAAAGAGCAGCTAAACCAAGAGGTCCAAAATAAACAGCTGAAAATAGCATACACATAAGGCCATATTTCAAAGAGTCTTATATTTCATCTTAATTTTGAGGGCTACTATCCAGCGACATGAAAACAGCAGATGGCAGCAGACCAATATTACACTTGTTGAATTAGAAGTGTACAGAATGTTTGTGTGTTTACCTGTTTACAATGGAAATGAATCTCTAAGCTCATGGCAGCACATTTGTTCAGGGTTGTTAGCCTCCTAAACACACAGACAGACACAGAGAATGCCATATAAAATTATCTTTGACTTAAAAACACATGAAAATGTAAGTTAAATGTACATTAAAATAAAAAATGCACAACAAGTTGTTGGTTGATTGGGTGGTATAGCTTAGTGATTCAAAATCTGTTCCAATAACTGAAAGGTTGTAGGTTCAAACCTGGTGGGTTGCAATCCATGAACTGTTACCAGTTTGTCCTTGGGCAAGACACTTACCCGCAAGTTACCCTAAGGGGACTGTCCCTTGAATTAGTGAACTACTGTTTCTTTGGATAAAAGCGTCTGCTAAATAGGGCTGCACGATATATCGTTTCAGCATCGACATCGCGATGTCCGCATCCGCAATAGTCACATCGCAGAACGTGCGATGTAGTAAGATAAACATATAGTCTACTAGTGTTGTCAAAAATACCAGTACTCCGGTACCAAGTACAGGGTCTACCCGGTTCCCATGCAGAGTCGGGAACTTTCGAACGCTCACAACAAGCAAAAGATGGCGACAAGCAAAGTAGCTGCTGCTACGGAGTCTCAACTGTATCTTGTCGAAAAGAAAAGTGGAAAAAGTCAGTTTTGGAAATTCTTTGGATTTGAGGCTGGAGAAAAGGGAATCGTCATAGATCAGCAAAATCCTATTTGTAAACGCTGCTTTCACAATTTTCTGACGAAAGGAGGAAACACATCAAACTTAATAAAGCACCTGAAAGACAGAAACACGGATTTACTCAAGCAACTAAAGCAGGTGAGTTTAAAAGCATATTATCATTTGCATTGGGGCTGGAACGATAAATCGACATTATATGTCTTTTGATCTCATTTAACGTAACATGAAATCGCATTAAACTTTAACGATGACGCGCGAGAGCAGCACTACAGTTCACGCCTGACGGAGGAGAGGAAGAATTACACAGATAAGTCCAGATGCACTCTAAACTTTAACAGTTTCATCTTATGTAGATCCCAAAGTATTAGGGAATTATTAAAATAATAATAATAATACATTCAGAAGCACTCTCGTGGAATAAGCGGAGCTCTTTAAAGGAAACATGCGTTACATCTAAATTGCAGTTATATTAAATGCGTTATAGCTTTATTAAAGTTCAAATAATACAGAAGCAGATCATGTTAATAACTATAAAACTCAAACTGGCATTTCTCTGTGTGATCGGTGCCTCTTCTATGAGTTGCGCTAATGTCCGAATCTAAGGGGGAGAGATTGAAACTGCACACGGCTGAGAGAGACTCTGCCTCGGGAGCGCGCACTTAATGCAGCTAGATTAGAACGCGATTGCTCGCGACTAATTTAATCATAATATATGTCACTGTGCATTTCTTATCGTGAAGAAAATTGGCAATATGCAGCTTTATTAATACGAGAGCATGTTGTTCAGTAACCTGTTTTTGTGTTTTGCTTTGGTACCGAAAATGGTATCGAGTACTGTGAACAGAACTTTGTACTGTGTAGAGTTTATTATACGTTCATTGCTGCACGTATGGCTAACCATGGTGAATTAAACAGTGTATAATAAAATAAACTACCCAAAATAAGTCAAAAAGTAAAGTCATTTTCTGTATCTTTTTTAATTAAAATTTTCCATGAAGATGCAGTTCCCTACAAAATCACCCCAATCATTCTAGAATAATTAATTCTTCTCAAATAGAGCTATTCAATTCATCTGGCAAAGTCATCCTGTACTTTTTCATATCGCAATATATATAGCAGAAAAACAAAATATCGCAATGTCAGTTTTTTCCAATATCGTGCAGCCCTACTGCTAAATGACATCTTACTTAAAGTACATATAGTGGGGTAAAAAAGAAAAAAAAAAGATTGGCAGTTAATTTGTAAATCCATTCCAATTCATTCGAGTAAACTCCAGTCCAAAAGGGGGTCAAAAGTATACTGTATTCACGCAAGATCTTAGGCTTCCCTAAGACCAATTTAGCACTTGCACACAGTGTTCTTGTATCACAACATGCCAACAGAAATGGAGAACAAATAAGAATAGCGATTATTATTATTGTTAAAACTAAGAACACTGTTTATTTGTTTTTCTTTGTGACAATATATCCAAGTGCCAAAGTTCAGCACGTTCAATGAGTAGATGTGCATCTATGTGTGTGTTTGTGGGTTTCTTGTTGAACTAGACCTGATGAAACTCCCAGCTGAATAATGCCATGCTTGACAGATTGATGGACCTATCAGAAAAATGTCATGCCTCAAGATAGGCTTGAACTTAACTACACAGAGTGAGTGAGTGAGTGAGTTAGAGAGTGAGTGGGTGAGTGAGATGCCTTTATTATCATTCAGATCCCTCAGTTAATTAGTCCACTCAATGCATGCTATGTTCTTATACAAGCTCTAATTGTGTACAAGTAGGATGAATGATTCCTGTGTGTGTCTCTTTTACTCCTGATTTATATAAATTAGGCTGCTTAATCAATCAAATAAATAATCCAGAATACGATACTATTACAATTAACTAATCCCGAAAAGTGTCAATTACAGCATTCTATTTTGGTTTACTCTCGTTGCGTCCAAAATTTATAACGTGTTCTTTTGCAGTGGTTGAGTACTGTATCCAATTACAGCCTTGTACATAAAGAATATGACATGGAGTTGGCCCATACAAAATAAGTATTTTAATAAATTAGAAAAAAAAAAAAAAAAATTATTGCAATTACAATATCAAGGGAATTAATTGACAATTACAATTGTTTCATAATTATTCAACCCTAAAGAAAGATGTATTCAAAACCACCCTGTTTGTACATGCTTCATCTACATGCATTAATGAAGACACAGATTTAGTGCACACATACCATCTAGTTTAAACTATATCTAGTTAATTTTCACTGATATAGTCGTTTTGCACCAATGGCCATAGGGTTTTTGCTTAACACATAAAGACACAAACAATGTTTGGCACCAGTGGCAACAGGATTTCTGGTAGGCATAATGCTTTTTCTGCATGACAGACCAAAACTAATCCTAGAAAACAGAGAATACACACACACTCTTGTGTTTGATGTGGTATGTGAGACACAGATAAGAAGGGTCTGTGTTTGTGAGTATGTTTCAGCACATCAATACAGTAAATTAAACCAATTACATTTGGTGAATAATAATCAGTACATAGACAATAAGGATAAAGAGCACAAACAATGGGCTACTCAGACACTCACAAACAACCACAACATTCAACACTCGAGACTCTTTTTTTGTTTTTTAATTGTAAAAATCATTAGACTGCACATTTGTTAGTGTGATAGTCTATCCATGGAGGGAAACAAAAAACTTAGAATAAGAATTTCTTTAGAATAGTGACCAAACAATAAATGAAAATGAGGAATCACGTTTCCCAGATAAAATGCATGAGACTGCATCTTTAATCTTTTCTAAACCCTTGAATTTCTTTTACTTTGTTTTTAGAAGACATCAATTAATCTAAATCAGTCAAAGAAAAAGAAAACATAGGTTTTGAAAAGCTGAAAGAGGCAATCTCACCCATTTTACGATTCTGATTCCTCATTAGCAGTTTTGGTTTCTGGGCACTATTCTGAAAAAGATAGCTTTTTGTCTTATGTGACAGCAGGGTGGCACTTAAGACCATTAGAATGTATCAGAGATCCAAATGTGATTCATTTTCTTGATGAGTTTTTAATGGAACATTCCTGGACCAATACAAGTTAAGCTTTAATGACAGCATTTGTGCCATAATACTGATTTATACAAAAATGTATTTAGTCTTGCCCCTCCATGCAAAAATCTGGGTTCCAGTGAGGCACTTACAATGGAAGTCTAGCCACACTTGACTACACTGCAGCTGTGGCTCAGGTGGTAGAGTGGGTCGGCCACCAATCGCAGGGTTGGTGGTTCGATTCCCAGCTCACATGACTCCACATGCCGAAGTGTCCCTGGACAAGACACTGAACCCCAAGTTGCTCCCAATGGCAGGCTAGCGCCTTGCACGGCACCTCTGCCATCATTGGTGTGTGAATGTGTGCGAGAATGGTTCACTCTGTAAACTGCTTTGAATACCGTTAAGGTTAAAAAAAGCACTATATAAATGCAGACCATTTACCAAGTCATAAACATTCACACTCTCTATATATCCTTGATTTTTGCTTTTTTTGAAAGAAAATCATTCTTGTGGTAATTATGCTACATGGCATAATACAGGCATTAGATATAGTAGGGCTGCTGATTTAACGCGTTAATTCAGTGCGATTAATTTTACAAAAAATAATGCGTTAAAGAAAAAATTACGCATTTAATCGCACTTCCCCCAGACCATAATAAGGAAGATTCCTGAGAAATGCAAGATTGTAGTACCACCTGTTCACTCCAGAGGGCAGTAAGTGAAACTTCAGCTGTATGAGCAACACAGTTTATACAGTGAAGAAAACACTTCAGTAGGTGTTCTTGCGCTCAAAACACTCAAACGAGCGCAAATGCAATCTAAGGGATCTCAAGATGTGTTTAAAGATTGGGTATTAAACTATATTTAACTTGACACAGTGTCCTAAACATTTTATGTTTATGATGCAACACACCCGAGACGCTACACATGCATGTCTGATGCAGGGTGTGGCTGGATTGAGATGGTGCAAAATTTGGAAATTACCCCATAAATATCTAATCACGAATAAAATCAAAGAAATTTCCTTCATACTTATTTATAAGTACTACCCCACTAATTATTTTCTTGTAGAGAGATTTAATTGTGATGTCAATATATTCTGTACATTTTGTGGTCTGCAGGCGGAAACATTTTTTATTTATTTTGGAGTTGTCCCTATTCGACTTGTCTGATTTCTGCAAGATTGTTAGAGATCATATTATTCCCAGCTTTCAACTTTGTTTTGAAAATGTTTGATTCGTTTTATTTAGCTATGACATGTCTCTTCATAAGGAATATTATTTGATTAATTTTCTGCTTTTGTTGGCAAAGTTTAGTATTCATAAATGTAAGTATGGTGGTTTTTATGGTGAATTTTTAATTCAGAGGTTCAGCAATACCTAAGAACAATTTCCAATTTTAGTAACAAGAAAGCTGTAAAGTGTATTGCAATATGTAAACAATTTGATATTTTTATTTAAACTGTTTATTTGTTTTCCTTTTTGTTGTTGTTTGTTTTAATATACCTCTTGGCTCTAGATGTAAAAGTTTTGTAAGCATTAATTAAAAAAAGTGTGTAGATTGACGGGTCCTTAAACAAGCCCTCATAATAAATCTCCAAGTGATTGACAAATTCACCTGTGAAATGGATTGCTGTGAACTGTGTGCCAATGATTGACTTATGATCAATAATACAATAATATGGTAGTATACAATACATTGTATTCTAAAGCCACTTTTTGTATTGTCTTATGATTATTATTGTCTTATGATTATGATCTTATGATTAACTCTCTGCCACAAGAATGTAATGCATTTTAATTATCGGAATATTTTATATATATATATATATATATATATATATATATATATATATATATATATATATATATATATATATATATATATATATATATATATATATATATATATATATATATATATATATATATATATATATATAGAAAATTTTAAAATATTTAAAGATAATTATGTATAATTATATATTAAAATATGTATAATCATTATATATTGAATTGTATTTATATGAGGGGCTTTCTCAGCAAATATTTGTATATGTGATTAATTAATCGGGACACCATCCAATTAATTTGATTCAAAATTTTAATCGATTTACAGCCCTAATATATAGTTTAAAAGTGTGTAATTTTTGTGCCCCTAGCAAAACAAAGAATAGCATAAACAACTCTTTTCAAGATTGCTTCCAGAGCTAATAATCTATGACGCAGAACCCACATTCCTTTTCAACACAGCTTTAAATGTAGATATCTATGGACATGCATCCTTGCATATGATTTAAAGTTGCAATATTTAAGACTCTGCTTTGTGTGTGTGTGTTTCAATTCTCTTTATTTATGGAGCTGGCCTAATGTTATTTCTGTATCAGTACCTACCAGCCAAGCATTCTATGTGTAACTAGTGCCTTTGAGACAGATGGCATATTCTCTCTCTATCTCTCTTTATCTCTCTCTTCTTCTATCACCCTTAGACCAGGGCAGCATTTTCACCCTGGGAAATGTAATTTTCTCCTTTCTGTTTATTCGCTATCTATTACAAAATGCCATTCCTTCAATGACTTGTGCCGGTATGACCGGTCACTTAATCACTTATTCCAAAAAAAATATTCTTCAGAATAATGCAGTTCAGAATAAAAAGGAAACACAAAACAGTGATGCACATGAAGTAACCTGACACAAACAACCCATCTCCATGGTGATTAGTGAGTCTAGGCCTTCTGTGTGATTCATTCCATTAAGAAAACACAGTTTCACAATGAATAAGACACCCTATGCCTTTGGACATCATACATTATGTTACAGCTAACTAATAATACCAATTGACATTTTAAAAAACATGTCCACGCACAAACTTGAAATGACAATTAATGCTCAAGCAAGCCTAATTTTAACTGCAGCATGACCGTTTTGTGAAATGAACATCTCCCGAACAGACATTTAAAAATCATAATTTTTCATATGAATCTACCATGGTGGTCTATAACAGGGGTTCCCAAACTTTTCCATGACAAGGCCCCCCAAATACCACTAGGTTCTGGCCAAGGCCCCCCTTTTCCATGATGTGTTATTAAACCCATCAACAATACTACAGCAAATGTAGAAATAAATAAAACATCTAGGTGAACATCCATTAACCTTTATTTATGTTGTAATAATAACATTTGTATGACAGACCTTCATATATGGTAAAGTAATTTCAACATTGTATCTGTGTGTCAGTGAATGGAAAAAGAGAGAGATCTTAACGAGTGTGTGTGTGTGTGTGTGTGTGTGTGTGTGTGTGAGTGTGTGAGTGAGTGAGTGAGTGTGTGTGTTTGTGTGTGACTGAGTGAGTGTGAGTGAGTGAGTGAGTGACTGAGTGAGTGTGAGTGAGCGTGTGTGTTTGTGAGTGAGCGTGTGTGAGTGTGTGAGTGAGTGTGTGTGTGAGTGTGTTTGTGTGAGTGAGTGTGTGTGTGTGAGTGAGTGAGTGTGTGTGTGTGAGTGAGTGAGTGTGTGTGTGTGAGTGTTTGTGTGAGAGTGTGTGTGTGTGTGAGTGAGTGAGTGAGTGTGTGTGTGTGAGTGAGTGAGTGTGTGTGAGTGAGTGAGTGAGTGTGTGTGAGTGAGTGAGTGTGTGAGTGTGTGTGTGAGTGAGTGTGTGTGTTTGTGTGAGTGAGTGTGTTTGTGTGAGTGAGTGTGTTTGTGTGAGTGTGTTTGTGTGAGTGAGTGAGTGAGTGAGTGTGTGTGTGTGTGAGTGAGTGAGTGTGTGTTTGTGTGTGAGTGAGTGAGTGAGTGAGTGTGAGTGTGAGTGAGTGAGTGAGTGTGTGTGTTTGTGAGTGAATGTGAGTGTGTGTGTTTGTGAGTGAATGTGAGTGTGTGTGTTTGTGAGTGAATGTGAGTGTGTGTGTGCGTATTGTCTCCAATATGTCTGCTCACAGTGTTATCAGAGAGTGGTACAGCGTCAATTTTCTTGGCAGCATCCTCATCCAGTAGCTCTTTTACAATGTCTTTGTAGCAGGTAGTATCAAATCCTCCCCAATTGTGTGCGACTTTTTAGCTCGCGCAATGTGCAAGGAACCCAAAAACTATGCCTTCAATGCTCTCTCAGGGACAGTAGCGAATGTTGCTGACTGCCTGGTCAAATGTTCTTCCTTTCTTTTAAAAAAGTCGATTGGTTTTTCGGCCTCTGCTGGATGCTTCTGGTTCAGGTGACGTTTAAGTTTCGATGGTTTTAAGCATTCGTTGGAGAGGATCTCGAAGCAGAGAACGCATTTGAGGCACTCATGTCCATTCTTCTGAGTGACGCATGTAAATCCATACTTTATGTATGCTGCCTCATACCTACGAGTCTTACTCGGCCAGGAGTTCGTTTTCGTATTTTTTTTTATCTGAGGTTTCGATAGCTGGCTCGTCAGGTTTTTTCCTTTTTAAAAATCTATCCATTTTGATAGAGCTAGCCAGCTAACTAAATAAATAGCTGAATAGCTGAGCACTGGCGGTTGTTACCAAGGCTAAACTGACAGATTACGTGTACCAGCCAATCAGAAAGATTAGAATTAAAAGTTTAATGTTCAGATATGCGACAAATTATTATAATGCTATTTCATAACAATACTCATAATAATATAAATATTTGTATATATTTTTTAAATATTTTTAAAATATTTATAAAATTTATAATTATTTTTTTTTGCTTTTTTTTTTTCTTCTTCCAACTTGCTGCGGCCCCCCTTGCGGCCCCCACTTTGAAAACCACTGGTCTATAATACCTGAAAAAAAAAAAAAAAAAAAAAAAAAAAAAAAAATCTATCTAATAATATTTGTGATTTAACTGTTGCTTGCAATAAATTTATTTTCGTCAGGGTACATGGTTATGCTGCGTTCCATTCAAGTTGGATGTGGGATATTCCTACCATAAATTAATTCCATTCCCTGATATTCAGAAGATGTCATTTAAGGAAACAAAACTGCGATGCTCCCGTTAGCTTAGCAGGGGTTTGACTCTCATTAGAGATGTTTCCTAGCAACCCAACTGATAAACAATGCAGCAGTGCTAGCATTTGTGCTACAGGTGTACGATTATCAAGAGAGATTATAATTCTTTATAACAGACAGTGTCGACATATTTGTGTGACATCGTGCCCCTGCATCTCGGCGGAGTTAAGAATCTCTGCACGAGCCTACAAGTTGTAATTCTGACTTCAAGATGTATTCCATTGCAATTTTCCTAGTAGGAAGTTGTAAAATCTGACTTTCCGAGTTGAATGGAACGCAGCACTACTTTTCAAAACTTGATCCGACACTGAATGCTCCAGCAGCCTAATTTACGCTTAGAAAACTCCTGATGTTGCTATAACAATGCAAAAAGCACTTACCAATTTACTTGAAGTGAAAGTCAGTTCTCCTTTCCTCTTTAATAAATTAAGGAATCACACAGTCATGCAGAATATCTTCTGTTTTTAAATCTATAAGGATCTCATTCTCAGTGGTGATGTGGCAGTGACAGCCGACTCGTCAGCAAGATCTTATGGTCTTCGCTTTCAAATTACATACATCACTTAAAGCGTGATTGCATCACTCAAGGCCAGCTAGAAGACCTCGACCGGGACATAGAGGTTCCGGCAAGATGGCGGCGTGAACAGTCAAAAGTTTCGAGCTCTAGTGCCAAACTTTTAATAGGAAACAGTTAACGTAGCTGTCAGCAAAATTTGTATATTCTTTTAGACCCTAAGGTATTTTTACCAATCTAATACAGTGGCATGCAAAAGTTTGGACACCCCTGATCAAAATTTCTTTTGCTGTGAATAGCTAAGTGTGCAAAAAATGGCCTTACTTTCAAAAGGCATAAAGTTAAAGATGACTAATTTCTTTAATATTTTAAGCAATTTTACTTTTTTATTTACATCTTTTACAGTTTCAAAAAAACAAAAAAGGAAAAGGGACCAAAGCAAAAGTTTGGGCACCCTGCAAGGTCAGTATTTATTAACACCCCCTTTGGCAAGTATCACAGCTTGTAAACATTTTCGTGGCCAGCTAAGTCTTTTTCAATTCTTGTTTGGGGGATTTTCGCACATTCTTCCTAACAAAAGGCTTCTAGTTCTGTGATACTTGGGCCGTCTTGCCCGCACTGCTCTTTTGAGGTCTATCCACAGATTTTTTATGTTTAGGTCGGGGGACAGTGAGGGCCATGGCAAAACCTTCAGCTTGCGCCTCTTGAAGTCATCCATTGTGGATTTTGAGGTATGTTTAGGATTGTTATACTGTAGTAGAAGCAATCCTCTTTTCATCTTCAGCTTTTTTACAGATGGTGTGATGTTTGCTTCCAGAATTTGCTGGTATATACTTTAATCCATTCTTCCTTCTACCAGTGAAATGTTCCCCCATACCGCTAGCTGCAACACAAGCCCAAAGCATGATCAATTCACACCTGTGCTTAACAGTTGGAGAGGTGTTCTTTTCATGACATTCTGCACCCTTTTTCTCCAAGAATACCTTTGCTCATTGCAGCTAAAAAGTTAGATTTCAACTTCATCAGTTCACAGGACTTCCAAAATGCATCAGGCTTGTTTACATGTTCATTTGCGAACTTCTGACGCTGAATTTTGTGGCGAGGATGCAGGAAAGGTTTTCTTTTCATGACTCTTCCATGAAGGTCATATTTGTGCAGGTGTCGCTGCACAGTAGAACAGTGCACCACTACTCCAGAGTCTGCTAAATCTTCCTTATGGTCCATTGCAGTCAAACAGAGGTTTTGATTTGCCTTTCTGACAGACCTACGAGCAGATCTCTCTTGGTTTTCCAGACCTCAACCGTTCCTGTTAACTACCATTTCTTAATTTCATTATGCACTGAGGAAACGAAAAGTTTTGCCATCTTCTTATACCATTCTCCTGCTTTATGGGCATCAATTATTTAAATTTTCAGAGAGCTAGGCAGCTGCTTAGGGGAGCCCATGGCTGCTGATTGTTGGGACATTGGGAGAGGAGGTTATCTGCGTATGCCAAGAAGTGATTCTATATGAAGCTGCGAAACTACCAGATGCTATAGATGTCGCTCACCGACTGGGAACCAAACGTGCTAATGAGACAAGGCCCCGCACAACAATCATTCGGTTCAATGTCAGGAGATTCAGAGACGCAGTATGGAAGGCGGCTAAAAGCAGCGAGTTTCTCCGGAATCAAGGCATGCAGTTTAAGGAGGATCTGACAAAGGAGATTGTAGACAGAAGTTGTGGCCTCTGATCAAAAAAGCTTGCAATGATGAAAAAATCTGCTTACTTTGTCGGAGGCTGCAGATTAATTGAAGGAACTTAAGTTATGGAGTGTTTCTCTTGTATATAGTATACAAAGGACTATTTTTTCAATAATTTTTTTCAATACTTTCTCAAGATACTCAGAATTGAGTTCCAAGGTTACACTGAATCCCAATAAGCTGCTGCGAACCCTAATAACTATGTACAATATGGATTTACCACTCCGTGTCACAACCTGTGTTCAGAAAGGTATGAGCAGTTCCTTAAAAACGTTTTCCAGTTTCCAGTTTATTCTTTTTCTTTATTTTTGTAAGGCCTTAGACTCATTAGAGCATCAGTTTATTTTTGAGTCACTTACAAAATTTGGTTTTGGAAATTTCTTCACTAGGGCAATTAAAACCCTAGAACAGCAACAGTTCAATTAAATTGTTTTTGGCACATCTAGGAGGTTAAATTTATCTAGAGGGATTAGGCATGGTTGCCCTGTCTCTCCATATCTATTTTTTGATAATAAGTCAACTCCTTGCTAAGCCAGTACGATTAAAGGTATGACTATTACTGAGAGAGAACTAGTTATAACACAATTAGCAGAGGACACCACCCTCTTTCTCCAAAATGATAACCAAATACCCAACCAGAGTTTTATAAAGCATCTGGTGTTTATTTGAATGTAAAGAAGTGTGAACTGATGGTGGTCAAAGAATATTCAGTGACATCTTATTGTATCATTCCAGTCAAAACAGAAGTTAAATACCTAGGAATTACATTAAATAAGAATCAACAGAATAGACGTTCATAAAATTTTAATCTTATTAACCAAAAGAACTGGAAGTTTATTCAATGACTTTTAAGAGACTTCTCATTAAGAGGGACAGTTTTGATTTCTAAAGCAGAAGGTATATCCCAGTTGACTTATACAGCTATGGCTCTTCAGGTTGATGATATGATATTGCAGGAGATTGATAAGATGCTCTTTGATTTTGTTTGAAAAAAATAGGATACATTATATAAGAAAAACAATCTTAATGAACTTGTATGAAAATGGTGGTCTTAATTTCCTGAACTTCGCTACATTAAACAATACATTTAAAATCAACTGGATTAAATAAATTGTTAAGTATCCAGTATCTATTTAGAATATTATTCCCCACCATATTTTATCTAGTTTGGGTGGCATGAATTACTTCCTTGTTTGCAATTTTGATATTAACAAAATACCCGTGAAACTTTCTGCATTTCATCGTCAAGCTTTTCTAGCATGGAGTTTAATTTACAAACACAACTTTTCACCTCACCAATAATTTATCTGGAATAATAAGGACATACTTTTTAAACAAAAGTCTATTTTCTTTGAAAATTGGTTTCAAAATAGTATTGTTTGGGTGGAACAATAATTTAACATTATTAATATTATATTTTACTTTTAAGGAATTCATAGCAAAATATAATATTTCCATAACACCAAGGGAATTCACAACTATCTTTGGTGCGATTTCTTCTAAAATATGTATGTTGTTTAAAGAGCAAAAAAGATTAGATTACCAGCAACTCCCACCTCTCTCACCAAATAACTCCCTTGTAGGTAAAATATGTTTCTCCTGTCGTTACAATAATTATAACAGATCAATAAGAGCCCTTTTCCAGCAGGATGTCGTTTCAAGACCAAATGTAATTGCATATTGGAGTCAGTTTGTGAGTGATTTTGACTGGAAAAAAGTCTGGCTTCTGCCCAATCGCTATCTCTTAACAAACAAGGTCTTTTAAACTCCTTCACAAAATACACCCTGTTAAACATTATTTAACCAAGTTTAAAAAAATATACAGATGAAAACTGTAGCTTTTGCCAGCTGAAGCCAGAGACAGCTGTTCATTTATTTTGGCACTGCCCTTACGTGTGTGTTTTTTTGGGGGAAAATGTACTTGATTTTATTGTTGGAGATGTTGCTGAAAATTTTACATTACAGTGGAAAGATGTTCTTTTACATATTATTGTAAACTCCAAAGATAAACAAACCCACACTTATTTTATATAAAATATATATATATATATATATATATATATATATATATATATATATATATATATATATATATATATATATATATATATATATATATATATATATATTTTTTTTTTTTTTTTTTTTTTTAATGGTTAAATTTCACATTCATAAATGTACATTTTCAGATTTTTTTTTTTTTTTTTTTGTAGTATTTAAAAATGAAGTGAAGCATTATATTGAGTCAATATTGCCCTCAAAGAAACAAAAAGCTATTTGAATTTTACAAGCATGTACACTTTTTAAAATATTCTTATAATATTATTTATACCTCCCCCTAGCATTTGAAATGTTGTATTTGTATCATTTGTTTTGATATTTTCGTCAATAAAAAAAAAAGAAAAAAGGATAGAACGTCCACTCCACTCTACGGAGGAAAAAAAAAAAGACTGGTAAATAGCCTAAAGGTCACTCCCACCAAGAACAAATAAATCAATCTGATTGGCTGATAAATCTGACAATCTGACTTTAGTTGCTCATTCATTTGCACTGTTGAGGGATTCAGTAGAAATTCTGAAGGCTTAGTGGGGTGGAGCTCAGACTCACGCGCTGCTTCGGACTTGTGATTTGTGAAACAGTTGTCACACTTCACTTGGAAGCACCAAGGAAGATGAAATTCGAAAAAATGACGGTGTGAGGTCCATAGCGTGGGTGAATCAGTCCTTGACTATTTGTCTTTTATCTTGTAATTTTAAGTGCATTTCATTCAATATTATATAATTTTAACTCAGATGCAATTTCTGATCAGTTAGGGGTTCATTTAGGTTCATCTTGTTTTTAAATTTTTTGCTTTTGTGAAATTTGTTTACGTGAACTGTGATTGAAGCCTCTGGAGGTTTTTGGACTATGACGAAAGATAAGAAGTGGAAATATAAACTGATGGATTCATCTTTAAATCTCGGTGCCTGTGTTACAGTGGACTTTGACTCAGACTCATCAGAAATCGCTCCACTGCCTGAAACTCCGATAAAGGACCTAATGCAAAAAATGGCAGAGATAATGGTGGTGATGAAAATTTACAATCTCCTCTAGCCACTATGATGATAATGTCTATCAAATCCATCATCAATGAAAGAGCTGACATCCTTGACAAATGCATCAAGGAGGTGAAGATATCAGTTTAATTTTTGACGGAAGAAATTAAAGATGTAAAGGGAAAAGTGGAGTGAGTAACAAATGGGTAACAAATGCAGAAAAAAGAATCAGTGTGTTGGAGAACAAAGTACAGTTTTAGGTGCAAGCCGTTTCCACAAAAAAATTGGGATTTTCAGTGTAGTTCATATTGGAAATTAAACTCTATTAGAGGATGAGCAAATTTGTCAATCTGTGATATCTAGTATTTAATATTTTTTTAACAAAGCTCAAACTGAAGATAATTTTGGTTCTAATTGGGTGCTATTAAAATACAATATTAGGTTAATGCTACTTAAAGCTGGAACTCAAAAAGCCAAGCAATATAAATGAGAGGAACTCAACATTGTTAAAATAATTGTCTGTCTCTCCTGCATCCACTTTGAAAATTTGGGGGTTCTCGCAGTCCTGTCCCACAGTCCTCCCGGAATTCTGGCCAGTCTGCCCCATATCGGCCACAAAGTGTGTCAGCCGACTGGGAAAATGCCTGGTTTTAGTAATGTCAGGTTTTTTATGATCTCCTCCCATTTTTGACAATTTATTTGTAGACCTTTATTTGTTGATAGTTCAGTAGCACGTCAAACAAAAAAATGGTTTAATTCTTAACAGATGTCAGATTTCTCTACCTGCTTGTGTAAGATTTTTGAATAATAAGTTTAGTGATATAGAATGGTTAGATTTCTGACAATTATTGTAAATTATAAAATTTGATCATGTGTTCTTCCCCATTAAAAATTCCATGGGTACAGTGAGATATGGCATGAATGAATCTCATGAACTCAGAGGAAGCAATATTGTGTAGTATGGAATATGTTAAAAAGCTTTAATTAACACTCAAGTGAATAAGCAAATGTTTCTCACCTGCATAGTGCCTTGACTGAGTCCTGATCCAGAAACTCATGGTCTCTCCTCACAGCTGAGATCTCAATGGGGAACAGAGAGGCTGAGCACAGACAGAGAAACACCACTTAATTAATCCATTCAATAAAATAATGAGGCCAATTAAAACCTGATATGAAGATTGATTAAAATCACACAAAAACTTAAAATAGATCACCTTAAACCCACATACACAGAAAAAGTATGCACTCTGACAGCATGCTCAATGACAAAAGAAACAGTGACCACCACACACAAAAATTTAAACCTAAAATACAAGTTTTTTTCATAATTTGCATTCTTCTGTATTATAAACCTCTGTCAAGTAAGTCTATGGAATTGCATTATCCAACATCAGGCAAAACGGTCTCAGACGAAACGGCTCCAGAAAAAAATAAGGTCTCAGATTGAACAGAGTTGGTCGCTAGCAGGGCTGGACTAGAATCTGGCATACCGGGCATTTTTCCGGTGGGCCGACTCAATTTTGGGCTGATCAGGGGTTGCGATAAGCAACAAGGAGCCACTGCATTATGCAGAACTGACCACAAAACGGCAACTCGATATGCTGAAAGACCAACGAACATCACCCTCCCCCACCCCTACCCAACAACAGTTGGGCCAGTTGCCATGTAAAATCCAGGGCCAATTTCTCTTCCAAGTCCAGCCGTGGTCGCTAAGCAGAGTTGGTAGCTAAACTGGCTGAGTTCAGTTACTATCTTGCGAAACTAGCTGAGCTAACTTTATAAATGCAGAAGTGTTGTTTCTATAAATTAGCTAGCTAACATAATTGGTGTAAATTTAAACTGATGTTTAAAACTCATTAAGCTTACATGCAACAACAACTCAAAACAAGCCAAACTATAGTCCTTTTTTGTCGCTAGGTAATTAGGACACAGCAGCCATAGTTACTGCCAACTGTTCATGTAGTGCCCTAAACTAGCGCTAGCGAATTAAATGATTAATTTAATATCTAAAAGATTTATTTATTATTATCATAAACAAAGACAGTACTACAGAACACAAAAATGTGTTTATTTTCTCTGCAATTCCATAGAGTTGACAGAGGTTTTCCTGAGACTTGATGCTTTTTCATCTGATGTCTGAAACCTGACTGACAGCGGAGGATGTAGTTTGTTTATTAAGTCATACCTGCCTCAAACTCATCTCTCCTTTCTAATTTCCTGTCCCTGCTTCGTCCAAATTATTTTCTGATGTCCATCTACAGGAGCCAATAATGTTTGAGTCTGAATAAGATCATCTGTATTATTTAGAAACTTACATTAGTAAGTTTTACTTACTTTTAACATTACTTGCTCATGTTTTCATAGCCTACCACAATTGTGGCTTGCGTACCAACACCTGGGTAGGGATGCACTAGCTTTGCGTAAGATAGGTAGTAAAGTTCACACAGGGCTTTGTAACTACTAGTTAGTTTGTAACTAATTTGGTGCTTAATTTGGTTGCACCACCTGTTCTTATGTCAAGACTTAACAAGTAGGTCTTAAACTCTCCATAAAGTAATGCGTAGTCGCATATATGACATTTACCTGTATGGATCCAATAAACAGCCTTCAAATTTGTACACAGAGGTGTTAAAAAGCCATGAATTTCAGTTTTGCCTCACTATGGTTGATGTTCAAACCTTGTCTGCTCATGTAACTGTCAGCTGTAATAAATTTTATCCCCATTAAAATAAGATACGTTAATAAATAGTATATTTGCCCTGTGTAAATAACAATATATAGGAACTGTATCGAAAATAAATAAGGGGTGATAAATAAATGCTAATACAACAGGCTGGAAAAGTAGACATTTATTCATTTTAATATCCTATATATTTCGTATATTTTGACAGCGGACGATGCACCCTAAAAACTGCACCGTTTGAACAGTTTCATGCTGAAGAGCTGCTTAAAAGTTTTTATTTTCTCTCTTGTAAATGTAAACAAGTGTAAATGCCAATATCATCAATTATATCGAAATGATTGACGACTAAATTGCACAAAACATGAGCACATTGATGTCATTAAATGTGTCTGCTTTTTAATTCCAACCATTACTCCTGATTGGAGGCTTCCGTAAATATTTTGTTTATACGTAGGGTTAAATGGTGCAACGCTCAAATATTTAGTAGTGCGCAAGATGTGACTTAGTGCCAATTTACGCCACAAATAGGCTAAGTTGTAACATACATATAGCTGGTGCAACCGGCCCCTGTAATTGTGTGTGTGGCTTTGCATGCTGCAGTGGCTTTGGTTATAGCAAGCGCACAGGCGCGTGCCACACGGACATGGATTTCTGCGTGCATGCATCAGATTTGTGTTTTCGATTAAACTGTATTGCTTTTACAAGCGTTGATTGGGTGGGTTTACTGTGTTGCATTTAGATAGATCCATTTCTTTTTTCCAGGATTATCAATGTAAATGAATGCACTGACAAATAATTTGCACTGTAAATTGTTAAAACTCAAACTTGAGATTTATACTGGGGCATGTGCCCCAGTAAAAGCGGTCTAGTGACGCCCCTGCACTGAGGTTTCCGTAAACATCTGTAGAACCAAAATTTGTCGAGTGCCATGACATAGATGGTTAAACAAAGAAAAATCAAAACTTGGTGGATTTGCAATACCAATACATAGGAGGTAATCACTCCCAAAAAATTAGGACAATTAAAAATGGTCAAGCAACCTATGTTGGACCACTTAAAGATAGATTAACATGTCAGTAAACCTGCTCTTCGACACAATTCAAGTTTGTCTTTGACTTATTTGCTCTGCAAACTCTATGCAGCATTTGTATTTTCTAGGATTTTCTAGACACCGTTATTTCAGGATGACCAGAGCAACATTTCAGAAACAATGATTGGCCCGCCGGGTAGTCAATTTATGAATTAATTATTCAGTCACATGACTTTCTTTGATGCACAGCTTGTATTCCTGAAAAATTCAATAGGAGTTTATTCTGTAAATGTGTTTCCATCATAGTTTCGGCGCATTTGGTATTGAATAAAAAAATTGTATCAACCTCAAGCGAGCGTATTTGTTTTTATGTGCATTTTGTATATTTTATTTGCATCTTGGTGTTTCCATCCAGCAATTTTTATGCAATATCCCAAAATATGCATAAAATACATGGACGTAAAGCCAAAGACTTACGTTTCGGTAAATAAGTCACTTTCAATTCAGTAACCGCGCTGACTGATGCAGTGAAGTTATTCAGAGACAAATTAATTAGTCTAATTCAAACTGCTAACTTGTCAGTTTGTGAATTGTTCGGAGTGATTCACTAAAATAATTGGATCGTAAGAGTCATTTGTTCGTGAACTGGACTATGCGGTATTTTTGTTCTTGAGTGCAATTAACAAAAAACGCAGCAATGAGTTGTTTTGCCGTTATTTCACAGTACATGTCCTTTATGTCATCACATTCAAACTCCAAGTTTGAAACTTACGTAAATCATAATTTCTTTTGCCATTTGTCAAAGATTCATTGGTGGCGGAGCACAGCTGTTAAACAACAGTACAGGAAAACTTTACTTTTTGCCACACCTGCAAATAATGGGGAATTTGAGAAAAATTACCAGCCAAAATTGTTTCTTTGCTGTAATGAAACTTATATGCACATTTTTGCATAATTTTCTAAATAACATTTATCTTTTGTTACTAATAATCTCTTTGATTATTTGTCTCTCTTTCCTTGCATTTTTGTGACAAACAACACAGGTTACAATATGCCACTTGCAATATACAAGAGCCAGTCTCTGTCTCAGTGAAAGTGCACCTGTCATAATGCAAAGACTCATTGTTTTTTTGTTCCTCTTTTTTTTTCTCTCTCATTTTGGAGGCTTAATGCAATGAAAATTGCACTTATGCACTGTAACAAAGTTCTGGTTTCAAACCATTATCCCTGTGAGCACAAAGACTAATGTGTGTTGAAAGCACATGTACAACCCACTGGGCCTTGACTCTGACAACAAACAGATTTACTCTTTAAAATGTATAGAGGTATACCTGTATGTGTGTGTGTACACATTGTTTAAGTGCCCCATTTCCCACTTTTGTTCAGGTTTCAACCTGAGCAAACACAGGTCCAACTAAATGATAGTAGTGTAAGAATATTCCCAAAGAGCATCAGGTTCAACACAAGAACAATGTAAAACTAAAGTCAAACTGATGCCAAACAAAGTCAAATTTAAGTCAATCTAGGCATTTCTACAGCATCTTCTAAAGTATGAACTTCCAGTGTGAAATGTAAAGCTGACATTTGTTTATCAGAGGACAAGAAGCTCTCGAAGGCTTTATCGAAAAGCCTTAAAATTGCATCTGTCCTTAACACTATGGTTCAAGGAACATCAATGAGTTGTTTTGTCTCTTACACAGGCAAACACCATGTCTCTCTATTTCATTCTCTGTTTGAAGGAAACATTCAATCATTGCTGCCATTCATAAAATCAGATGGAGAATTCGAGACATCCATGGACAAATAGTCATGTCAAATAGAGCAAACAGTGCTCTATCACATTTAAAGATCAAATCTCTTATTTCCAAAAACATACAAGCAGGGAACATAAAATACATAAATAATCTCTTTGCTCTTTAAAAATCATAGAGATGGCTTGGGGGCATCTGTCTGTTGATGCTGACTTGAAAAAATACAAGTGACAATCCTCTGTTGTCCTCATCTATTTTCCCAATCAATTAATTTTCTTTGCCGTATTGTCATATTACAATAGGATTAATAAACATGGGCCTGATTCCATTTTAAGAGATGAAAAAAGACAATTGTGCAATCTATTACTCACCCTCTTGTTGTTCCAAAACCTTTTGTCTTGTGGAACACAAAAGACATTAGACAGAATGTTAACCTCAGTCACCATATACTTCATCTTTTTTCATCTCAGGGAAAGTGAATGGTTACTGAGACTTTTTTATTCTGACTTTCATCTCCTTTTGGTGATACACTGAGGGGAAAAAAGGGTTTGAAACAACATGTTGGTAAATAACGACATAATTTTTATTTTTTTTGTGAACTAACCCTTGAAGCTAATTGAAACAACAGAATCCCTACCATTTTAAAACAAAGCACACAACTACTGAGTTTCTAATAAAGCCTCTGTGGATGGTACTGAGATAAAAGTGAGAAACCTCTGCTGGACATCAATACACAGAGATCACAGATTGCCTCAGACTGACCAATACTCATAATTGTAATTCTACCATCAGACGTTGGATCAAAGTTATTCTTTTTAACGTAACCCTTTTGTTTGGTCCTTTAAAGCTATTTTAATGCAAATGCGTAGAAAATTAATGAATCCATGGACTTTTTTATTTTCTTTTAAATCAACGTCAAGATTTTAGGTTAAATGTCTAAGAGAAAGTGCATATATAAAGGACCTGTAAATGGTCACCAATACTTTTAAAGGAATAGTTCACCCCAATTTTTATTTTATTTTTTTTAAATCTGTCATCCTTTCCTCACCCTCATGTTGTTCCAAACCCATATGACTTTCTTCAAACACAAAAAGCAGAATGACAGCCCGATTCAACGTTCACTTGGTATGGAGAAAAAAGATGCAATGAATGTGAGTGGTGACTGCAACTAACTTGCTGCCTAAAATCTCCTTTTATGTTTCACAGGAAATGTTTATATGGGTTTGGAACAACATGTGGATGAGAATTTTCATTTTGGGGTTAACTTTCCATTTAATCTTTCCACCATCCTCTCATCATGAGTTTCATCTTAAAGGAATAGTACACAAAAAAAATTTAAACTCATTATTTACTCACCCTCATGCAATCCCAGATATGAATGACTTACTTTCTTCTGCTGAACACTAAAAACTTTTAGAAGAATATCTCAAATCTGTAGGTCCGTACAATGCAAGTGAACGGTGGCCAGAACTTAGAAGGAAATCACATAAAGTCAGTATCAAAGTAATCAACACAACTCCAGTGATTAAATCTACATCTTCAGAAGCAATATGATAGTTGTGGGTGAGAAACAAATCAATATTTCAGTCCTTTATTTTCTTTAAATTCTCCTCCCTGCCCATTAGATGGTGATATGCATGAAGAATGCGAATTGCCAAAAACAAAAAAAGAAGAATGTGGAAGTGAAAGTAAAGGTTTATGCTGCCTTTACATTCTTTTTGGACCTTCAAAGGTCTGGCCTCCATTCACTTGCATTGTATGGACATACAGAGCTCAGATATTTTTCTAAAAATCTTTGTGTTCAGCAGAAAAAATAAGGTCATACACATCTGGGATGGCAAGAGGTTGACTAAATGATTAATTAATTTAAATTTATGGATGAACTATCCCTTTAAATGCACCTTACATGCAAAATAACTAAAACAATTAGCAAAATGTTGTTAAAACTCTTTCAATGGAGTATAGCATGTCACACAACCAGACATGCCACCTTTGTATCTCATGTTACCTACCCATATATTGGTATAAAAAAATCTAAAAAATACAGGACCTGCAGCGCTAATGCAAAATGTTCCGGCAGCCACCACATCATTAATTCAGCACACCTCTGTTTCTGTCACATTCAACGCAGGTCAAGAACCAATGACAGAGGAGGAGGCCACTGCCTGTTCAGTCTGTGTGACATGCAGGAGGAAAACACACAACTCTGTCAGAAGAAGCTGAGGAGATGGCAGGTGTTTGTCAGGTTGCTTAAACTAGACAAGTGAATGGAAGAGTTGCATCCTGCTTTGCAATTTTTATCAGCTGCATGGTTTGAAAAGCAATACCAACACTGAGAGTTGGTATTTTCTTACAGCATTTGAAAGCATAGTATGAAAGGTGACAAAAAGCCCTTGTTAATTTCATTGATGTTGTTTAATTAAAAGCGTATGGAACAATAGATCTGCCCATACACCAGCATGTCGCCCACATTTGCCTGGCTCACTAATGAACAAAGAACCATGATTTCAACAAATATATCTTAAGGGATGATGGAAAACATTTTTAAAACATTTTGGTGCTCATTTCTTATTCATAGGTCTGTAAAGGCTAATGAGGCATGTTCAAATATCAAATATCTGTTTTATCTGCATTCAGGTGCAGATTTAACCCTGCAAGTGAAATTTGAGAAATCTAATATTAGATCTTGTCTGAGGATTTTTTATCGTCTGGGACACAAGTGTGCCTGCTTCACACAACAGCATTGGTGACAGAATTTCACAGCTGCTGGAGCTGTACAAGCCCCTTTTACATTTTATACTTTCATAAAACTCAAACCTTGAACAAGGACAGAATAATATCAATGGATTCACAACCGATTTGTAAGCAAAGGAATATAATACAGTTCTTTTGAGACTGCATTGTTCAAACTGAAGCAGGAACTCAATTCAGGTTTAAACATTGATACAGTTAAGTTTACAGATTAAGGATAAGGATAGACATACTTGATTAGAGAGCCACAGTGGTTGTGTCTAGAAGGGATCCCTCTCACGTCAAGTTCTTGCATATGAGCATTCTGTCATGATGCTTTCGCTTGTGATTTCCCGCTCGCCTCTCAGCGTATGTGATGGAGAGTGTTAAAAACTTAAGTAATAATATAACATTATTATTGTATTGTATTGTTATTATATTCTTTTTCCATGCGGACGACCTGGGTTCAAATCCGCATCCTGTTTCCTTTCTCCTCTAATTGATTTTAATACTACAATCAAATATATATAAAATTAATATAACGGCTGATTTTATCATTGGCTCAGTGTGTATAGTGCATCATACAGGACAGAGCTAAAGACAAAGGATTAAAAGGACTTGGCATGACATGAAGGTGAGTAAATGATAAGGTTTTTTAGCCTAACTATTCCTTTAAGTTTACTTCAAGTTTCAAAAAAGATTGTTATCACTATCAAAATACATTTCATGTAAGGTCTTGTAGGCCATCTGTATTCAACAAATTCTTTTCCTATCACTTATCCTCAAACACAACAATAATATTTAAGCTTTTAGCAGTGGAGTACTTCTATCCATTCAGCCATGGACAGGAACACAGAGAGAGAGAGAGAGAGAGAAAGAGAGAAATGTACCTCTGCACCTTTCTACAATGACAAGACGGGGGCATCAGAAGAAAAGTAGAAAAATAACACTGACTCAGGCTATCAAAATTTTGAGGAGGTATAGGGTCAATGAAAGGGACAGATAATAATGTGGAAATTGAGGGATGAGAAGACTTTTGTGGAATCAGATTTTAATTACCTTCATAAAGCTGAGCATACTGAGGAAATCCTGCTGCTCTCAGCCAATCACAAGCCTCCTTCGCCTCAAGCTCTGAGAGAGAGAGAGAGAGAGAGAGAGAGTTAAGTTGAAAAAATATTTGTATTCAGCAGAAAAAATAAGGTCATACACATCTGGGATGGCAAGAGGGTGACTAAATGATGAGAGAATTTTCATTTATTATCCCTTTAAATGAACCTGCATGCATAATAACTATAAAAAAAAATTAGCAAAATGTTGTTTAAATCATTTAGATGGAGTATAGCATGTCACACAACCAGAAATGCCACCAACCAGAAATGTGTGTCTCATGTTAACTGCCCATATATTGGTATAAAGATTCTAAAAATACAGGACCTGCAGCACTAACTATTTTATAACAGTGTTGTTTTTTAAATAGTTGATAGCAGTTTCTTCTGATTTCTGAATTAATTTGCCCAAGCAGAAATTGTTAATATATTAGGAAGGAAATAACAGTACACAGTTGTCCAGCAAACATGGATGTCATGTGCACATTACTGAATCAAATCAATTGTACATAGAGTGCATAGTAAATAAGACATTAAATTATAGCACACGTGAAGCGCTTTTACTTTGAAGTTGCTCTCACGTGCTCGTGCGGAGCACGTGAGAGCAAGTGAGAGTAGCAGCAATCTCCTGAGTTTAAATGGCCGGAATCGCCTACTTGGATTTTCACAGACTGACCATTATGATTTGTGAATTAGAGGAACTTTTGATCCTGATGTTTTTGATTCCGGCTGATAGAATACGCGCTTCAGAGAAAGATATTAGATGAGCGCTTGACGTGAAAAAAAAAAAATAAATCAATGGATTTGAGTGGTTTGTGAATTACATCCATTTAAATGAGATATCTGCATTTTTGCAGACAGTATATAATAGACGTTTTATTTATAATTGCTTTTATCATTAGAAAAGAAAAAGTAACAGGGAACTGTTGAGGAGAGGCCGGTGGAATATGTGCTTCAGAGAAAAATACAGTATTTGAGCTCTCCACAAGATGCTGGATCTGCTCTTTTATGTGGTTTATTACATCTGTTTAAATGAGATATGTGCATATTTGCAGACAGTATATATGAAACTGATCTTTGCAATTGCGATTATTTTGTCCTCAAAAGCGCTCATTTTATAAATAAAACACTGTTTCCAAGTAGACTGATAAAAAAATCCTGTGAGCTTTTACTCATAGAAATTCCATCAAATCAGCCAATGAGATTTGTGCTGATAGTTTGATAAAGTGTTTTCCAATTTTGTGTGCTATGTGCATCAGACGTTAGTGCATGGACTGAGGCAGCCCATGGGCATGCCGTCTGAGACTAGTGGTCACTTGACTATGCCAAAAACATTGCCTGAATGGCAATATGAGAATGAAGTGGCATATTTGGCTGGTTTTGTGTGAAACAAAGACGAGTAGTACAGATTGGAAGATTTAGAGTCAGTCAGATGATCATCAAAACAAAACAAAACCAGACAGGTTGTTATTTCAACCTGAAAAAATGTCATTTGAAATGATTGAGAATTTATTAATGATAACAAGTTAACAAACAACATGAAACAACATGAGGCTTGCGCCTGTTATTGAAGCTCCAAACATTTGATAAAGTCATTATAAAAGTAATCCATAAGACTCTAGACGTTTAATCTTCTGAAGTGACCCAGTTGGTTTTGTGTGAGAACTTACCAAAATCTAATTCATTTTCCATCTTAACAGCAGTCTCCTTGTTGATCATTATTTCAAGCTCAATTACACTTCCTATAGCGCCATCTAGTGCTAGGTGGTGTAATTTAGTTTGAAATCATGATTGTGCCTAGAGACTGCAATGGCTAGATGTACAGTGAAAAAGGAGTTATATTTAGGTCTGTTCTCACCAAAAAAACATTTGGATCGATTCAGAAGACATTGTTAAAACCACTGGAGTTGTATAATTACTTTTAAGCAAACTTTATCTCCTTTTTGGAGCATCAAAAGGCATGATCACAATTCACTTGCATTTTATGGACCTACAGAGCGGTGATGTTCTTATAAAAATATGTGTGTGTTCAGCAAAAGAAAGAAAGTCACACATCTTGGATGGGATGAGCATGAGAAAACGATGAGAGAATTTAGATTTTTGGTTGAACTATCCCTTTAAACATATTCAGTTGAAGTATTTCATTAAATAATTTGTGTTATAGTGTTTTGATAAAATAACAGAAATGTTAATTCTCTATTGTGTTTTAAAGATATTTCTTTGATTAAAAGGTTCTAAAGAAAGAAACTGAACAATTGTGATACACCATACACAAAAATACCTGTCTGTCACAGGATAAATCACAGTCTAAGAAATCAGATTTTGGTCAAAATGTCAAAGTGATTAAATGCATGTGGGTCCTCAAAACTTGACATTGCCATGAAAAGCCTGAGATCACTATGGAAACAAGCTCTGCAACAATTGGCTTACCAACACAGAAATAACAACTGTGAGGACCTCAGAAGTTAGCAGCCCAGACACAGTTCAACCTGAAGATTCAGATTCAGAGCTGTCATCACAACGTTTACATCAGAATTCTGTATTGCATGACAAAGTCTCTGTTCACGGAGACTACAGAACCATTATTTGATCTGTTTGGTCAAGGGTCTGGCAATGTGAGAATATAGGCACTTCTCCTTTGGGCAGAAGGACTCTCTTTGGTTTTTCCAGTGTGGTGCAGCAAAATCAGGATTATAATAGACTGACTGAGCAAATGAGCAAATGACCAAATGTGAGGCTCCACGTTTGCAATCGTACCGTACCGAACCATGTTGACGTGGATATGCAACTGGAACCTTTACTCAACATGCTCAGAATTGTCTGGCCCAAAGAAGTAAAAGCGCTTTATGTTTGTCTCAATAAATTTCTTATGTGAGCTATTCATCTAAGGTCTCATTGTGACATCTAATTCATCTAATCATGAAACAAACCCAGGCATTTCTTTCAGATGTCTAGACGCACTTCACAAATGCCATTTCATACTGTAATTACCCTCTAAACCACTGTTTATCACCATTTAGATGCTGGTAATTGACTAACTCATGACAAAGTGAAGTGACTGGCCCAGAAAAAATTACTCCTGACATCATAGTATCTTATCCACATCCATCAGGATACAATCCAACAAATCTGAAGAGTAATGAAATGGTTTCCATTATAATACAATCTCATTTAAAACATGATTTAAACCTGCCAGATGATGCATTCAACAAATAAATTAAAATATATAAGGAAGAGAGAGGGAGAGAGATTCAGAGAAAAAACAATGTGGATTCCCATCGCTTTGGATTTCACTCATGTAATTAATATTCCAGTACAGATCTCTATCAGTAGAGGCACAAGAGACATTTCACACTTAGTGTGTAATAAGAGGCGTGGAACACTCTTTGATTTTGTTGATGTGAGATTGACAGAACAAAGCAGCATATAGTACATACACAGGACTAGTAAGTTAGAGGAACTGTAGAATGATAAAATCCTTCTTTGGAGAAGGATGGCATACGTTTTATTATTAAATATAGTGATTTGGAATTGTGAGGCATAAAAAGGTATTTTACTTTGAAGCCATTTTGGGGGAGTGGGGGTGGGAAATACACAATATGCAAATAGCAGATCAGAATAGGTATTTGATGAAACCACGATTAACCTGTGAATGTGTACATTGAAAGGCAAAAACAATTTATCTTTGTGCAGTATGAATAACAATATGACGATTAGATAAACAGGACACATTAGCATACAAATTCAGTGTGGACCCTTGTCAACTGGCCAATGAGACCCACAAGTAAGCGGATTAGCCAATGACATAACAGCATAAGGCATGGGGCAGCAAAGCAACATTTTTCAATAGAATAATCCTGCCAATTAATTGATGCTGTGGCATCAACTTGACAGAACTATGAAAAGGCAACAACCTAAAGGACTTATATGTGTCTGTGTGCATGAGCCACACCGAGACAGCTTGCAAGCTTTGCCAGAAACAAAGTCTTTGTCTTCATAAGCAGGTTTTGCTTACATGGCTGTCAGAGCCATTCTGGCTTTGAAGCTCCACCCTATTTGACAGCCATGTGCTGAAAGCCCTTCAAGACAAATTCTGCCACACTGAAGCAAGAGTGCCTTCAAATGAACAGATTAAATGACACTGAACTTGTACAATGACAGCGAATAAATTGCTGAAGGTGTCAGGCACAATCTTGATTGTTGGTTTTTGTGAAATTATAATATATATCACTTTGTAAGACCTTTACAACTAAACTAATATTTACTAATAGGCTAATATTACTAACTAAACAAATATTTTAGAAGTGCTTCTTCCAGCATTGCATAATGAAAAATTTGCATTTTCATTTTGACCCAGAGAACACATTTTGAGTTTTATATGCACTATCATAAGAAAGAAAGTCTAAGCTTCTAAAATGTAGTTATTATATTTCTACTTTAAACCGTGTATGGATATAATCATTAACATTTTGGCTGACATAATCATTTAAATTATTTTCTTCTTGCTATAGAAAATAAAACTCAATGTGTCTTTGGGATAAAGTGGCTTAAAATTATGTAACAGGTCACTTAATAAAATTTTTGAAAGATGTTTTCACTAAGCCAAAGGGATGCATTGTGTGTCGATAATAACAAAACAAACAAAAAACTATTCAATCTGGTGAGGTAAAAAAAAAAAAAAAAAAACATTTAACAAATCCCATTCTTTCACAAAAGTGTGTAAAAGTAAAGGTGAAATGTTAAAAGTATATTCTGGAATAATACAGGAACAGACAAAACCATATTTACAATTCAAATGTCAGGATAAATCTGAAATCTCATATCTGAAAATGTAGATCTATAAACCAAATCTGGCATACATGCACATATGAACACGATTGGTCACGTACACACACTTTTCATTCCTATGATCAGATCAGCTTCCTTTGTTTCCTGCCTCCATGCTCAGCCCACTCCAACATTCCACAACTCCCCAACTCCCAGCAGTGCTCTGGGATTTCCCGCCCAGATGCCCACATTTCTGCTGCCTCAATATAACACACTTAAAGTCAAACACATTGCCTGAAAATCCATCCAAATGCTGCTTAAAAACTATATCTACAAATATACTGCAGTATGTGGAAACAGAATCAGTTCATCATCTTTACTTTCCATTTTGTCCCCAGCCCATCACTAATTACTACTGCTGCTATTATTAGTAGTAGTAAAATGGGGAATCTTAACATCGATGGCACAATTACAGGGTCCAAAATGGCATGAAATATAAACAGATTCCTGTGGTTGCTTCTCATCTCAGGAAAGGTGGAAAGCCCCTAACTGAAGTGTTTCTTCTTTCCTCTCCTTCTCCACTACCCCTCCCATGCTTTTCCTTTTCCACACCCCTCCCTCTTTCACTGTTCAATAAACAGGATGTCTAAAGGATTAAATAATTAAAAGTAGAAAGGAGGGGATAATAGAAGAGAGGGTCTTAAGCTTTGTGTGCATGTGCATGTTGGGGGGTATTCTATGTATTATAATTTTTTACCTATGGATGGGTGATATGGCCAAAAATATTATCACAATATTCTTCTTCATACCATTTTATATCAATATTTAAATCACAATATACATTCACATTTGCACATTTTGTTTGAATTTCCAAGATTGCAGAAGAAAAGAAGAAAGAAAAATCCTAAAGAGTCAAAATAGTCTATACAAAATTGCCTTGGGAGACCAGAGACAGACAAAGCACTGGTGTCTGAGGGATCTTCCACCAAAATATTACAATATTTTATACCATTTTGTAGTTTATCAATCAAGTGCAGTTTGATATGAATGTTGAAAGACTGAAGTTCGTGTTGAAGTATAATGACAGCATATCATTTTTACATTTAAATTATTTTTATATTTCGTTTCATTCAGATATCCAATTATGGGGGCATAGAAGCCCTTGTGACTGAAGAATGATACTGCATGGGGATTTAGGAGTAGCCACTGAGAGAAAATGTAAAGTCTGAATGTCTGAAAGTCTTTCATTAAAGTGACAAAGACTAGGCTACAAACTAGTAATTTTATTGTTTTTCCTTGTCATCCATGCCAGACATGATGACATCTGATTATTAATAAAAAAAATAGAACAGAAATCGATTTATTATTAAAGGCTCGTAACATTCTGATTTTAAAAAAAGAGCTACATTTAGAAGGAAAAAATGTTATGGTTTAGGCACTCTGGAACTCACATGCGGAGAACAGAGGCAGCACCTGCAGAGCGGGACAGGGCATAAATTAAGCTTGTCCAGTGATAGAGAAATATATTCAAGAATACAGCACAGAAAGATCAGATATGGTGTACACAGCACTGTTGTTTTGTTGTGCTGCTTACTAGAGACAATGAGAGGGTGCAACTGTCATCATGATGTCTTGCAGTACGGATGGAATCAATGTGGGGTCCAGACCCAGACAGTGGTGCCTGGCGTAGCTTAATCATTAGCATTGTGAAAGAGGAGATTTATCGTAAAAAAGGACTATAAATGATGTACAGTTATAATTATATATCATTTATACCAGGAGCGTAAATAATATATAAATAATATATAAATGCTGTTAATTCATCATTTGATGAATAATAGAAAATGTACACAACCATCTCTTTTCTTTCTATTGACTGCTTTCAATGGCCACAGTAATAGCGCAACATTAACTGTACCAGGAAAACAGCTCTGACTTTTGTAAATAAGGCAAAATCTGTATTTAGCCTAATTTATACAGAATGCTGACATGTTTGCTCTGGGAGAATGAGAGTTTTTTTTATTAAAAGTGCAAGGCAATTAGAACCTGGTTAAACAGGATTGCGGGTGATTAGTGAATAAGATTTTAACAGAGATACAGTGTGCAAAGATGGGTCACAAAACTTTAGTGAATTCGTCCCTGACTAACATGCATGTATAACATCTATACAACCCAAAGACATGTCTGTCACAGCTCTGAGCTATATAAAGCTCTTCTGGGAATAATGATAGAGGGAGTGTTCTATCAGCATTCCTCTCACAACTATTTTAACAGAACCCCTTTGAGACTGTACAGCATTAATATGGGTGATGAAGTGTCTCTGTGTGTTGTACCACACAGCTCTGTAACATGTCACTTTAGACATACAGGTAGGCTAATTCCACATTATTCTAATGAGCCACAAAGTCATATGGCATCACAAGGCATCAATGACTTCCAAACAAAGTTGACAATGCAGTAGCAATTCAATAACATTTCCATTTTTAGTATTTGATCTGTTGACTGTAAATAACTTATTTAATTTCCGTTAACTTTTTGATTTCCTTCCGTTTGGCACACATGGTAAAAGACAACACTTGCGTTCTGAATTAAACATGCTGACAGCAGCTTCATCTTTCTTTTGTTAGTAAGACCTGCCAAGAAACCAGCATAAAAGCTCTACTTAGAAGAGTTTTTACTTCTGTGTTACCAGAATTTTAAATAGTTTCTTCAGTGTTTCCCTCTCCGTCCTTTGGTCCTTCCATAGTTTATTAATTAAAAGAGATTTAAGTAAGAATTTCCTTATGTAGTAAATTTTTAAAAAGTATTTTTCTTACCAAAATTGTATTTTCTTGTTTTTAGCAAAAATCTAACAAAGTTTATTTATGTTTATATTTCTAAAAAAAACTAATAATAAAAAATTGAAAAAGGGCAATAAAAATATGCTTAATTCAAGATATATTTTCTGAAAGTCTTACTATTTTGCTTCTCATCTTGCTTTAAGTAAATGTATCTTGTTCTAAATATGTCTAGATATTATTCAGGAAATACACTGATCAAGAAAATTATTTTTACAGTGCACACAGCACAAAAATCTTGTTACAGTGTGTTGTTTTGGTATTTTAATGACCAAAATATGCCATAGTTATAGCTTTATAAATCTATTTTGCTAAAGCAAATAATGTTGTTTGTGCCAACACAACATTTTTAAATGGAAACCAAACTAAATTTTATGGTTTAGCCATCTGAGAAATGGAAAGATATCTGACCCCTTGAAACTCTTGAGGAGAACGGTCTCTCTAAAGCCAGTTGTTCACTTACCAACTCAAAAAAATGTGATCACACCTATCAGCTGTCTCACCACTCCTTACTTGGGGGTCTGTCACACTCACCGCACAGAAATGGAAGAGAAATCATGAACAAGTGCCTCACAGTTTCTCACAGATTCCGTTAATAATTGCAACTGCTTATCTTGGCAACAAATCGACACAAAGGGAACAACCAATTGTAATATTCTGAATTAGGATACTTTACACTGTAAATGCATGTGGTATGTATTTGACCCTTTGGGCTTCTTGTAGAAAGTGCGTTCATTCGTGCTGTCAGGCACTTGTCAGATTTAGAGGAAAAAAAAAAAAAGATTGACATTAAATAAAAACAGACTGATCTGCCACCCAAAGGAGTGCTTCCGCTTTTATACTTTAATAATTTATTATGCAAACGACAGAAAAAAGCACTATAATCATCTAAAAATTTTATATAATCATCAAGGACAATGAACATCTTGCTGTTTGCGAAATGTGTGCGAATTGTGCAGATACTATAGATTGTTAGTTCTTCAACATGAATGAAAGGATGAGGAGCAACTCACTATTCACAGAAATGCCACAAGAGTCACCCCACTGACTGCTACAGAGTAATTTCTACCTGTATACTGTAAATTACTGATCAACACTGGTGGCAAAATCTAGTATTGGGCAACTAGCTTAAAAGACACAAAATTGTCAATGAAACTGAAAAACACCCAAATTTAAGGCTGAAGGATGTAATTTCTGCAACACTAACTCCACTGAATGGAGTTGCAAAAATAAACAATGTTTTCAAAACAGCTTTCTGAATATGCCCCATCGTCTGCTGTTGAACAAACAGTCAGATAGTACCGCCCCCAGCTCAGCCATTAGTTGATTTGATCTTGTTGGGGTGGATCTAAGGGGGGTTGCTCAAAACAAACAAGAATTTTTATAGTTCCACAGAGACCGTTTACAGTTTTTGGGAAAAATAATCCATCAATGCTCACTTATAGTTGTCTCGGCATATTAAGCTGGGATAGAAGGAAAAAAAAAAGTTACATACTTCAGCTTTAAACACCCATCAGTTTTCAAATAATCCACAGAATGACCCTGCAAAAGTTTCATGCAAAATGACCGCATGAAGCCTAGTTTTAATTGAGCCCTTGAACGTTGTGGGCACACATCCGTATGGGCTCATGGTCAAAATAGTAGATTTTGAAATTGAGCATTCAACCACGCGTGAGACAGAAAAGCGGAAAAACAAAGTATACCCTAGCCTCAAGTTGACGTTAGCTGTAGAATTAGTTCAACATTCTAAATAACAACTTGGCTGAATGTTAATATATTCCTACCAAATACAGGTACAAAATTTGCGGAGGCATTTTAAAACCTTCTGAGGAGTACGATGGAGGTCTGGATTAGGGCAAAATAACTTCAATAACTAACAATTGAAATAAACACCGTGCTTAATAAGATACCCACCCACTCACACCCCCTCAGCCCCAAACCGAGAGACAGAGCTGCACTGAGCGGGTGAGAGTGATTGGTAGTAAGCCGAAGTAATCCCTGCTGCATGAACAAAACAAACCTGAATTAGAAAGAGGCATTTAAATCAGTTAAACCCCTGTAGCAGGGGAGAGAAATAACACTGAATGGCCCCATGAGCTACCAAAACTCAGAATGCCTGAGAGAGCAGAGGAAAAGTATTACATCTCATTTGAAAAGGCTTTAAATGCCCGTAAAGTTAACAAGTACAGTTTTTCAACATGAGTGCTATACTCTACCATCACAAGTGTCTGTGCATGTGTTTGTAGCGGTGTTGGGGGTAGTGAACTTTGGTAAACTGAATTTAGTGTGAAACTGCAGTGTGCTGGGAGGGGACCTTACTTCATACTCTGTGTGTGTGTGTGTTTCTTGTATAAAGGTTGCTTCTTGATTTCTTGTATAAAGGTTGCTTCAGGGTTTAAAGGTGGCCAAAATTATATTTTATGTGTGTGTAATAGAGTGACAAAAAGCCAAAAGAAATGACAGGGGGAAAAAAGGAGAATTGGTAGTATTGAGTAATGGGAGATGCAATCAAATTACTTCCCAATTTGGAAATATTTCATGCAGGAGGCAAAGTTTGGGAGTGTCAGCGGCTAGAGATGCATTTTTTATTTTTTATCATTGCTTGAGCGTGTGAATAAAACAAATTAAATGTGTAATTTTTTCATTATTGTTGTTGGTACAATGGTGTAGTAATCTCTTCAAACAAAGGATGCTAGAATTACACACTACACTATAACACAAAGGTTTGGATGCATACTCATTCTTATTATCATAACGGTTTTCCAATTTTTTTACAAATATTAAAGTCATAAAAACTATGAAATAACAGAAATTCAATTCTGGTAATTATGTAGCAACCAAAACCTTAAAACATATCTTAAAAGTAGATCACCATTGTCTAAATTACAGCTCAGCACAGTCTGGGTATTCTCTTAACCAACTTCATGAGGTATCAAGTTGTGGTTGACCGATATAGAGCAGAGACCTATAAATCAGACGATATTTGGCATTTTAAAAATGTAGAAATGCAAAATGAAACGCATTTTATGATAGCATGGATCAAAACAGTGTCCCTTTGACTCATGAATGTTGCACAACAGTCAATCCGTGACACTCCAAGCAGGTGATCCGGCCAGAGTAAACTGGAATTAGTCAGTAGATTGCTGCTTCACGAGATGCGCACAAGACCATTAGAGAAACTTCAAAGTAAAAGCGCTTCACATGCACATGTCATACCCATGCGGCATGCTTTGAAAACAGCATTGAAAGAGTTTCAATATATGCTGGCTGCTTTTCCTTCACTACTGGGTCCAACTCATCCATTAAAAAAAAGTTAGAGGCACAATACCAATTTTCATACAAAACTAATTTCAAGCATTTAGGAATAAGCCTTTAAATCTAAAGGTTTGTAACATGATGAGAAACATAAATTCCGAAAAGTTATCGTGATGGAGCGTCACCACTTCTTGCACTTTTCCTCTACAACCCCAATGAAATCCATGGATTTGTGGCGTTCTCTTATGCAGCATACATTTTAGTACATGGCCGGGCCGTGAGGGTGTACGGCCGGTGCTGAATCACCTAATCTGCCGGAAGGGAGATAAAGATTAGCTGAGTGCGCCAGTTCAAGAGAGAGACACACTGGCACATCTTTATCCCCCTCCCGGCTGATTAGGTGATTCAGTACCAGCCGTACACCCTCACGGCCTGGCCATGCCCTCCTCCTCATCACAGTGCCCTAAGCCACAAATTCATGTGATATTGTGATATATTTTTTTGAAGTGTGATTTCTGATAATTCTATGATGTCTTTGTTTCTGAGACTAAAAGGTCATCATACTGTAAAAGGAATTCACGGGAAAGGAGGAGGCGAGAATCGGCTTGACAATATAAATAATATTTTAATTATAAACTTAAACCAAAAGGACACAAACACACACACGACGGACATGTCTCTCCCGCACCATCCTCTGCAGTCGGCCTTTATCCCTCTCAGAGGCTTGATTAGCCTAATATGGGACCAGGTGTGTCGGATCACAACCCGGCCCTGCCCTCCACCCTGCCACACATACATTTTTCAGTCACAGAGTATTTCTGAAGTCTACCTATAGAAATATCTCATCCCAAATACATTTGCATAGTAGTAAGTGAAAGAAAGCTGTTTTGGTCTCGGAACTGTCATGATTAGGTTTAGGATTTGGGTTAGGATTATATTAATGTTTCGAAAAATTAAACACGCTGTGCCTTTCCCATCACATCCATTCAAAGAGGTAAGTGAAAGAAAGCTGTTTTGGCCCCAGTACAGTTATGGATAGGTTAACACCACATCTACACTGAATGCGGCTCATGCAGCTCATAATAAATAGAATGGGTTGTCTTTAAACATCACAATATAATTTTTAAAAAAAATGCTAAATTCAACAAAAAAAGTATTTATATATTATTAAATAACCTTATGATGGGGTGGGCAATATAAGCAAAAAAATTACATTGCAATATTCTTGACATTTTTGTCCAAAGTATCCTAATTGTAGACCTGTCATGTCCACTGCGATGAAAAAACAATGTTAACAATTATATTCGATAGGTTTTTCTACTCTGCACCTTTTCCAATCAAAGCAAAAAAAAGGAAGATTAGACTTCCATCTAGTTGAAAATAAGCATTTGCTTTGATTCTGATGCAAACCCCTCCATCATGTATTTGTTTTGGATTTAGCCTCCCAACCCCAGAAACCTTTTTGAAAACTATACAGCCTTATAGATATAAATGCATTAATGACAGATGTTATTTATATTTAATAATTCTAGAGGTAATTGAATTGTGATTGCAACTTTCTCAGTGTTTGCAGAAGTATAGATGACGGTAGGAAAGCTTGATGGTGTCATCAACAGTAACTAACTACAGAGGGGCTTATAACGGAGGGTCAGTTCTACATCAGGATAGCACAGCATTTTATTCACAAGCTCTTCCTCCTTTACTCTCAGAATGTAAAGTGATTTGAAACTGAGGCGCATTTTCTTAATCTTGAACCTGAACACTCATCTTTTAAATAATAAATGACATAAAATAAAAAGGGGAACTAAAGTGTTCCTGTGAAATAATAGAGTCCAAAAGAAAGGGGGAATCTGGTGTCTTTGTGGTGAAAAGGGCTTTGTGCATGTCGGGGAGTGGTGAAGGTATTAGTCCAGGCTTTAGGGGCAGGGTCTGCCTGGTCTGGGGCGCGAGGGCTGCGGCTTCTTTGGTGGTTTAAATCCATGGGCCCTGCCACTTGAGGGGAATTGCGGCCTGACTTCCTGGCCCGTCTGCCACAAAGCACACTGTCATCTCCAACATTCCGGGGAGTAGGTCCGGTGGTGCATCTAACCCTACCTGCTCCATTACTGGACCTGCGAGGATGCCACCATGCATGCACTTGGAGATAGAAGCCAGCCTCCTGAGGAGAGGCAGCAGTAATGATGTTATTTTCACATCAGGTGCGCCTCAGTATCTGCTGCCAAATGAGGCCTCTCTCCTGCCCACTCCCATAGTGAGCTTGGCTGAAGGACGGTTCTCAGAAGAGGCAGGGCGACGATGACGTGAGGGAGGGGCAAGTCTTTCCGCCACACATCCAAGTTTTCTTGATAAAAAGGCACCTTTCCATACAAATATGAACAACTGTTTTGTGTTTGACTTGATTAGGAGTCATCTCGCATTCTGTGATCATCTTTCTCAATGTCAGCCAGGTAGACCGCCGTGGACACAGATATTTACATACGCAATATTGACTGTATTGAAAAATCTGCTGGAAGACACTGTATATCGTGGCCATGATATACATCACCATACTACCCCAGCCCTATTAAACAGCATCTTTGATTAAAATTGGAGCTTAGCCTATATGTTTTTTAGATAAGTCTGGTTTGACAAGATGTCTAACTCTTGATCTGGGAGTAAGTAGTTCTAAGCAATAAGCCTTTAGATAGAAACATCTGCTGTATGAATACATGGCATCGGTCAAGTGTGTGTATGTGCGTGTGTGTGTGGAAGGAAATGCTGTGTGTGTTTGGCTGAATACAGTTCATTGTTCTTAGTGGCTCCTTGGCTTCTTCTCACAATTCCAAAGTCCACCTCCACTTGCCCCAATTACACTTTTCTTCATGTACTAATCCTGCATTCTGCATCTCTCTTATTTTCTCTTACATTTCACCACTTCTTCTCCCCAAACAAACAAATATATTATTACCATTCCTTACTAACTGACATCAGGTTCAGGGTTCACAGGTCAAATTCTCACAACACTTAGAGTAATAAGCAGAGCAGACAGACACACACACACACACACACACACACACACACGTTGGTGCGGCTATCCTTAAGGACTCTCCATAGACATAATGATTTTTATACTGTACAAACTACAGATTCTATCCCATAACCCTAACACTACCCCTAAACTTAACCCTCACAAAAACCTTTCTGCATTTTTACATTTTCAAAAATATTTGAAAAAAAAATATATATTGTATAGTATGTTAAGCAATTTGAATTATGGGGACACTAGAAATGTCCTCAAACCAAATTTATAGCAGAATACCCTTGTAATTGCCAGTTTGTAACCTGAAATAATGTCCTCATAGAAGACCCAAACCTGCCCACACACACACACACACACACACACACACACACACACTTAGTCTTAATTGGTTGAATTAGCTGTATATGTCTGGGGATATTATTGCAGGGCAAGTTCTTATTTAGGCTAATCCAGTTATATTCTATAAATTATTCAAAGCTTATAAAAAAATCTGATAGAAACAAATTCATCCTTTAAGTCTCTGAGTGATGAGTCGAGTCACATGGTCAATGACGCTATTGCCCTATCAAGCACTTACACGAAACTTTCACTGGTTACTAGCTAACTAGTGGACACTTAGTATGGAGACCACATTCTCATGGATTGAAGAATAAAGCAAGGTTAAAACTCACCATGACCCTTTCGATGCTTTGGAGACAACCTCTCCATCCTAATCACTTAAACTCCAGGAGGTCCAACATTATGATTTTTACATTCAGGAAACAGAGACATATGCCTGGACAGCCACGCATACACCTAAAGCCTGTTAAAGACCAAAATAATCTAATTTGTTTCCAAAAGGTCAGACCAAAAAAGGAGTTTTTATCCAAATAGGGTCATATCAAATGGTCACGCTTAGCCCAATCGCCTGTGAACACTGGAATAGGATCTGATTTACTGCAATGGTGTATCCTGGGGGGAGGGGGTGGTCGGCCCTTCCTGACCTCCACCCACTTACACCATCTGGTTCCTGAGACCAAATGTTTGACGCTGCAAAACTCCTCCATGTACCACACTACGAGTTTGTGTGTGTGTTTGTGTGTCCCAACTAGCTAAACAAGCTCCAACACAATAATCCAGTAAGGTCTGTTATTAGCCTTATTAGAGCTGTGTGTGTGAGATTAGGCCTAGGGGAGCGTGTTAGGTGCTTCATAAAAGTTATTAAACTTGGTGCAGTATAACATACCAACCAGTCCAAAGCCCACCTGCACCACAAAAATAAAATGCGTGTGTGTGTGTAAAAGTTCTGAATGTTTAAAAGTGTGGTTTGGTTTTGGTATTATCTTGGAAAGTAATAATTGAGAAGAATGAAAAAGTTCACCAAAAATGAATGTCAGAGCTTCAGTTTTCCACACAATAGCTTCTTTATACTTCAATTTAATCGAAGCGCAAAAATTCTGTTTAGAGCAGAAATCTAATTTGTTTTAATTAAGAATTAGTGCATGTTTGTTATCGGTGTCCCTGCATGTTGATATCAGATATATGGAAGAAGTTCTGTGAAGTTTGTGTGCATGTATATGCATGCGCTTTTCCAAATTTACCCATCTTTATTTTTTTTTTAAATCATGCATTTTTGACTAGCTCTGTATGTGATTTTTGTGATCTGATCACAAAACTTTTGGAACCCTTTCACCTGTATTTTGCACTGACAACTTGTGATCAGATCACTGGAAAAACATCTTAATACCAGGTGTAAACTTTTTTTGTCCTTTTTGGAGCGTGGCAGTATAAATCATCATCCACTTCCATTATGCTTTAGCCTTAAAATACCATATTTTGTTTCACAGAAGAAAATCTTATATGTTTTCAGATTGACATGATAACATTTTCATTTTGAGTGAACTACTAATTTAAATTATTTTAAAGCTGTTCATCTCAAATTGCGATAGACCAAAAACATTAGCTAATGCAAGCAATAATCGCTTTAACATTTGCTCCCAACTTAAACATTTTCAGTGCATTACCACAGCTAGGCATTAGCACAATATATTGACAGCCAACACTTGGTTGAAGAGTAGTTATTGCTTAATAACCAGATTAACTTTCTTATCTCTCTTTCTGTTTCTTTAATCTTTTGGGGGGGGGGGTTTGCTCTAGAGAGGCTTGAACGGAGAGAAATAAAAGACTACTAGTGTGGTTGATATACTCTAGCATTTCTGAATGGATCAAAGCTCAGTCATTTCCTGTTCCCCTAGATTTGCTGTTATTCCTTAAGTCCTGTGAGAGTGAGTAGAGAGGAAAGGAGTGGTGGAGAAAATTGGGTAAGAACAGACAGTTCAGGAAATAAGTGATCAGACAGGAAAGCACAAAGGAAAATGTCAATGCACAAAGAGGGAGTGGCTCTGTCACACAAACATCACTTCCATTTTGATGGGCCTCTGATGTCAATCAGTACAGAGACACACAATAAACTCACACACAAACACACCTGATCGTGGCAGACACAACATATCAGATGAAAAAAAAAAAAACAGGACTGGAAGCAAGAAAAAGTGAACCAGACCATGAGAGACAGGCAGAGGATAATAACAGCAGATAAAGAGTGAGAAAGACAGACAGACGATGTAATCTAAAACAGGAAATGGATGACAGTGACTGACTTAGCTGTGACCTCACATTGTCAGAGACAAATAAATACTAAAATACTCAGTAGTCATTCAGGAGTATGCTAAAGACAACATCAACTCACTGCGTGTAACAAACCAAGCACAGAACTGCCATGGCTATCTCTCACTCTCCCAATCTTATTGACAAATCACACACTATTACTTCACAAACATATGCAAACTTACACAGACATACAATAAACATGATCAACACACACACAAACATATGTCTACACAGAGCATTTCCACTTCAAACACAAACACAGCATGACTACCAAACACAGTAACTAGCCAGAGGCTGGAAACCGCATAAAGTCAAAAGCGTCAGGATCAGGTGCGTATCACTAAAAACGCAAGCAGTTAGGCAAAGTTACATACAAAATGGTGCCACACTAGCAGACTCAAAACAACTCGTTTTAGCCGAGGGTGTCACACATGCTGGCTTTTTTGCTGGGATCTTGCCTTCTTTAGTTTGAGGAGTGACATGATACAAAATGGTGGAGGGGTGACATACAAACTCACCACAACACTCTCTGATTCCCTGTCAAATGGAGCTCTCAGTAATAACAACAGGAATACCATTTGAGCATAAACAATTGTAAAAGAGTGCTTTAGGAAGCGATTCATGGAGAAACCTTACCTTGTGAAAGTGTGTGTTTGTGGAAAAGCAGACTTGTCCGTTTCATTAGTCATTTTTGTGTAGAAAAATGCAGGGGGAAAATAATGCTTTGTGACCGAATCATATGGATTACAATCAGCATTTGTGATAAGCAGTGGAGTGCAATGTAGACATTCAGATCAGCTTCACGTCATGTCCATTCTTCTTGATAAATGAAGAAGCTCATTGGTCACTTGAGGAGAAACAAAGAGCCCGCCTCGGCGACAGAGCGATTTTTTTCTAACATGCTGGAACCATTAACTCAGCAGGGTGTACTGACGATAAAGTGATTAACGACCTCCCGCTGGTATATGCTAATGCATACAACGCCTCGCTCCACCTGGCAGGTGATTATGTTAATGAAGCTAACACCTGAAAATTACTCCAAAAAAATCAAATAGTGTGACCCCAGCTTAACTAACTAAATCGCAGTCATTAAATCAGCTGGTTAGGAAGTATTAGTTGGCTAGCGACTATATATCCCTGTTGTCATGTAAACCAGGAATGAAACTAGGTAGGCAATAGCAAGCACCTAGCTAGCCGGTTAATATGATATCGTTGTGAATCAATCAAGACAGCACTGACAATGCAATACAGTTATTGACTGAACACAACAGCAATTGTGGCACCAGCACCATTGTTGTTTATGTATGTACAAATAAGTAAAAAAAACACAAGCATGAAAGTATTTCTTATTCTTGTGATGTTTATTGGCGGTTGGCAATTCAGCCTATGGTGCATTACCACCACCTAATGAGCTGGAGTGTGAAGTGTTACTAGAAAGTCTCTCAATGGTTTGAAACTTTTGCTCAAAATTTCATCAAAAAGAGATCACAAACCTTATGTAGAATTAAATCCTAAATTAAGTATACTTCTTGAACTTCAAATTAAACAGTATCTTACCTTTTGGAGTTTACTTTCAAACAAACAAGTTATGCTTACATTTAAATTTGAGGTTTAGCAAACATGTGAAATGCATTTTCTTTCCCCATTAATGGTATGAAATGCATATTGTGATAAATATTGATATCGTACGAAATGAAAATAATATTTTTGGCAATATCGCCCAGCCCTACTGTTAACACATTTATATATCAACACATAATTTGGGGTGGGTAAAATATTGTTTTTCTGATGCATCGAAATCTTCATTTGAATGATCTCTATATTGATTCTTAAATCCCAAGATCAATTTTTAACTCCATGTGCAGAGAAAATCACTTGTATGTGATATGCGACTAAACTTCATATATTTGACAACTGGTTTGGATGTTTAGATTTTTCTCACCAGTGAATTAAATGTGCAGTATATTGGTGGAGTATTCAGCAGCGAAATCCTTTCACTGTGTGTTGAGTAAAAGTTGTTCTGTGTAATGCGAGTTCAAAGACGAGATCCACACAATCCATTTGTCATTGAATAATGTCTCTTTTAATACCCCTTCTGTTCTCTACAGTCAGTTGTTGATAAAAAAAAAAACAACAACAAAAATAAACATTTAATTCTAATCATGCCTGGCACAGATGAGATAAAGCCATTTGAGTATCTCTCGTTAATATGCACTCATTTACATACGCATTTCTGTTAAAATAACTGGTTTTAGTACCCGTTAAACAAATCAAATGTAAATACTTGAAAACACTACAAATTGTGCACTAGGTCCATAACAATATATCATATATAAACAATATATAATAATGTACATATAACAAAAAAAATAAAAAAAATGATATATGAAATATAATTTCTGAAATCATGGATTTGTTCATTTTTAAAAGACAATATATGACCAAAATGATGAAAACCTTGTAAGATATTATTAAGTAACATTTATATTTTTGTAATGTACCTAGTTAAAAGGCCCTCTGCATAATTAACATCATTAGCTGGGAGAAAATGTCTTTCCTGTGTAAGCAAAAGGGACATAATAACTATATACCCATATGAATTGATATCGAATCTAAATCGAATCCAGAGAGCTTCTGATTCAGAATCGAATGGAATTGGGAAATCTGTATTCATCAATACCCAGTTCTACACATAATATCACTTCACTTCTAAGAAAAAATACTGTGGACCATTTCATTGAACACTCTCTTGTTAAAATCTCTGGCCATGTTTACATGCACTTAAAAAAAACAAACTGTTTACTCCGGGGGTTTTATGAAAGACACCAGGAATTAAGAGAAAGACGTTTAACACCTGGTTTTCTGAAGGTTTTTGAAGAGCAATGCATGCATGCATGCAACTAGAAAACAAATTTCATAGGATGGAGCCCAAAAACAAGTCAACCCAATGGAAATAATTAAACATTTCTGGAGTATAATGGTAAAAGCACATAGGCTATCAAATATACCTTTTATATACACGAATTAAAAGTCCCTCATGTTTGCGTATACGTGCTCATGCGTAGGGGGAATCCCACAGTTTTACGTAAGACGAAACCATATTATTGCAGTGCAATTCCATTGCAGTTTGTTAAAGAAAACGAACACAACAACAACAACTCTGGAATATCTGGAAATAAAGCAAAGCAACAGGGAATAAAATAGGGAAGTCTTCCTCGGATGACATGTTTGTTATTTACACAAGTGTCCCAGGGAAATTGCATTGGTGTGGAGAAAGCTGCTTAAAGACCGAGCTGCATGTAAACTGGAGTAAAGTGTACACCGCTTCCATAGTGCATGTACATGGAAATGCCACTTTCTCGCAATAAGCTGCTTTCTGGTGTCCATGTAAATGTAGCCACTATCATCATCCAAGAGTGGTAGGTCGGAACACAACATCACACACACAAAAACACAGCATGTGGCTTATCTGGACACTAGCCTGTTTGATCTAGAGTTCTAAGAAATGTTACTTAAATATTTCTCTTATACGCACCCACACAAACCACACACAAAAACATGTACAGTTTCTGCAGTGATGGTTTTTACTGCACTTAATTTACTGCAGTGACCTTTCACAGAAATTCACACATCACAGTAATGACAATTAGGATGCTTTCACACTAGCACTTTTGGTGCACAGCACGGTTCATCTGATGTCAAAGTTCAGTTTGCGAGTGCAACTGAAAAAATGGTCTTGGGTACAGTTCATGTTAACTCTGGTATGGTTCACTGCTAACATGAATGCAATAGTCCTAAATCGCACAAAGTAACTGCTATTAATGTTGTAGAATTTGCATCTTGGCAGGGTGCCAATCGCAATTATTATGGTATATTGCATTTTTCATGCCTGCTTGTCTCCATCATAAATCTGCACCATAGAGCAGCATAAATTCTTCTAATCTTTTTCAATGCATCCACAGGCTCGCAGCAAACACTAAAATTCTTTGCATCATTGCACATCCAATGCATTCGTGCACAGACAAACATAAGTGTCATTCTATGCATTTAAAGTTTTTGTGGTACAACCAAAGAAACGAATAATTCAATAACACAATGAAGCTGATGTCTTCTTGAGTTGTTACCTAGTTGAGAGTTACCACAGCTGCTGCTGGTACTCGTGTTGATAAAGCAGTCAGATAGCAGGGGTAGGAAACGAACTCTTGTTCGGACCAAGCAATCAAACCAAGTATGAAAGCACCCATAGATAAAGACAATGAACAAGAATGTGAGAATGTGCTACACTATCAACTTCCTCTGTCAGGGTCTTGTGGGCTGTTTGCGGTTTACTGTTGGTTTGAACTTTTAACCCCTTGTTGTGCGATGCTACTCTCACGAAAAAAAAAATGTGTTTAATATGTCGCATTTTATTGTCTGGATGAAAATGAGTGTTTGGCGACGGGAGCAGGAATTGACTTCAAAGAAAGTTAGTGTGAAGTGGACCAGAGAAGGAGTGTCATTTTTATTTAAGGTTAAGCTAGCCAGACCACTGAGATCAGATCAATGTGACAAAATGACTGACTACACGATTATTCGACTATTTGGGTGATTGTTGCAACGATTAATCTTTATACTAACAATAAAGGAGGACAAAATCAAAATAAGTGTATTTTGATTTGTATTTTTTCACATGTTCATACTTCTGCCAGTGCGGTAAAGAAAAAATATACTCGCATTCAACATAAATGCACTAAAAGCAAGTCTAAATGTCTTATATGTTGCTTCTCAGGCAAATGAATCTTGTTTTAAGGATTTTTCAATATTTAAAAATCTTTGAATATTAAAACTATTATATTAAAAATTCTTAGATTAAAAAATGTTTTCTTCTGCAGTATAGGCCTAGCTGCTAAAGTAAATGTAAGGAGTTTTATATATATATATATATATATATATATATATATATATATATATATATATATATATATATATATATATATATATATATATAGGAAAACAAACCAAAAAAGAAAAATAAATTTGTATTGTACAGTATAATGTGCTAAGACTACACCCTCTCACCTTTTTGTTCACTTGATTTCGATCCATCTTTAACTCACAAAAAATAAACTCTTTCTTCTTTATAGAGCTGCGTATCACCGATGTACTTCACCATAAGATACACACCGTCACGCTCGTATTATAATTCACTATGTTGTGAGCAATCACTATAAACAAAATCTAGCTGCAGCAAGCTGTATTCTATATTTACTTATTTAGCATTTTTGTATTATAATACTGTGCAATCTACATCACCTTAATCTGTTTGGAAAGTTTGGAGTGTATTTGGACTGTGAGCTGTTCTTTCTTCCTCTCCTCAATCAAGTGCGGGCTGAAGTGCTGCTCTCCCGTGTCATCATTAGCGTTTCAAAAGATCTTATGTGGTGTTAAATGAAATCAGACTAGCTGACAATGAAACTTTTTGCCTACAATATTTTGTCAACGTTATCGATACGGTCAACTAATCGTTTCAGCCCCTAGGCCGGGACTTTTCCCATGGTCATACAGGTAAAATGCAAGGGTTTGCGAAAGTGATGCTGTCACGCGAGAAAGTTGAGAACATTTAAACTTTTGCTGCAACACATAGTCGTAGGCACCCATTTGTCCAATGAGATTCTTGGAAAGACGGGTCCAGTTTGGCTTTGGAAATCTAATTTGAAGTATTTCTGCTGTATTTCAATCTGTACATGGGAAACTGATGACTCATATTTCCACTTTTCATTTAGCAGTCTAGGGGTCATCGATCTCATCCAATAACTGTAAAGTACTTGGCGAAAGAAGCTAATTCATCAAGCAGTACAAAATTTGGACACCACATCATCTGTACCATGTATTACCATGTCTCTCTTACCCTCTGGGTGTGACAAAGTCAGCACAAGCCACATAACCAAAACATGCCTCCACAAATAACCAATTAATATAAATACCTCAACCCAGCCTGTTTAATCCTTCATCTTTTTATTTTATTTAAGTAACAGGATAAAAGAAGCCTTCCTTCCTTACCTAGGGGAAATATTTGTGTGTTTGGAACAGAACTGTCATCACGCTCATTTATGCCCATGTGTTCCCTCAGTATGAGGCAAGTAGATTTTGATTGTAACTTCCAAAAAAAGATTTGTATCTATAATAATTAAGTTGTACAAATATTACAGGTAATAAAGTGTTTGTCTGAAACACTGTAGCTAAATTTGGTCAGTCCCATCGAGAATTTCAGGCCGTGTGAAGAAAATTTGCATTGTATTGCTATGGATGAAAGTTTACTTTGGTAAATAAACAGTTCTCACAGTGTAATCAGAAACAGTAGGTTGAAGCTTCTTTATCTAAAATGGTCCGTCCTTACCGAAATTCAAAACATCTCCCAGTGGCCAAAGCGGAAAGTGTTGCTGGGCGTATTGTCACGTGTATTTTTGGGTGATATGTCCACAGAGGGGTGCCAAAAGTGAGTTGTAAAGTGAGTTTGTGACGAAGAGGAGGGGGTGGCCGGGCCATGAGGGTATACGGTCAGCGCCGAATCAGCTGATCAGAGGAAGAGCTAGATAAAAGGGAGATGCGCTGCATGCGTGTCTGTGTGTCCTTGTGTTTTATGTTGACATTAAACTTGACTGTTCAGCCGGTTCCCGTCTCCTCCTTGCCCATCCTTTACCTGTTACAGATTTGTTTTCAGCTATACAGGCTGTAATACAGTAAAGAGGAATGCATATTTTATAAACGGTTACCCCATACCAAACCATCAGTGGAGTAAAAATGTAATGTTAGAGGGAAAAATGCAACCTACAAATAATGCTCATCACTGATAATGCAAACGTGATTACTTCCTGGTTTCTATGTAGGAGTCGAACCAAAGTCTCGCTGATCACGCAACATGCTTTCAGTTGCAATGCAGGGCAAGGTAAAAATGCTTGAACCAGTACAAAAATGTCTGATGGGAATTGGTGCTTGTCAGTGAACTGCCATCATCAGCAAATGCTTTGAGATGCCAATCAGAGATTACATTTGCTCTGTGCTGCCTGCCTCGCTGGACTCACAGTTTGCATACCGCAACAACCGCTCCACTGATGATGCCATTGCATCTACAATACACACTGCTCTCTCCCACTAGGAAAAAAGGAACACAAATATGAGAATGCTGTTTGTAGACTACAGTTCAGAATTCAACACAATAGTGCCCTCCAAGCTTGATGAGAAACTCCAGGCTCTGGGCTTAAACATCATCTCGCTGGATCCTGGACTTCTTGTCAAGCAGACGCCAGGTGGTTAGACTGGGCAGCAACATCTCCTCATCAATAACCCTCAACACTGGAGCCCTGCAGGACTGTGGACTTTTCAGCCCACTACTGTATTCCGCACCACTCTCACCCACAAAGCCCTGCCAAAGCTGGTGTGTACTGCCAGACACATCATCGGAGGTGAGCTTCCCTCCCTCCAGGACATATATACTAAGCGGTGTGTGAAAAAAGCTTGGAGGATCATCAGAGACTCCAGCCACCCAAGCCATGGGTTGCTCTCACAGCTACCATCAGGCAGACGGATCGCAGCATCAGGACCCGCACCAGCTATCTTCATGACAGCTTCTTCCCCTAAGCAATCGGACTTTGGAACTCGATCGATCACGATACACTACCGTTCAAAAGTTTGGGGTCATTTACTCATTCTTTATTTATTATTATTTTTATTTTTTTTCACATTTTATAATAATAGTAAAGTCATCAAAACTATGGAATAACAGAAATGAAAATTTGGGAATTATGCTGTGACTAAACAACCCAAAACTGTGTTATATTTTAGCATCTTAAAAGTGGCCACACTTTGCCTAGAATTTGCAGACATGCACTCTTGATATTTTCTCAACCAACTTCTTGAGGTATAACCCTGGGATGCTTTTTAAACAGTATTGAAGGAGTTCCCATCTATATGCAGGGCACTTAGTGGATGTTTTTCTTAATTATTCGGTCATCCATTTCAAAAACATATTTTTTCTTTTAAATAAAATTTTAGTTTTGTAATTAAATAAATTAATATATTGGCACAATTATATTTTTGTCTCTAAAACTAATTTCAATCATTTAAGCAAATGTCTTCAGATCAAAAGATTTTTAAGATCATGAGAAAAATTTCAGACAAGTGACCCCAAACTTTTGAACGGTAGTGTACATATATCAGCACCGCACTTTGTTAGCCTCAGACTGGACTCACATTTTATACTTTTATACTATTTGACTACTACTAAACATACAGTACTGATGCTTATTTAGCTATTTATTTTATTTGTATTTATTCTTTATTTCAATGGTCAGCATTGGACTGATATTAAACATATAGTACTGTTATTTTATTTATTCTTTATTTTATTGGTAAGCATTGGACACACGTGTGTGTGTGTGTGTGTGTGTGTGTGTGTGCGCGCGCGCGCATGGGCAAAGGTCTGAGGCCTTTACGTTTGCAAGCACACATGCACTTATATGAACATGAACATGTGAATATGCTCCAGAATGCACCATTTTTCCTAATACATTTTCAATGGCCAGTCATTTTTGACCAGGAACACCACAAGAGAGACTTGTACTATTTTGCACAAAATAAAAGCATTTCAAAACAAACTTGCTTGTTAAACACTGAAGCACACTAGTGTGCTAAACAGTACATAATGTTTTCATATTTTTAATTATGCACAAATAATGCTTTTTTCTCTCAAAAACAGAGGTGCATAAGATCGGGTCAATGAGGGCTATGGTCAATCAAAAAGGGATAAAAATCCTGTTCTAATTGAAAGACAACAAGTTGACAAACAGATCTAATCCAACATTTGGTGATAATATAGCATACAGAGATATTTATAAGCAATTTTTAACAGGCCAGTCATTTTTGACCTGGAACACCAAATTAGGTTAAACATTTCAACACAGCACAAGGGTAAAGCATGTGATTTTTTTTTTCTTTTTTATATCACAACATTGGATTTTCCTAGCTTCCTTTCTCTCAGCTGACATACTGCAAAGGTTCCTACTGTACATTAACCTACACTCGACAACAACTTCCCATTAATGGTTCTATTCTATTCAGAGAACTGCACATTTCCCTGTGATGACTGACCATTATTATTCACAGAAGCTTAAGAGACCAAACACATGCTCACACCACACATATGACATGCTCACTGCCTGAATTTAACCTCAGAATAAGCTCACCAAATAAATCACATAAAAAGGAGGAAAAATCATTGTGTCAGAGCAAATTCTCAGTAAAACCAGTTAACATCTGAAACTCTACTCTGTTCCTCAATCAAAAATACAAACACATCCCTTTCCCCTGGGGCAAACAATTAAAGATGATAAAAAGCCCACAAAAAATTTCTAAACACAGGCAATTACAAAAAAGGGTTAAATACAACAATTGACAAACTTGTTAAGACAGCCAGTCTCTATGGAAATGGACTAATGTTTATAAATCATGTTTATAATGAGATCAGTAGAAAGTTGACTCATAAATTAAATAATACCAAAGATGACTCTGAGGACACATGCCAATGTTAATTGAAGGAAATTATGCATTAGTGTGCCCAAAAAAGTTGTCTAGATAGGCAGCTTTTTCACTGCCAGTGCCTCTCGCACACCTAACTCTCTGTAAAACACGTCTGTGTGCGAGTGGTTGTTGGCCACTTCAGAGCAGAATAGATCTCTTATTTCAGTTGGATGTAAATACGTGGCAGCGCATGTACACGCGTGTGCGCCCGCTCCAGTATTTGAGCATTTGTATTTGACCTTTACAAAAATGTACCATGGTAACCATAGTTTTCACCAAAATAGCATAAACACCGTTATTGTTTTAACAAATCTCTGGTAACTTCGTATTAGCCTTCACAGACATCAAAAACCAGAAGACATGAATGAACAATGTGAGATTCTGAAAGAAATTCAAACTTCAAACACGTCAGACATTGATTGTGGAAGATTTGACTATGGATTCCCAGTAGTTACCGACATTGTAAAACCTACTCCAAGCGTAAACCATAGTTACCATGGTAAAGATAAGGGCTCGACAAAGCTTGAAGGAAAACTCAAGGGTCCGTTTCTTTAGCACACCCACTTATACACACATACATAGGCTATATAATATTTCATTATATATACTTTAAAATGTACAAATAGTTCTACAAATAGTTCTACTTTATTATTGAGTGAAAAATGCACTCATACTTGTGGAAAGCATATTTGGACAACTTTTTGAGTTGGCTATACATTAGATTGACTCGTTACCAAACGAAGTCCTAAGAAAATCACGATCAGCGCAAAACAAACTATCTGCATAACTTACCAGCTATCTGATGCTGTTTCGCCTTCCTCCGCAATAAAGTTAAGGCTCTGTATGTAGATTCTCTAAATTGTGAAGTATGTTGGCCATTAGAGCTTTTAGACATTTCCAAACTCATTTCCAAGCACTCCTCTGACTTCTGAACCCTACTTTTAACTCCAGACTTCTCCTCCCAGAGACTCTTGATGAATTAGAAGTGTTAGTCCAGAGGCAGAGCAGTCATTATTCATGTTTCTTTCTTAATCGAAAGCGCAAGCGTTTTGTTTCTTTTAAAATCCATAATTAAAGAGAACTTTCCGTTGACGCTTCCCAAACGCTAACCATTAAAAGCGCTAAGCGCCATGGGATATGAAGTCTCAACGGTTGTGCGTCTTTTGATTTTTGTAGTTTCCGTCCTGACGCCTAGCGGACATTTTTTTTATTTTTTATTTATTTATTTTTTTTAACAGTCCCGCAGTGGTTTTAACGGTTTACCAGTCATGCTTATGTAGCTGATATGATCTACTCTGGCAAAGTAAATTATAATTAATAATATTAATAATAATGGTATTATTACTATTATTTTGTTGCTGTTGTTATTATTCTTTAACATATTTAAATTAAATAATAAATAAGAATTGTAATCATTTAAAATGCATAACTAAAATAAGATCAAGTTGTGCTGAGTTGTCTCTAAACAACATTAATCTACAATTCAGTAGTAGCCTATGCTTCATGTTTCAGTTTTCATCAGAGTAAAAACCTTTTCATTCATGTTCTTGATGTTAAATAGGAATAGGCATGTTTACATTATTCATCTGTTTAGAATGTAAGACATTTTGTCTTGTAATTTGATATAATTTATTTAGTTTATAAATAATAATTAGTATATTATTTTTTTATAAAAAATCAGTCCTAGAGCCTGGCCTCTAAAATGGCACACATGGGACCCCTGAGCCAGTCTGTGGTGAATAATGAACATATGAGATATCAACCATGCCATCGGAGTTGTGTTAAAAATAGTATGATCTACTTTCTGTGTCACGTGATCCAAAACTGGAGACTAACTGGAGACTGACTTATATGTAAGTCAGGGTCATGGAGTTCTGGAACAGAACAGACCATAGATTGAGGGATATCAAAGTAGTTCCAGAGTTTTCAATAGAACCAATAGAATGTTATTTTGTACTGAAATGTATTCCTAGATTATACTAATTTCAATTTGAAATGATATAACAGAAACAATTACATGCAAGAACTATTCCGTAATGGCGTGTTTGAGAGTGATTTGTGTCCATATCATCTCCAACAATGTAAACTTTACAGTCTTTTTCAAGATGATGCAGCTGCTGTCATAGAAATGTGGTTAATAGCAAAGCCATAGAGCTGTAATTTAATCTCATGCCCTTACCTGTGCCCTGGAGACGACAGCAATTTGTTAGCTTCTGAAAATAAGGAAAATGATACAATCATATTTGATGTAATGTAGCAACATTAGTGTCTATTTTATTTTATTTTGTATTTTTATTTTTTTGTGGTCACTCTCAAATGATCTTTTTTTTAAAAAAAAAAAATCTTTATCAGTATTTTTGGGTAAACTTTAAAATACAGTTGTATTTACTACATTAGATAACATGCATAAACAATGAACAATTACTGTATTAATATTGGTTAATGAAAATTCCAACATATTAAAAATTTTAAATATGTTAACATTAGTTAATGCATTATGAACTAACAATGATTAATAAATGTTGTAAAAATATTATTAATTGTTAGTTCATGTTACCTAATGCATTTACTAAAGTTACCAAATGTTATTATATTTTTATATAATTTTACAGTAAAATATCTAAACAAGCTATATTTACATAAGATATAAAATTGTGTAGGATAATAATAGGCTACTTGTTTTTAATATATCTTGAATTAAGTATTTTTCTTTCCCCATTGGCAAATAATTGTTTCCTGTTTTGTGCATAAACGTCGATAAATATTTAAAGAAAAAATAGAGCAAGAAAAGTTACATTAATTCAAGATATATTCCCTGAAAAAACTTAATCACAGGCGTAAGCTTGACATTTCAGACAGGAGGTTCATTAGTGACTACAGAGCATCTGCCAAATTCATGAACTCGCGCGCGCGTGTGTGCCCCTGCATCAAAATATTATTCCATCCACTCTCCGGTAATTTCAGTTAAACAGACATTTCACTGTATCCAAAGTCTGCAGCAGAAAATCCTAAATATATCAAGATCTTTCACTTAGGAACGTTGTGATGTCATAGCAGTTGCGGTGCAGCCTATTGGCTGAGCCATGTGGAACCTTGGTGAAAGGGTGCTTTTAAAAAGAAACGTTGCTCTGGTAACAGAGTTTTTGGCGACTCACCTCACTTTGAGTGACCAGTTAGGCATAGTAAAGCAAATGCTATGGAGCATTCTCAAGATGGCCGCCAAGTGGATTGAGTAGCTTTGAAAAGCACTTTGCTTTGAACACAATTTGAATTGTATGCACTTAAGAAAATTTTTTATATATACATTCATCGAAATTAACTGGTTTTATTAAAGTAAAAAAATATTAATTAACATCACCAACCTGGATATCCACTCGTAAAAATAAATGAAAGATTTACGAATTTCAAATTCATAACAAAATTCCATCAAATTGAATGGGGTAATCTTTAATTAAAATAAAATAAAAACTTTTTTATTATAACATTTATTATAAAATAAAACGTTTAATTTTGTTAAAGATTACGAAATTAAATTTAATGGAATTTTGTCCTGAAATTGAAATGGGTAAATAATGTTTAAAAACAGGCAAGAATATATATTTTTTTGAGTGTATTAGGTTACACAAGCCAAACTAATGGTAAGGGTTTGGCCAGGTAGAAATTGTTTTTTTAAGATATCACTTGTAGGTTACCATTTATTTATTTATTACATTGTTTTCCTGACAGGTGTCAATCAAAGCATAACTCACAGCATTTTTTCTGATACATTCTTGAATTTTTTTTTGTGTATCTGCAAGCTCTCGCTCTCTCTCGCTCTCTCTCTCTCTTACCTTAGCCTGGGTGAAGAGTGCTCTTAAGCAGTTGACAAACGACATGTTCTCAGGTACCCAAGCTGAGGGTCAGGTTCAAAAGTTTGAGGTTGAAAATCATGAAGGTTGCAGCGTGTTGCAGATTAACGGTTCTCTGAGTCTGATGGTCCAGAGTGTCAGTGCCTCAGAGAGGCAAAAAGGGAGGGGCCACAAGGCCATATTTTAGCTGGCCAAGAAGAGAGATTCTCTGCATACCACTGTAGCTAGCACTAAATGCTAACACACAGCAGGAAAGCATAGAAGCATAGAAGCCCAATTGTATCTGCTACCAGAAGAGAGAGACAACATGGGGAATAGCTTTACATGCTTTTTAATGCAGCTTTACATGCTTTAACACATTTTTTAAGCATAAACTTTTTATTTAGCCATTGCAAACACTCCAAAATATATTTAATCTTTTTCTTAATAATGTTGTTAAAATGTTTTGGATTGTCCTGCTATGAAACATTGAAAAAAAAAAAACACACAACATCAAAGGTTGTGAATTTAAACAAAGAAGAAATATTTAAAGAGGTTCTATTATGCTTTTTGGGATTTTACCTTTCCTTTAGTATGTAATATAGCTGTTTGTGCATGTAAAAGGTCTGCAATGTTACAAAACACAAAGTCCTCACTAGGGATGGGTGATACCACTTATTTTATTTTCGATCTGATACCAATATTTTCAAGTCCAATATCGTCGATACCGATACTTTTATTACATTTATTTTTTGTGATTACTTGGGATAAAATGGGTAATCTAAAATAATAATTTTAGTCATTATTCAAGTCATTATTATTATTATTATTATCATTATTGCCTAAACAGAAAATGTTTAGGCAATAATAAACTAATTCTTTATACTGCATTAATATGAGTGTAGTAATGTTCACAATAACTTGAATTACCATATTTAGCCTACATACAAATGTATGTTTTTTTTTTAATTATTTGTGTAGTATTGTGTTCTTTTCTGTGTATAGTGTTGTTTCCTAAAAAAAAAAAAAAAAGAGCATCAAAAACTATAAAGAGTGCAATAACATGCAGTATTTTCACAAAGTTTAATTGCATAAGTTACATTTAAATGTATATACATATATTTACATTTAGCAGGGAAATAACTATGCAGTGCAAATTGTAGTTTCTCCAGGGATGCTTGTGTATTAGACTCTGGAAATATCCCGCCCCTTACTAAAAACGGAAAATATGATTGGTTAACAATGATCTAATCGCGTCTGAAATGAACGTTCTGATTGGTAGATCTGCTTAGTCCGACTGTCTGTCTTGCCATTGCTCCCCAGTACATCTCCGTGCGCGTTCAGAGAGAATCTGTACATTTAAAATAAATAATAAAATAATAATAAGAAAACACAATTCACTCAACGGTGCTGCGGCACTGCGTTATTAGATTGAAAAAGTTCCGGGTCAAATGCTCGTTGTTCTGGCGGCCACATCAGTTATTTCATGTGGGCATACGCAAAATCCTAAAACTGATTTGAGAACATACGACGTATAGACTACACACCAGAAGCTGTTTCTCTGATTTTCTATCATTACCTCTACAAGGGTACTGATCCCTCTTGTTTGAAGTCTTGTGACGGCACAAGCGCTGTCAGCTTATGTTGTTTTTTTTTTGTTTTTTTGTGAAGTTAAGATGAGTAGAAGAAACAGTTCCCATCCTGCAAAAGTATTTGCTAATATAACCTAATCCATTTTATTTCACTTTGAAGCTTATGATTATTGTTCGTGGTAACCAAATAATAATAACCCTAGTTAAAATAAATAAATTAATTATTTAGAATCAATATTTTTGTGTGAGGATCAATATTTTTGATACAACATCAGTATCGGAAGTATCGCTACTTTTAGGATCGATCCGCCCATCCCTAGTCCTTGCAAAAGGTATGAGCAGGATGAGTTGGGTTAGTGTTGTCGCCATGTCGAGAAGATGCTGTTTTCTTCACTGTGAAAGCAAAACCTCTTTGTTTGGACTTCCAAAGGCAGACTAATTGAAAAATCAGTGGTTAAAATAAATTTTTACACAACCAATGCCGGATTTTTAAGAAAGTTACTCCTGAAAGATGGTTCAGTTCCTACTTTTTGGGACAATCTGGCACTTCAGGATCACAACCTGTAAGTATGTTTGATTATTTGTGGATTTCTCTGCTACCAAGAGTTCAAATGCAGAGTTTTGTGTTGTGGCTTCGGTGTACACCCAGTGCACAACTGCAGGCCTCTGCTAATATGCTGGCTAATGTTATTGTGATTAAATAGTTTTGCTAATCAGCTGCAGGCCCACATTGACCTACAATTGTGAAGAAAGCTACAAAATTAAAACTTACCACTGTGAAATGTCCTGCTCAAGTCATGCTTATGAAGGTGTTTCATGTCAATCAGCTTGTTCTTCCAAGCTTTCATCATCGGACTCGGACACAAACTGGTAAGGCAAAAACTGACGCCACTGTTACCGCAGGTACAATAGTGTTTACAGCTGTTAAGGAAGCCTGACTCTCAGTTATGGTAAGGGACATTACATTTCCGACAAGCGGTTGACCAATCACAACAGACTGGGCCAGCTGACCAATCAGAGCAGACTGTGCTTTCGGAAAGAGAGGCTTTAAAGAGACTGGAGCTAAATCAAAGTGTTTCAGCAGAGGATGAAAATAGGTGTTGCAGCAATGTACAGTATGATTTAGAATATTTTGAAAATTTGACACTATCTGGGCATTTTGTACATACATTTTTGATAGATATAAGTGTCGTGTCTCTAAAGACCCGAATATGTAAGAGTGTTTGGGAAAATTGCCATGCAAAACAATATTTTGACAAACTGAAGAAGAGGCCATTGTACTATAAAAACATACCAAGCTGCAAAAATGGCTCGTTTGGAATTCATAAAACTTGTGATGTCACAAGGACCAAATACATCTGCATAAGCAACACCTATTTTTCCATCAGTCACACAGGAGAAGAGGGGAGAGATGGGCCTGTCATGGGAGATTCATCCAAAGTGGTCTCGATTTAGTGGCTTGTCTGGATTTATATGTTTTTCTACATAAACGTTCACTAGATGAACGACTTTTGCCATTTTAAATCTCGTGCCACTTTTAAAAGATGCAATGTTAAGTAATAACTCTAAAAAAGGATCTCCCATTGTGTTTAATTCAGCTGCGATGTCTTTCTTTTGTGCTGTTTGGATGGCATCCTGGACCATTTTTGCACCCATCTATGCTATTTTTAATTGTTGGTCTTTTGTATACATGCACTTAATGTAGGTCTTTGATCATTTTGGTTTGTTTCCAGCAATGTGCTCTGTGTTTTAAAAGCGGCAAAAAACATGTCTCATTCTGCTGCTGCTACTGACTGGGACAAACAGCAGTCCTGTGTGTAAACAAACCGGGAAAATGTGAGATGTGAAGACCAGTGTGTCTGCTTTGGCCTTTTGAAGCCGGTTGAAGCACCCAACATCACTGTGGATTGAATTACATTTGTGTATTCAGAAGATTTCAGTGTGAATTACTTGTGAAACAAAGGAAAAGTTATTAAAATATCTGGCAGTTGAATTTGGTCTATTGGATGAAAAACTGTAAGTAACCAATTCATGAATAATTTATATGTCATGACTGTTTGATAGTTTATGGTGCTGCTTGAGTAAACAGTTTGATATATTCAGATGAAATGTGTTGGGTGTACATTATATGTTAACCCTGAATTCTAGTTTTATAATGTTGTGTGGAATTTTCTTTGGAGTGCGTTTCAAATATGGCTGTATTGGATGGGCTGCATGATGTTAGCCAATCAGAACAGTGGGCATTTACTTAAATTTTCTTAGAAGTAACTTCAATTTTCTTAGCCATCTTATAAAATACTCCAATAAAGCCACTTTTTTTTCCTAAAACCTGGAGAAGAAAACAGCTGCAGACAGAGATCCATAAAGGGGTGGGAATTCCAAACCACCAGCCGATGATGTCACGACAACCACCATCACCATCTTGACTGGAGACACGGGTCAAAACTATTCATCTGCTGGAGCAGCGGGAGAAAGAGTAATAGTAAATACCAAGTCAATTTTAGTTAAAAGTTGGTATAAACTGTCAAATGTATATACACTACCGTTCAAAAGTTTGGGGTCACTTACTCATTCTTTATTTATTTATTTATTTCACATTTTAGAATAATAGTAGTCAGCAAAACTATGGACTAATAGAAATGGAAATATGGGAATTATTTTGTGACCAAAAAATCCAAAATAAATCCAAAACTATGTAATATTTTAGCATCTTCAAAGTAGTCACCCTTTGCCTAGATTTTGCAGACATGTACTCGTGACATTTTCTCAACCAACTTCTTGAGGAATCACCCCGGGATGCTTTTTAAACAGTATTGAAGGAGTTCCCATCTATGTTGGGCACTTATTGGCTTCTTTTCTTCATATTTTGATCCAAGTCATCCATTTCAAAAACTTTTTTTTTTTTTAGGAAATTTTAGATTTGTAATTAAATAAATGTATATGTTTTGGCAGAATAATATTTTGTCTACAAAGTTAATTTCAAACTTTTAAGCATACACCTTCAGATCAAAAGATTTTTAAGATCATGAGAAACATTTCAGACAAGTGACCCCAAACTTTTGAACGGTAGTGTATTTTATAAACTGGTTGTTTTGATTTTTAAATGGTAACCAGTAGTACAGTGCTATAATCTGGCCAACGGGCGAAGACACAAAGAAGTGGAGATCAGAGCACTTAGTAGGAATAGAAGGGATAGATAGCAAGAAATGAAGGGATATGTAGCCAGAATTAATAGCAGGAAAATAACATCAGTTGGGTGTATTCTGATCACATATTTTAAAATAAATCTAGGAACTGTAAGGACAAATCTCCATTTGTTACTGGAGTAATGGAGTGATGGCCAGCTAAAGTCTACGGTACTGTCAAATAGCATACTAATGTTTACCTGGATGATTCTCCCATTTGTAAGTGTTCTTCTGTTCTGTCTTGGCCCTTTAGTAAAATATTTTTTCTCTTGTACACCTGTGTAAATCCTGCATTCTGTACTTTTTTTTTTTTTTTTTACATAAATATATTCATGACTCGGGACAGTTAGCATCAGCATGTAATCTTGCATTCATATCTTGTGTGTAGGCTCTTATTTATTGAATACTCCAAAACTATTAAGTGTTTGACTGTGTCTAATATATTACATGTATGTGTTGCCCCCATTTGAAGATATCCAGCCTGAAGCTATACCTACTTGAGGGGGGTATCTAACAACCTGAGGGGGATCTCAGAAACCTGCTGCGAGACCCAGCATACTCAGGCATACAGACATACATCTGTTTGTATTTCAGTCATCAGTAGCTTTCTTGAGAACTTACTCCCACTGTTGTTATGTATCAAAGACACAGAAAACAAAAACTAACACTGTTTTCATCCTCCGACTCTTGCATGCCAGAGATCACACACACATGTACTGTACACATACTGTATACACTCATTGTTATTGGAATCAACACGCTTCACTACACAGGCCTACACATACAAATATTTCTGATGAGGATTGTGTCCCTGAGTCCCATGAGTGCCTCGGTCAGCAATTTTTCCTCTTGCTGAATGACAGTTCAGATATTGTCACAATATGGCCGAGTGTTTCCTGCCTTAGTGGAAGTTCTGAGTTTTGTAGGACCCAGCTAAAAAGACAAATGATATCCTAGGCTCCATAATCCATAGGCTGGATTTTGCTGGTTTCAACATGGTATAGCTTATTGATGTTGTTTACCAGCAAAACATCTGGTTAAGCTGGTCAAAAAGCTTTTTTGGAACACTAGCACACCTTTATCCCATGTTGTGGACATGTATTTAAAACACAACATGTGCTGGTGATGAGCTATTCTGTTTTTCTAGCATGGCTCCTTTTTTACCATTTACACTTCTTGCATATTTACTGATCAGACAGCTATCCAATCAAGTATAAATGTCCTCTAAGACACTAGAAAGACACAATTTCAGGAGCTGGTTTGGCAATTATAAAATATGCAACTCGTCAAATGAGGTATAGCTCCAGGCCGGAGATCTCAAAATGGTGCCAGAATCTCCCAACGAGGGCAGGGTTACTCCAGAAGGGGCGTGGTTACTACAAAAGTGGGTTGCGCCAACTTCTACCCCTTTTTGAAGCTCCGTCTACAACTACATCCTTCTCACTTGGCCAAATGTAAATGCATTTCATTGTTCAGGCTACATACTTTTAAACTTTGCTAGAGAAAGTGTCCTTTTTTCTGGGAAGCTTTTTTTCTTCAATAAATGAATATATATATATATATATTCCTGTTTGCACACACTTGCATATGTAACCGGTCCTACTTGACCCACACTTAGCGGGATTTGAACCGGCGTCTCCGGCATGGGAGGAGGGCATACTAACGATGAGGCTAAAGGCTAGTTGCTAGTGCGCCTCTTGAGGCCAGGGGAGTGAGGTTTATATACTGCACAGCATGTACCAGCTGGCCACCTTTATTCAGTCAAAACACATTTCACATTTGCGATTTGGAATCGCAGACAGGTCCAGATATTTAAAATTCTAGATATCCTGTCGGCGAGCAAAAATCTGTCTTAAAATCATGTAGTGTAAACTCGGCATTTCACAACCAAACATAGAGAAAATATTCAGAGAATTACCTGTCAATAAATATTTACTGACTTTCTTCACTTTATTTGCTTCATGCATGCTCAATCAGCAGGATTGCATTGAATAGAAAATTCTCAGTACAGACTATTATACATACCTTTATTGTTTCCAAAACTCTCGAAATTACTTCCTGAATGAGTTTTTTAAATTATGTAACTCAAAGGTTCAGCATGGGCTATTTTTAATAAAACGACCATTTTTTTTTTCCTCAAACACATTGTAAACATTCTTCAAGGCAGGTTCTGCAAAGATGAAGTTTGAACAGTTCCTCTTAGAGAAAATGATGACTATATCTACACAATGTGTGTATATGCAAAACACTTTTAAAAAGTCTAATCATAATGGAATTTAATTTTGGAGGACAGAATTCTCCAAAATATTATTTTAATTAATTTAAGAGCATTTAAAACCTTGTTTAAAATTAAACACAAAAAACCCAGTGATAGAGAGAAAAAAACAAAACAAATTTTTCACTCAATAGCAAACCTCCCCCATCTCCCCTACACACTTCTCTGGTAAACATAATAGCACATTTTTAACCCAAACACACAGCACATGTATGCAATACTAGTTACACTCAGAACAAACCACCACACTCATGATGCAGTCCCTGCAACACAAGCGTGGCACATCTATATGTCTAAATATTCATCCATTTGAAAACACAGATCCATTCTATAAACTACTAATAATATAATTTGCTTGCCTTTGAATGTGTTAAAAATGCTGACATATTTAAAGCAGGCCTAGTATATGTTTTTATCCTATTTCTAAGTCATAAAGTAGCTGAAAGCTCAGTTACACAGTGATTGATATAGATACTTAAGCATGTGGTGAGGCAGAGTCTGCTGCCCTCCCGAACTCCAAAGCGCCCCTCAGTTTTTCCAATGGAAACCTGTGGTCAAATTTGGTACTGCAACAAACCCTTGAGACCTACTGGGGCAGAGACTTACCTGTCCATACGTAGTGCTAAACCAAAGGCAACTTTAGTATTAGTGTGCGTCAGCAGTGTGACAGATCGGGAATAGGGCGAGCACTATTGGTGAATGTGTGTGTGTGTAACAGTGTGTCATTTCTCTTGCAAATTCATAACAAATTTACTATCAAACAACTTGGTCCTGAAGAGCCAGACATAAAAGAATTGTTTGGAAATCAAAAGATATGGGAAGGTGAAAAACATTAACAGCTTCTTTATCAAAGGAAAAAAATAGACAACACTGAAACTAAAAACCTTCTCAGTCACCCACACCAAAGAGATTTAAAGCTGTAATTTTTTGGAGACAATCTTTTGATTGCAACTAGATGGTGTTACAAAGGTAACAATAAGCGGTGCATTTACCAGGACCTGTTTAAGACATTTTTGTGGGGTAATGGAGGAATTCATGGTTTAAAATAGACAATCATCTCTCGAGAATGGCACATAAAATCAGTGGCTAACTATGAGCCGAACATCAATATCTATGTCCAATGTTTTCATTCAGGTCACAAATACTGCGCCATCCTTCTATGATCTACTCAGATGTTGTTTGAGACAAAATACTTTATACTGTGAAATGTGTGCTCTCCAGGAATGGCTCAAGTTGTCACAAGCAGCAAAAACCTGGCCTCTTGAAATGATTACTACAATCCTTAACCGTACAATCTGCTTTGAATGGCATCAGTTGTGAGTGACTCGTCAGAGAGACAAAAGAGACCAAAGGAACAGTTCAAAGCATTTATTAACAATAAATGATATCTTTGATGGTGCTGGTGAAGACTGGAGATCCCGGCACCAGCTGCAGCTGAGGGAAGGAGTTTTGGGCATTAGTGCACGCCGTAGCCATACAATGGGCAAATCCGTGAAGTTGGTTCATAGACAAGGGTGCATTGTGCAAGTCAGGAGTCAATCCTCCGTAGAAGCAGAGAGGTGTAGAGAACAATGTCCAGCAGATTGGAAGCCAATCACTTTCCCGACATACAGGCAGAGACGAGGAATCCACCGTTAAAGATTTGTGAGCACAGGGGACAAGTTTACAGCAAACTGGAAGGTAACCACACTCCTGACACTGGGCAGAGATGGGCAACCAAACAGATACAAAAGACACGACCAACTAGGTACTTCACATCAAACAATCTAGCAAGGATACTGAGATCACAAAGGGTTTAAGTAGGGAGTGAATTTGAGGAGAACCAGGTGTTGCTAGCACACTAATTAGTGGCATGAGAAACACTGATCATGCATGCTGGCTTCGCGAGACATGAGGGAGATAAAAAATAAATAAATAAATAAATAAAAAACACAGAATAAACCGACAAACTCACCAGAGCCGTGACACTTCCAAAAAAAATAAATAAAAAAATACAATTAAAAAATCACATATATTTATTTGGAGACGATGACAGGTGCATGCAAATTTTCTTGTGATTTTAGGATCTAAACTTGCAAACTCCAGACCACATACACTAAAACCGAATTAAAGTAATTGAGAAGTGCTTGAAAAATATTCCTTGCTATGTTGAGCTTAAAGGTGATTCATCAAATTAGTTGTGTTAAACGTTTTAACTGTAGTTCCACCTCATGAAATTCTAGCAGTGCAAAGCTTACAAATTGCAACTTTGCTGTCATTGTCACCACTGACAAGGTCATTCCACACAAGAGACATTTTTCACACATAGGGTACATTTAAAGATAAATATTTTCAGAGGTAGAAATCTGTTGCTTGTTAGTGATGAGAATAAGCACTTACTACAGAAATACTGGATATAGCAGATGAAGCAGGTGGATTTTGATTTTCTGCTGTGATGGATCAGTTATGAAAGTATTCATAAGACAGACCTTGCAAGTCCCAGTGGTGTTACTTTAGTCTTGAGATCAGGTGAAAAAGATCTCTTGCTCAATTGGACTACAGTGCACTGCCAACCCCCTCTAAATGGTTGATATTTTAGAAATAAAGACAGAAAGAGAGGAGAGGAAAGGCTTGGAGTCTGAATACTTTGTAATGATCACACTGAAGATTTGGAGCAGCTGCTCTGAGGTCTCTGAGCTCTTTCATAGTTAAAGGTGACCTTTCTCCTCTGCCCCATCATCAACTCCTATTATTACTATTTTATTAATATAATAAAAAGTTTCTCTCTCTCTAGGTTTATTTTAGTTTTGAATTTAGAAATTAGTTTCCATTTCTATTTCGGTTTGTCCTTTCAATGTAGTTTTAATAAAGTATATAAGTAAAAAGTAATAAGTTCTCTCTATGATATTAGTTTTTGTTTACTTTTCTGCAAAAAGTAAATGCCTTAAATTATATAATTGTATGATTTTTAAACACCATTAAATTGATCAGGAATGTATAGTATCACTTGTTTGTAAAAGTTAGCAACAAAAGAAAAAAAAAGAGAAAAAAAAAAAAAAAAAACCTCCACAGGCAACACATTTTTTAAAGGGAAAGCCCCACTGGACCAACCTGAAGGTTAAATGCTTTTACCACATTGGTCATCTTCACAGACATAATGGTGATGGCTCATGGATTTCTCATTACAAGGATCAAACCAACAGCTTTTCCTCTACCAGCCCAGATCTGTAACCACTGTGCCATCACATTTACATTTACATTTACTTTTATGCATTTGGCAGACGCTTTTATCCAAAGCGACTTACAGTGCACTTATTACAGGGACAATCCCCCTGGAGCAACCTGGAGTTAAGTACCTTGCACAATGGTGGTGGCAGTGGGGATCGAACCAGTGACCATCTGATTAACAGTTATGTGCTTTAGCCCACTACACCACCACCACTCCACAAATCACCCTTACCTCCTCAAATGTATATAAAATGCTACTGCAGCTCAAATAATTAAAATTGTTAAGGAGAGGTGTCCTATTACTTTCTAAGTGATTAATCTATGATTTATGAAAACAGGTGTAAAAACCTTATAGGGATGCAAGCCATATGTAGGGACTTTTGATTTGGACCAGTAAAAAAACATCTAAAACTACCATAACACCCTTGGAACTTAGCAATAGCCTGAAAATCACCCACAACACTGTAGTAGGATCATGGCGGTGATGGAGGAGCACTTTTCACATTTTTAGAATGTAGCTGTTCTTGTTTTCCAATTTCTGGTCATACCATGATTATATCACTCTATAATAAAATATTATAACGATATTTTTTTTTTTATATATAGGGCATTTCAAGACCTAAAAGTCACTTCACAAAAGAATGAGAGCAAATAAAGCAGACAGGGAGAGCAAGCAATACAAACCAAAATTCAAACAGAGGGTGCAAAAAAAACAAACAAACATAAAAACAGTTCTACAAATAAAAAAACATCAACACAGAAAAAACGTGGAAGAGAACAGCACTAGAGAGGTTCAGGGAAATATTTAAACAAAGTGCAAATAAATTAGATTTCAATTGAGTTTCGAAGATCTAAAGAAATGAAATTTTACGGAGATGTTGTGGGAGGTTGTTCCAGATTTTGTGAGTACCGACTTTTTTTTTCCTCTTCTAGTTTTCTGGTCTCCTCTTATTTTCTGTATATGACATCTCTAAATAAAAGCAGGCTGAGGAGACTTAAATGCCAAGCTAAGTAAATACATCAGCACAGATTGTAAAAGCACCCACACACATTTAATATTTAAACTATGACACAAGAAGCAATTAAGGCCACCAGGAGATTAGACATTTACAAAAAAAAAAAAAAAACTACTAGAACTATACCACAAAGGAATCAGATACACTAACAAAGAAGTAACTAATAATAATGACATTTATCTAACACACATCTTTGAACACAGACACACACACACCTCAATTACACCTTGTAGTTCAAGTGCAATGCATTAGAAAAAAAAAGCCTTTTTTTAGATGCAGAAGATGGAAAGTCTTTCTAATTTGAATCACATAAAGGGGAAAATGGAGAAGGGTGTGTGTGTGTGAGAATTTGACTGAGAAAAAAAGTGTGTGAGACAGACAGGATAAGTGGGTTTTTTTTTTTTTTTGGCGAGAAAGAAATATTGTAGGTATGCGGAAGAGAGAGACAGTGTGTTGAAGACTGACGTGGTGAGAATGACAGGAGATGGATATGCATATGCAGCATTTCTGTTCATGTGAGAAAGAGTGAGGAAATTATTTAGAAAAAAAAAAAATCTAAATGTAATCTTGGTCCATGTTTGTTTCATTCCATTTAAAAAACAAAACAAAAAAAACATTTAAAGTATTTCTACTATATAAGTGGTCAAGTGGTGTAACCATCATGTAAAAGGTATCAAGATACTTTCCTAGCACTTTGAATACACATGATTTTACACAATTTATGAATTTTTAAAAGATTTCAAAAAAAAGAAATTTCAAGGTTAAACATTTTTTTCCAAATCTTTTTTTTTTTTTTTTTTTTAGAATTTTTGAGTTACAAATATAAAGATGTTTTCTTAGGGTTACCCCATTTGACCTGAAATTAATGTGCCTTTTTATAAAAATGTCGAAGAATTATCTTATATTTTCTAATAGCATTTTATAATTTCAGGATCTAAAGGGGTCCTCTCTGTTTTAGATCTTTCTTCTTCTTTTGGCTACATGCATGTTAGTTACACCAGCTGACTTTGGCTTGGACAAATTTTCAAATATTCATATTTTATTTTATCCTGACAAAAATAGGCGGCACTTCACTGACCTTTATAGAGACAGAAACTGTGTTTCTCTCCCAAATTCAATCTACATATTTTTAGTTTCCATGTAAAAAAAGAGACGGACAGACAAATAAAAGGACAAAATAATCTCTGCAGCACTTAGAAAGTTAATTTTTATTTAATTCTGGAATGTCTTTAACAAACATCAGCATAGAGGTGTCAAACTCAGTTCCTGGAGGGCCATAGCCCTGCAGAGTTTAGTTCCAGCCCTGCTCCAAAATGCCTCCTTGTAAACTTCAAGCACTCCAGAAGACCTTGATTAGCTGCTTCAGGTGTGTTTAATTAGGGTTGGAGCTAAACTCTGCTGGACTGTGGCCCTCTGGGTACCAAGTTTGACACCCCTGAATACATTTAACAAAGCCCATACATAAATCATTCAGAACAAATAAAACACCAAAGAAAAGAAACTTCAGGGCTCTCCAGGTCTAATGGTCCATTGTTGCGTGGAGTGCTGTGAGGGGAGTTGACATCTTCACTGCAAGGAAACACTTAATTGAATGTAGAGCCTGATAATATCTGAATAGTTCTCTAGGAGGATTTTACAGCTCCAGAGTCTTAACAGAGCCAACAGTCACACTGCTCAAACACACAAGCAATTACAATCACATGTCTGTGCCTGAGTAAGCATTTACACACCGACATAGCTTTTTATGCACATAGCCATATCTGACACACCAAAAATTCTTCTCCAGAAACCTTATGAGGCCTCTCCATAGACAATATGATTTTTATACTGTATGAACTATAGATTCTATCCCCTAACCATACCCCTAAACCTAACCATCACAGAAAACTGGCTGCATTTTTACATTTTCAAAACAACATTTTTAAGTGATTTGAATTATGGGAACAATAGAAATGTCCTCATAAACAACATTTATGGCATAATACCCTTATAATTACCAGTTTGTAACCTAAAAATGTCCTCGTAATCCACTGAAACCCCCCCACACACACACGCACACGAAGCATCAGCTTCCGTAGAGTGACAGATTATGAGTGGGCTGTTGTTAAATTAGTAGCACATATTAATTAATGTCCACCACTCCTTTTCTTTTGCAATTGAACAAGGAATGGGAAGGAGCGATGGTGAATCCAATGATACCCTTACTCTCAGTTTGTCCTTTTATAAGTCTTCAAAGTCAAAGTGCTCCACCTCCTTTTAGTCTAGTTCAATCACTGGCCAGCTTTCAGATGGTCTCTTGGTGGTCTTAGTAAAAGGGAGGAGTTAAAGTCTGTTGTGCAATTGCCATAAGGTATATGTCTGCTAATGTGAAGGCGAAAATGTCAAAACCATCCAGCCAATCACAAAGTAGAACAGGAACACAGGATATATGACCAGAGCTTTCCTATTGGCCGGTTGACTGTCTGCAAGAAATGCTGTGGAGGCTGAGGATGAAACACACACACACAGTTATAGGTGAACTCTGATCTCAGTTTAAATCATACTGAAATCCCCAAATGACTGAGCGAAAAAAGACAATGAGTGTCATCAACAAAATTCCAGTGAAGCCTGCAAAAGATTAATCTAACTGAAGTTTACAGAAAGACAAAGATAGATAGATAGAAAGAGTGAGAGATAAAGAGCTAGAGAGAGAGAGAGACAGAGAGGAATCAGTAGAAGCCTACATTGCCACCTAGTGGTCACTGCAGGCACTTCCTGAGGTACTTGTTGGCCAATAAGTTTCATCGGGTGCGCTAACACACAAAATTCTTAAAATGCAAAACATAGTTTCTATAAACATCTAACCAAATAACTAAATTAACTTGATTGTTCAAATAACTTGAACAAATAGAAGTCATCTACTTCTGGAGTATGGAGTGGTGGCATAGTGGGCTAAAGCACTAAACTGTTAAGGAGAAGGTTGTCAGTTTGATCCCCACAGCCACCACCATTGTGTCCTTGAGCAAGGCACTTAACTCCAGGTTGCTGCAGGGGGACTGTCCCTGTAACAAGGGCTCTGTAAGTTGCTTTGGATAAAAGCGTCTGCCAAATGCATAAATGTAAATCTACATCTCAGGTTTCCTGGTCTTCTAGGATAGCTAAAAAAAAAAAAAGAAAAAGCTTTTTGATTGGTCCTTACCAAACGTTGACCAGCCGAAGGATGCAGTGACAGCTATGAGACGGACAGCAAAACTGATGACGCCTGAGCCCCCCAGCAGAACAATGCGGCAAACTATCATGGCCACAGTCAGAGGAAGAATACAGTATCCCAACACACACAGACTCTGGAAAAATGATCTGTAAAAACAAAGGGTTAAGACAACAATGAAATGAGGAATATGATATGATATACAGTATATGATATGGTTTGAACCTTGGTTACAGCATCTAAAAATACACACTTTCCCACATAAGTTGATGATGATTCTTGGTTGAAAAATGTTCACATCCATGTTGTTTATCAACAACCCAATTAAATGTAAATGCAATTTGGACTGTTTACTCACATAGTTCCTCCCAAGAGTTTGGAGTTAAGGGTGATGACTACAGAACCAAACCAGATGATGACGAAGACCTCTGCAAACTGTGGCCTGCCATCTTCCTCACTGTCAGCTGATCCACCCTGTAACATTCTGGGATACACACAAATATCTCAGTGGTGCCGACTATATTAGATTCAAGGACTTCCTATTAAAAGCGATTGCTGTATCTGATTCTCTGGAGTTAAATAATGATGTTAAGCTCATTGTGAAAATCCTGAATGTCTTTAAAAATAAGCAGTTTTGCATACATAACACATGAAACGAGGGTCATGAAACACTAATTTACACTTTCTGAGATGTCTATAGATATGTATTGCACAGGGTGGGCGACAATTTTAGCATCTGTTCATTTTAACTTTAGGAGCAAAATGGTTATTGTAGGGATTATTTTCGTTATTTTTATCTTCCGGGCTAAAAATCTAAATCATGTCAACGTCAAAAGATGTGAGTGTCTCATAATTATTAATGGCATTATCCAATGAGAAGGCACCATTTCATGATCATTCATGACACCATGTGACATCTTCCTAAAATTGGCATCACACTAGCAGACTCCAAACAATTCAATTTTGGCTGACAGTTTTCCTTTAAGTTTAACAAATTATTATTTTTTTTTTTTTTACATTTTAGTGTAGGAGAAACCCCAGAAAAACACTTGATATTATCACTATAGATTAAAATGTCCATTTGATTTGATTCAGATGATGTCTGTCTCGGAGAAAATTCAGATCAGCATGATGTCTTGTCAGTTCTTCAGTAAAAGAAGCTCATTTGTCACTTGTCGAGACCATAAGAGCCTGGCACAGCGACAGAAAGATTATTTCTATCAAGTTTGATCTGCTTTTCCAGTTCTCAGAGCCATTACCTCAGCAGGGATTCCTAACGGTCAAGGGATTAACAACCTCCTGCTTGCGGACGCTAATCCAACAGTGCATTTTGTTTTTATTTAGTACTGCCCCGAAGAAGCTATTTGACATAACACATCCTCACATATATACCACACGACAAAATAGTAACTGAATTTACACACATGATCCTGTTAAGAAGTTTACATTACCTTGGTTTCTAATACGTGTGTTGCTTTCTCGATGATCAATGAATGTTTGTGCAATAATTGTTCATGAATCCCTGCTTTGTCCGAAGCAGTGAAGACGTCCACTTTTCTTAAAAAAAATTATTTGGTTTCTCTGCATCTTCTGCACATTTGAGTTCTTCCAAATAGTGACTATATACTGTATGAGGTCCAGATTTTGACAATTGAGGGACTAATACACAACTATTACAAAAGGTGCAAACAATTATTGATTCTCAAGAAGGCAACATAAGGAGGTCCAAGGGGTGCAAACTTTTGAACAGGATGATTTGTGTAAATAAGTGTACATTTTATGTTATGTAGCTTTTGAAGGGCAATACTACATACACATTATAATCTCTTATAGGCAATTTGTATACATTCTGAAAGGGGTGTGGAAACTTGCGAAAACAAAAGGGTTATGCAAACTTCTGCACTTAACTGTATAGGCTATATAGTTTGTGAAAATGTATATTTTATTTTAGATTTAGTTTTTTCACGATTTAACCACATTTTAGCTTTTTTTTAATGTACAAATTCCATGTAGCCTATCCTATCCATATGTCATATTCCAAATGTAATTATGAAATGACTTCACAAAAATATATAACATTGTAACCAAAAATTCAAAATACAACCCCCACATCTGAATATATAACTGCTTGTACTACGTAAAAAGTGCAGTGTAGCTGTCTTAATGTGACATTGTCTGATTTACCTCCGTGCTCGTGTGGAAATGAACATTACAGAAAAATACTCGCTTACATATTCATGTGCTGCACATAGAAATGGATCTGCTTCTTTCAGCTCGTTGTAGAAAACACATTTTCTATAGATGCATTTGTACTTGTGCTGAATGACAGGATGACAAAGAGTGTGTGCTAAACGTATGCCATCATTTCCATGGTATACAGATACATTTCAGCAGATTTGCCGAAAGACTAGAATGAAAGTATCGTCAAGTCAACGTGCAACGCTTCGAAATGGCTTCTCTTCTCTGCAAACGATGCCAAAGATGCAAAATGGAAGTAGAAAAAAAATCAGTGAGCCAACCAGCTGAAACCAGGACATAATTACAATGTTTAGAGAATTGTCAGGACACACCTCTTCAAAACGGGTCACCCTACTTAAACGTAAAGAGAAAACAATCCCGCAATGAGAAAACAATCCCTCATACAACATTTAATGCCCTGACCTTATGAATTAAAGACTTGTTGCTCCGATTTGAGATCTTTTTAAGGCCTTATTTTGCAGAAGGGCAAATTAAGTCATTTTAAGACCTTTGTAAGACCCGCAGAAACCCTGTCCAAGCTCCATCTTTCACTACTTTTTTCACCTACTGGCTGGAATTTGTGTAAATGAGGTTTATGCTTGAAAAATCGCTGGAAAAATCCACTAGTGTCTCGTTGACTTAAGATGAGCGATTTAAACTCTAAAGCACTTCAGTGAGTGATATACATTGTTAGTGTTTAATGTTGTTATGTTGGGATTTAGATGAGTTTCTGTCATGTTGAATTTGTTTTGGTGGTTACCATTGTGGAGAAGTGTTGAACTAATGGTTAGGTTGAGATTGAGTACAAAACATCTGAACTCAGTTCCTTTAGGTTTTCACTACAAAAGTATTTGAGTAGAGCCTACATTTTATATCAAAGAAACTAATTTTCATTGTGTGGAACTAACTAAACTTCTTCAGTAGGGCTGCGCGATTGTAATCATGATTATTAATGTCGCTTAAAATGTTTAATTACCGTGACGTCACAAAGTAGGCAACCGTGGTGTTCTTCAGAGTTGCAGATTTCAATGGTGGATATGAGCTGCGCTCCAGCTGCATCTTTTAAGCATTATATTTTATTGTATTTTATATTGTAATAATATTTGTTAAGGTAAGGCAAATGAAAATGATTGTAAATTGATATCCATGGTATAGAATAAATAGAATTATTGCTAAATTACTGGTTAAATTATTAGTCCACATACAGTAAATAATATGGCATATTCAAACTTATTAACAGCTGATTTAAATCGACAAAGTTACTGCGTTCAGTAAGCCCTTTAGTGGCTAGGCAGGGGACCATTCATCCTGGTAGATCTACAACGGAGATCTTGTTCATGTAAGATCATCGTTAGATCATTTTTGGCCCCAGTGGTTGCACTTTGGAAATTAAAAACAGTCATTTGCGAGTTTGTGCTATTCCTGAAAAGACAGGGGACCATTCATCTACCAAATACCAGCTGCATCTGGTAAATCTACCAATCAGCTAAATCTACCAATACCAGCTGCATGGCAAATGGACAATGACGGAAATTCCTGAAATATGCCATTCATGCCATATTCTTTATGTTGGATACACTTCCAAAACACACTTAGAACAGTTAAGCTGAATTATTTTATTGCTATTTTGTACAAATCAAGTTCACATTGGCCTTCTGGGACAAACTCTCCCATTACAGTGACTGCTGTCACTCACTGCAGGTTTACACTGTTTGCATTTCGACACAAGCTAAATAAAGATAAACTCAAGAAACTGCAGACAGAGTAGACAAATCAGATAGGAAAAGATCATAAATCAATTCTGTGTGCGTTATAATGTGAATCGTTGGAAAACAGACTATACAGACGAGGAAAGAAGCGTTATTCGAGAAAAATGTATAACAAAGTAATAGCCGCAAATTCGTAGCAGAAGTAGCTTTACCCTGCAGTGTTGAAAAAGGGTGTTTCATTACCCTTTAATACTCACAAAGCCAGGGTGACACACAGGAGGAGAGGTCCCCACAAGTCCCCTAAAAAGTGGAGAACACATACAAACTTCAATTTAGATGTGTTTCAACATGACAGTGGTAAATTAGCTTGTGGCACTTATGACTAATATGCAATTATAAATGAGTATAAATATATTTCAACATGCTCTGTAATCTGTGATTATTACTAAGTTATTTATGATTGATGAACTATGGATGAAGTACTCACAATCTCTGAGTAACGCAGAACTTTTCTTGGGGTACATCACATGAACAAACTTCTGCCCAACGGCTTTCAAATCCCTCAGCTGAGACCCAGAAACAACAAAGAGAGAGTAAGAACAATGTTTAAACTCAAACAGCACTACTGTTAACTGCTTAGCTTTAAAACCAAGTAAATATGTTAGACTATGAACATGGGGCTTGTCATAATATTTCTGAAATTCCTTAAACCCATACTGGTCTTTTATAATGGTTAAATGTTATGGCTTTTTAATGGCAGATACCACTGTTAATGTCTGTCTTGTAGGTACGCACCGATGTGAAATTTCTGGTACAATACAGATAACCGATATTAAAAAAATTTAAGCTTTAATTTTTAACCTAGAGCTGCTAACTAATTAATTAAAAACTACTCATTTGAAAAACAGGTGTCATTTAAAGTTTTGGAAACTTTTAACTGCTGCTATTTAAGGTTCACCATGAACCAGAAATGTGCCTATATTGCAGATGTATGCTGATTTTGATAAGAAATCATTGAAAATACACTTGCATAAATTGTGGCACCCATTTATAGGAGTCTTTACAGTAATTCTGATGAATCGCTTATGGACAGAATAATGAACTTGTAGAGATGCAGCAATCCATTAAACCAAAATGAGGCGATTAACAACATAACGAAAATTAAACAAAACACACAAGCCTCTAGTCTAGTCTCTGTACACATGGTGTAATATTTTATGCAAGCACTGGTTTGTGTGTCATGTATGTGCGTAATGTGGACACATGTCTAATTCAAAGACACTTATTAAATCACTCATCTGTAGCCGTTTCATTGTAGAGCTTATAAAAGGTGGTCACAATCATAATGTAAATAAGCAAACCATCATAAACATAGAATATCGATTGAGTCATAAGTGTAGAAAAGTCTCAACTCGTAAAATACAACAAGAACATTAGTTTCAGTCACAAACTAGCATTTTAGCGATCAAGTTGCTCTGTGAGGATTACTTAAAACTTTTATGCACCATGTTACATTGTGTTTTGGCTTGTTTTAATTGTGAGCCTTTGCTATAAGTTACAATCATTTTGGAGCTGGTTTTAATCGCGAGCATCAGATGTAAGCAACAACATGCCATTTCCCATATTCTGTTTATGTTTCATGAAATAATAAGCAAAAATGATTGACACCAATTACATACAAACATGTTTTTGTTGTGTTTTCTTCATGAAACAACCAGAAAATGGCATGTTGTAACTTACAGCAAATGTTCGCGATTAAAACCAGCTCCAAAATGATGTAACAAGGCTGAAATAATTCTCAGAGACACACAAGGCTAGTTTGCAACACCGGTCTGGCTCTAACTGACACACACTGTGTGAGTGCATGCACAATGCTGCTTGAGGCTGCCCAAGTCTCTGACTGAAGGAAAGAAGCTGCAGGCAATCAGAGACTCGGAGCTGCAAGCAAATAAACTAAGAAATTATTGGCGGTATTTCCATTATCGTGCAATAATAAAATTCACTTAAATATATTTCAAAACAGAAAATATGCATCATCCATTTACAAGATACATATTTTATAGATTTTAAAAGCCACATAATGAAAACCTAAGATTTCTGTAAACTTTACAAAACCCACTGTTGTTGATAATATTTCAAAGGCTCAGACAGGCAGCAAAAATAACATTTTGGCCTATCAAACAAAAATGTTTAGTTGTTTGAAGTCTGAAACACATGACATTTGATTTTAACAAACATGATACAAAAAAAAAAAAACATTTGTGTGCTGCTTGAAATTGTCTTTTTCGCTCACTCTTTCACCATATAATGGCATTTACTCTATAGTGAATAGTAATTGTATGAACAAGGGAGCTGTTTTGGATTCAGCATAAAGTATGCATAAAAGTGTAAAATAGAGTTATGTACCGCACAAATTTAGCATTAAGTTTCTCCATTTCTGGCCACATTACTATGGTAACCAATGTAGATACCCTGGATATTGACTACACTCTGTTTGAACAAACAGATCTGATTTCATCATTTGGCAATTTATATGGGCAAACTGTCATTCATAAAGAGCCTGGCCAATTTATTGATCTTTCGCTGCTGTGTAATGAAGTTAATTTACGATTGTGTCTTTCACTGGCTCATCCAAAGTAGAGAGATCATCATCTGGATTTTGTGAGCCCACTGGCACCGATATGTCCCCCTCCACTGGGATGTCCCCCGAGATTGAGATGTCAGACAAACCGGCAAACTGTGACATGAGGAAAGACGGTTTAAAAACAACATTTATAACTATCTGGACAATTAAAACATTTGCATGTACTTCAAATGTCAGAGAATTGTTTCTGCCCACAATATGCCACTGCATAACATGTTACAGAATTGTGCATAGTGATATTAGATGTTTGTCACACACATTAAAGTACTACACACAGTGAATGGAGATTTGGAATTGATGACCTGATCATTTCACATCCACTGAATTCCCTCAGATAAACAGAGACAAATCACATCGTGACAGTGATCTGAAGGCTACACCCAAGACCAATTTCAGGACATAGACTGGCAGCCAAAATTTTTGAATAATGTATAGATTTTGTCTTATGGAATGAAATTGGTACTTTTATTCACCAAAGTGGCATTCAACTGATCACAATGTATAATCAGGACATTAATAATGTGAAAAATGACTATTACAATTTAAAATTTTTGTGTTCTCATCAAAAAAAGAATTATCCACGTGCAGCAATGACAGCTTTGTAGATCCTTGGCATTCTAGCTGTCAGTTTGGCAGATGCTTCCTGTAGCACTTGCCATATATTTGGCTGTCTTGTTGGGCACTTCTCAAGTCAATTTTATTTGTATAGCACCTTTCACAACACACATCGTTTCAAAGCAGCTTTACAGAAGATCAGGCATTAACAGATGATAAAACTGTAATGTCTATAATATCGATGAATCATCATATAAATTTCATAAAATATTATTGTTAATCGTGTTTAAAATAAGTAATTAAATAATAACTGCATTAATAACCCCTGTGAGCAGCTGAAGTCGACTGTGGCAAGGAACACAAAACTCCATAAGATGTTGATTAATGGAGAAAAATAACCTTGGGAGAAACCAGACTCACTGTGGGAGCCAGTTCCCCTCTGACTAACATCATGAATATAATGTAAATATTACTTATGTGTAGTTAAAGTCATGGTTTAAAATTATTAAACTAAGTAAGTATTAAGGGTCAGTGTTTAAACAGATTTTGTTTGAACTGTAAGATTAATGACCAAAGTCTTTGAAATCCATCCTGGATTAACTGCAGAAGTTCACATAGATGCAATTGTCCTTGTTAATTGGCTGATGAAGGCTTTTGTTGGCAATTGTTAGTCTATGTATTCCATTTCAAGATCATAGTCCATCAATATCTATCATCAATAGACCGAGGTGATGCAGGCAGACTGAAGTGATGTTTGGCTGGCACCGGCTGCATTTAGTCATCATCACACAGCGACATGTAGCAGTGGAGTCCAACACAAAGCAGGAATGGTGCTGGATCCAGATGGTTCTGGTGACCTCAGTATAGGAGTCCTGAGCTTGAGACAGGGACACAAATAAAATAATAGAAGCATAGACGCCATTCAATTTATTGCAGAGTTAGAAATCATGATCAATGTTTCTGGTTTCGGCAGACCCAACTAAAGCAGCCTAATTGTGGGTTGGAGGATAAATTAGGTGTATGTCAGGCTAAATATATGAGTCTTTAGTCTAGACTTAAACTGAGGGAGTGTGTCTGCATCTCGAACAGTATTAGGGAGACTATTTCAAAGTTTAGGAGCCAAGTATGAAAAGGATGTACCTCCTTTTGTGGATTTTGATATTCTAGGAACTATTAACAGGCCAGAATTTTGCGATCGTAATGAACGTGATTGAATATAGCGTAGTAGAAGGTCACTTAAGTACTGTGGAGCTAGACCATTCAAAGCTTTGTATGTAGTTAACAGAATTTAAAAATTAATACGGAATTTAACAGGAAGCCAATGTAATGATGATAAAATGGGGCTAATGTGATCATATTTCTTGGTTCTCGTTAGCACTCTGGCTGCTGCATTTTGAACCAACTGAAGTTTATTGGTCTTGCTGGACATCCTCCCAGTAATGCATTACAATAACCTAGTCTTGAGGTCATGAACGCATTAATTAGTTTTTCGGCATCAGCAACAGAGAGAATATGCCTTAATTTAGCAATATTTCTTAGGAAGAATGCTGTTCTACAAACATTGGTAAATTGATATTCAAAGGACAAATTGGTATCAAATATAACACCTAAGTTCTTCGCTGTTGAAGATGATGTAACAGTACATCCATCGAGAGTCAAATTATATTGTAGTGGCTTATTTTTAGAGTTTTTTGGTCCAATAATTAGTACCTCTGTTTTGTCAGAATTGAGTAGAAGGAAATTTCCAGCCATTCAATCTTTTATTTCATTGATACACTCTGCTAATTTTGAGAATTGTGAAATCTCATCAGGTTTAAAGAAATATAAAGTTGTGTATCGTCGGCATAGCAGTGGAAACTTATTACACGATTCCTGATAATATCTCCCAGGGGAAGCATATACAAGGACAAAAGCAGAGCCCATAAAACTGATCCCTGTGGCACTCCATACTTTTGTTTGATTTGACAATTCCTCATTTACATAGACAAAGTGGTAGCGGTCTGCTAAATATGACCTACACCATGATAATGCAACTCCACAAATGCCAACATAATTCTCTAGCCTATTCAAGAGAATGTCGTGACCTATCGTGTCGAATGCAGCACCAAGATCTAAAAGTACTAGAAGAGAAATGCAGGAAGCATAGCGAGGAGTTAATAATTTTAAGCAGAGGTTCTGAAATTACAGGAGATACCACTTTAAAGAGCTTAGTTGGTATAGGATCTAACAAACGTGTTGTGGCTTTAGATGTTTCGATAAGTTTTGTTAGCTCTTCATGACCTATGACAGAGAAGGATTGAAGTTGCACGTGAGGAAAATTATTAGACACTGTTTTCTGAGGTGCTATGACATATGATTGCATAATTCCAATTTTATTTCTGATTATTTTATCTGTAAAGAAATCCATGAAGTCATTACTCTTGTGCTGTGATGTAATATCTGGTTCAGTTGAGGCTTTATTCCTAACCAATTTAGCCACAGTAAATCTAGGATAAACATCTAGGATTGTTGTGGTTATTTTCTATGAGTTTACTAAAATATGCTGACCTGGCAGCTTTTAGTGCCTGTCTGTAGCTACAGACACTATCCTTCCATTCACCACGAAATACTTCTAATTTTGTATTTTTCCACATGCACTCCATTTTCCGAGCTGCTCTCTTGAGAGCATGAGTGTCATCATTGTACCAAGGTGCAGGGCTTATTTCTTTAATCGAATTGGGGCGACAATATCAAGGGTGCTAGACAAGACTGCATTTATATTTTGGAATATTTCATCAAGTTCTTCTGGGCTTTGGGGTTTATTGAGTGTATGAGATATATCTGGAAGATTTTTAGTGAAGCTATCTTTAGTGGTTGAAATAATAGTTCTACCTGAACGATAGCGTGGTGTAGATTGAGTAACATTAGCTGATTGCAGCATACAAGAGACGAGGTAATGATCCGAGATGTCATCATGTCGAGATGTCATGTCATCTGCTGCAGAATTTCTATATTATCAACATCAACTCCATATGAAAGAATTAAATCTAGTGTATGATTATGGCGATGAGTTGGTCCTGTTACATTTTGTCTGACTCCAAGAGAGTTGAGAATATCGTTAAATGCTAATCCCAATGGATTATTTTCATTATCTATGTGAATGTTGAAGTCAACAACAATTAAAGCTCTATCTACAGTAACTACAAGATCTGATAAAAAATTGGCAAATTCACCAAGGAAATCAGAATAAGGCCCGGGTGATCTATACACTGTAGCAACGACAAAAGACGACAGAGATTTTTTATTTATATCTGACGGTGTCACATTAAGCATTATTAGTTCAAAAACTTGCATTTATATCCTGTCCTCTGAGTTACACCAAAAACTTCACTGTAAATTGTAGCAACACCTCCTCCACAACCATTCAGACGAGGCTCATGTTTATAACAATAACCTGGGGGAATATATTCATTTAAACAAATATATTCATCCAGTTCAAGCCAGGTTTCAGGCAGACAGAGTGCATCCAATCGATGATCTGTAATCATTTCATTAACAATTAGTGCTTTGGTAGAAAGAGATCTAATGTTTAGTAGCCCTATTTTTATATGATGTGTATTTTTAATTTGTTTGTTTTGTTCAAGTTTGACCTTAATCAAATTTTTTCTAAATTATTTAGTAAGGGTATTGTGGTTAGTAGTTTGGGGAACAGATACAGTCTCTATGAGATATCTAGGTGATACAGTCTCTATCTGTTGTAGTTTATATGACCTGTATGACGTCTCAAGACAGCTAGCAGACGTTCGGAATAACCAGTTTGTCTGCTTCCTGACCTGGGCCCCAGTTAGACAAATACTATCATTAACACTATGAGCCAAATTACTAGAGAGGAGAGTGGTACCTTCCCTGGAGGGATGGAGTCTGTCTCTCTTTAGCAGGTCAGGTCTACCCCAAAAACTCTTCCAATTGTCTATAAATCCTATTTTATTCTTCAGACACCACTCAGACATCAAGCCATTCAGTGACACTAATCAACTATAAACCTCGTCACCACCTCTTTAACATTATCTTTTGTGATCTCCGACTGGCGAAGCCGGACATCGTTAGTGCCGACATGGATAACAATTTGAGAAAATCTACATCCAGCACTTGTATATTTGATTTGATGTCAGACGCTCTGGTACCCGAAATACAATTAGCAATAGTGGCTGGAGTCTCTATTTCCACATTCCTTACAATAGAATCGCCAATAACAAGAGCTCTTTCAACATGATTCTCAGTGAGTGTATCACTGAGTGGGGAAAATGGATTGGAAACCCTAACAGGAATGGGAGAGTGGTGTCTCTTTGCTGAGCGAGCATGCCGCCGAGACGTCACCCAAATGCCCTGCTGAAAGGGCTCTACAGCCGGAACCAAAGTGTGTGTGTTGCTCTCTGTACTACTCGCATCCGAAACAGTATCTACCGGCTTCTTTTTCTCACTGACCTCCACTAGTGTTTGGATGTGAGTCTCAAACTCATTAACCTTCTCTGTCAGCCTGACTAATTCCTTACATTTATCACATGTGAATCCCTCACTGCTGACAGAGGAGGCTATTGTAAACATGTGACATGCAATGCAAGAAGAAATAACATGAGCGGATGCCATGACTTACCGCAAATTGTTTGTTGTTGGTTGTTCCTGAGCGGTGAGGGTTTGAGATTGATGTGAATCCCTCACGCAATTGTTTGTTGTTGTTCTTGATAAGTGGTGCTTTGAGATCGATGCAATAATCTGTGTACCACAGAGGAGAAAAAAACGTGTGCGCGCTGACAGAAGGAAAAAAATTATAAAAAAATGCACCATTTAGTCGCGATAAAAATAGAAAGCGGATGCAGGTGGAATATGCGGTAGTTGAATCACGATAAGAGAATAATACGAGGGAAAACCCGATGCGTGTTGATGTTAAGGATTAAAGGCTGAAAACACATATATAAGCGATGCTAAAAAACTAGCAGGCTACAAACACAGACTCTAGCTAGTTGCCAGCAGCAACAGGTAAAATACACGCAGATGAAACAGTAGAAAAGAGGAAAAACCTGAAATGCTGTAAAATGACAAAGGATATAACGATGAACGTTTGAGAATAAGAATAAGCAATGCTAAGTAGCATGAGCAGGCAACAAACAAACTCTCGTTCAGCGTGCCGTCAGCAACAGGAAGTCCAGTGACGTCAGGACTTCCTTACAGTCTAGCTGATCCCACAAAAGCTCAATGGGGTTAAGATCCATAACACTATTTTCCAATTATCTGTTGTCCAATGTCTTTTTCTTTGCCCACTCTAACCTTTTCTTTTTGTTTTTCTGTTTCAAAAGTGGCTTTTTCTTTGCAATTCTTCCCATAGGGCCAGCACCCCTGAGTCTTATCTTTACCTTTTGTCATTAAACTGGTGCTGTAGAATTCAATGAAGCTGTCAGCTGAGGACATGTGAGGCATCTATTTCTCAAACTAGAGACTCTGATGTCTATCCTCTTTAGTTGTACATCTAGCCTTCCATATCTCTTTCTGTTCTTGTTAGAACCAGTTGTCCTTTGTTTTTGAAGATTGTTGTGTATACCTTTGTATGAAATCTGCATTGTATAGCCTTCATTCCTCAAAACAATGTTTGACAGACGAGTTTCTAGAGAAAGCTGTTTCTCTTTTGCCATTTTTGACCTAATATTGACCTTAAGACATGCCAGTCCATTGCATAATGTGGCAACTCAAAAACAAACACAAATTAAACGTTAACAAACAAAATAGCCTTCAACTGTGTTTGATATAATGGTTTGATATAAAGTGATTTTCTAGTACCAAATTAGCAATTTAGCATGAATAACCCAAGGAAAAGGTGTTAGAGTGATGGCTGCTGGAAATGGGGCCTGTCTAGATTTGATCAAAAATGAATTTTTCAAATAGTGATGGTGCTGTTTTTTTTTACTTCAGTAATGTCCTGACAATACTTTGTGATCAGTTGAACCCCACTTTATTGAATTAAAGTATCAATTTCCTTTAGAATGTATATCTGTATCAAATGTATATCACTGTTGAAATTACAGTTACGCAACAAAGTCAGGTCATAAACGCATTATGTAAAAATATTGTATGATAAAAATCTAGCATGTATATTCTGTGAGATCTGTAACAGTTTAAAATTATTGTCCTATCAAAGTAAATATCTCCACATTTTAAAACTGATAAAAGAGAGCGTGTGTCAGCAGTTTCAACTTGCATATGTTCCACTAGCATTGTTTACATAGTTTGCTAGCATTAGGCTGTCAAAGGCGTACAACTTTTTCACACAGAAAATCTATCAATACAGACATTTGACACTGTTTAAAACTTCATTTGAGGGAGTTAATGCTCCGGAATATGTTCTGATGAGCTGAGAAACGACCATCTGCCTGCATCACAGTAAATACTTAACAGATAGAGCAGCAGAGCTTTAGTGACAGATTTACACCTTCTCAATCATCTACGCCATAAACACATGGGCGCTTCTCATACATACAAAAACACAGACACGGTGGGAAAAGATTACAGTGTGTTTAAAACTGTTTAAAAAGCGTGTCTTATCTCTTACCAAAGGCTTGTTGAACTCATCTACTCCCGCCATCTTTACACGGATACAGATACGTCATCGAATGTCTGACGTCAAAAACGCCAACAGGCCACAAAACAGATCATATAATATCATTTTTCATACTTCGGGTTTTGGAACGCGGAAGTAAACATTATCAGGGTAAACTTCATCGGGTGGTGAATGGGAGATAACAGCAAATATTATTTCCACTTACCCATTTGTTTCAAGACCAAAAGAAAAAAAATCCAGTACTACTTTAATTTCCTGAAGAAAAAAAGTAGAGCTGTGGTTTAAGTTTTTTTTATTATTAATAATTCCAGGGTAATATAACAACAAGTATAATGTTATATATTTACACTCAATATTGTAAAAATTAAAATTATAAACAAATGCGAGATTTACATTGATATCGGAATGATATCTGGTGATAGGCGGAAAAACGTCATCACAGTTGTGAAAAAGGTCTATAGATTTTTTTATATAGTAGATGCTATCTATCTATCTATCTATCTATCTATCTATCTATCTATCTATCTATCTAAGATAGATAGACAGATAGATAGACAGATAGACTATCTATCTATCTATCTATCTATCTATCTATCTATCTATCTATCTATCTAAGATAGATAGACAGATAGATAGATAGCATCTACACAGCAAAAATATGTTGAGAGATTTGACACCATGAGTGTTAAAATTATCACTTTCCGGGTGAACATACAGGTCCATCTTTGCTAGTGTTAAAACAACACTGATGAAAGTGTTTATTATTCAAACACTGTGTTAGTGTTTGATTTTAATCACTCAAGGTGTTGAGAAATTATTACTCGTAAGTATATAGATGTAACACTTTATGGTGATTAATCACACAACCCCAGTGTATTTTTTTATGTTGATTTAATGTAAATAATGTAAATACTTATTTTAAAATTGTAATGCAGATGAAATTTAAAAAAACCTGTAGGTATTTTTCCAAAAACCAAGTGACTATGAATTTATTAGAACATTTATTAAAAAAATTATATATCAAACATACAATTGAATAAAACAGCTCATCTCCAATGCAATAGCATCTTAACACTGGTATGAAAATACACATTATGACAAATATTTCTTAAATATAAATTTCTACTAAATTTCAAACAAATTCATTTTTTTGTAAAAAAAATGGAAAAATGACTCAGCACCATAGGACATCTGTACATGTTGATATACTTTGTCACATGCCCCTTTCAGCAACAAGTTCAGGAAATACATCCACGTCCACTTCTGTAGAGGTGTCATCCGTAACCTTAACAGGTGTCTTGTTCTCGAATGGCAAATGCTTTTTTTGCTGTAAAACAATAACTTCATTACTACGCAAAAATATTTATTAATCTTTAAGACATTAAAGTACTTCGTAAATTAAGCTATATTATACAGTAAATGCACAGACTTACCTTCCGTGACAAACTCCAAAAAACATGGCTCTTTGAGTTTCACATATTTTCTAGTGTCCATGTATTGTGTTCTTGCCTTTACTGTCCAACCTGTAAAAGGTAAGCAAACTTGAATGACATTTTATACAAACAAATATGACACATACAAAATAAAAATACATAAGATACAAATTCAAACCAATTTTGTTTGCCAGTGGGTGCTTATCCTCATAGGAAAAAGCAAACTAACAGACTCAATATAATCAGGTCACTTTGTGTTTTGCTACAGATTCTGTTTAATACTCACAGTGCCCACACACATATTACAGCAAGAACTACCACTTGCCTAAGCCAATTGTCAAAACAATTAAAACTTTATTCACACATAAGCACTAAATACTGTTACAGATTTACAACTATAAAGCTAGAACTAAGTTGTACAGAACAATCTCTCACTTCCCTAATGCACTCCTGCTCAATTAAGTTAATACTAATACAAAATAAGACAAAAAAATGCCTCGGCGGGAGAAACACAACCCTTTTTACCCTCTTGAGTTGCTATCTGTCGGCTGATGCAGCGCTTCACTCTCGTACTTATTGCTCGAGCACGTTTTTGCGTGTCTTCCAAAGAGACGTTTTAGCACTGTACATACGCGTAGCTCTGTTATCAAAGTACCACGAGAACGATGCTAGAACACACAGAGCGTTCCGCTATCGAGATGTCATAGGCCTCACGGTAACGTTAGGCCTATATGCGCAGAGCCGCCATTTAGGTCGGTGCTTGGCCAAATCCGTTAACTTAGTGCTCGAGCCCCGGCGCGCCACACAAGAAAATATTATTTCAAGAGCAATCAATTCGATTAACGTCTGCTTTCTCGTTTGCATGACTGAATTAAAGATATAAACGGTCTTATAAAGGGTTGGGAACCCAATTAAAGATACTTCGCCAAATGACAAAAAATAAACAAGTTTAACTATCCAAATCCTGTCAGTTCCAAAATAACGCATAATGTCGGTATCAGACAGAAAATGCTAAAATTGCACCATTATTTAACAAAACGATTAAAATTTGCACAAATAAAATGAAGTCACTTACGTCTATCTCCATCGTCCTCCATTAACGAATTGAGTAGTCTCACCGCTTCACTTTCAGCATGGTTCTGAGGGGAGGGGTAAAATGACAGCATCTTATCATTTACTATACGTTAAAACATACTTTAAAATAGAGCTACAATTTTTTACATCTTAGTTTAGGCCTAACGTTACCCGTGAAATGGTAACGTTAAACTCAAGATGAAGGGCGGATCAAAAAGTGCGCGAAATTAAACTGAGGCAAAAAATGCTGACAGAGTTAAGTCAACCACATACGTTAATAATTATCAATATTATGATATTTCAATACTTATTTTAATACTTAATTAAAGAAGATTACGCAGTGCTGACTTTGTGTATTAATCTTGTGATAAATTAGAAATAGGCCTTAATCATAGGCCTAACGTTACTTTGACAGTGTCAATGTTAGGGTAAAATGGGTTATTTTTCACACAAACAGTATAATATAAAATTAATTCAGTTTGCTTTACTGATGATCCAAGTTCATAAATAAACCACAAGTTGATAAGTTAATAATACTATAACGTTACCTTGCTTGGAACCGCTGTTTGCTGGCAAATCCTTAAAGACGATGGAGTCATGGAGACCGAAGAGCATGATGGGCGGGGCGATTGAAAATACACTGCACATGCGCAGATGTTGATTATGCGTGAACACCTAAAGGAAACACTGTGCATTATCACTAAACAAGTGATAAAGCATATATTATTTGTAAATTAACACCAGATTTTATCACTAGCTGCCCAACACTAGGTTTTTTATTACTTAGAAATTTGCTGTGTACTATATAAAAAAATCTATAGACCTCTAAGAGATAGATAGATAGATAGATAGATAGCATCTACTATATAAAAAAATCTATAGACCTCTAAGATAGATAGATAGATAGATAGATAGATAGATAGATAGATAGATAGATAGATCAGTGGTGGCATCGCTTTTCTGTTGAAATGTAATTTTGAGATTCGTAAAATTCCAATAAAATTAAGTAATTTTCATACAAAGGTTCTACTCTACTGGTTGCTTGTTTATAAACATAATTTTTCACCCAATAAAAGTATAATTTGGAATAACATGCATATAATTTTTAAACACAAGTTATTGTGTGTAAAAATTAATATTTCTGAAAAATACATATTTATTTATTTAAATGGACAAAGATTACAACCAAGCATGGTCTTTCTTGTTAATTTTAATAAAAAAAACTTCGTCTACGTGAAGCTTTTAAGTTATGTGATTCTGTTCAGAATCAGTGTGTCATAGAAATAGAAAAAGCGTGAAGGTCGTATTAAAATATGTAATTCTAGTGGCCCGGATGTTGTTTTTGATTGGTCTAGCGCGCTAAGTCTACAAATACCTCTCCAGTTTAAACTATAAATCTTACAATTCAATACAAATGCTATTAAAAAATGAGCAGTGTCGTTATTTCACTGTAGCTACTTGTTTCGAACGCTGCTGAAAACAAAACGTTAAAACTGTTGTCACCTGGTAGCTGTTGCTTTTCTCACCGCTGAGCAGAATGGACCAAGCGCAGACATTCATGGTGACTCGATGAAGCTTTTTAATTAATCATGTTATAGAGATTTTTGAGACGGAAATTAATTTTGTATTGTAAGAAACACTCCCTTAAATTAATATATTTGAGAAATTATACTTTATAGTGTAACTTAGTCAGCAGTAAGACAAGAAATCTTCCTGGGATTTGAATGTAACTCAATAGAGGATTTGACTTTGTGAGCCCCCATGCGCCCTCTGGAGGAAGAAAACGAGGTGTCCCCTAGGAAACGGTTAATAACATTTGCCGCCCAGTGATGTGGGAGTACTCAGTATGTGGCCCTGCCCGCGATTGTTAGTCACTCCGCTCCCAAAACAAGGAAAAGTGTAGAAACAACAATACTTTCTTTATCAGTACCTTTAAGCTTTAATTTGTCATTCCGCATACTCGACAGCAGTACTATCATATATAGCAACACCGCGCGCGTGCACAAGGAGAGAGTTACGACTGGAGCGCTGGAATATTTTTTTGCAATTGCATATCATCCAATGTGTCAGATATGGGGAACTTTATCGAAACCGATTAATCGGAATCAATTTAACTAATTCAACCGAGTGATCAAAAGGCACGCCTGTCGTGGTTTGTGTACTTTACTGATAACAAAAGCCAGTTCTTTACACTGATCGATCAGAGGTGACATAATGGGGCATCCTCCGCTCGAGTTCAGCGACTGCTACTCCGACAGTCCTGATTTCAGAGAGAGATTAAAATGCTACGAAAACGAGCTGGAAAGAACTAGCAAGTTCCTCAAGGATGTGATCAAGGACGGGAATAGTGTGATCAACACGATTAAAGGTAAACATAGTCTTTTACAGCCCACAGGGAATGTTGATGGAAGTCTCCGCCTTTGTCAACCCGATTAGATTAACAAGTGAAGACCTGCACATTCAGTAGAGCATTGTTTTGTTTTGTTTTGTTTTGTTTTGTTTTTCCAACGAAATGCGCCTATTCGTAAGACTTTGGCATAAGCTTTCATTTGCAGGTCCGTGGATGTTTCGAAAGGGTATTATAAATTGTAAAGGGGAGGGAGTGAAGTGACAGATGGTACGTGGCTCTTTTGATGATCATCATCTCAGAGATGCTGGCAAGCACTTTTAGGAGACAGTCAGGGACGGGATGGATTCATGCCACCTTTTGTCTTCTAGATTAGTCGAATGAAATTGAAAGGGAAAGTTTAGACATCAAAACCTGTTTCAGCTAGTGGAGACGGAGAAGTATTCAGCCCCTTAAACCCCATTCTGCTCCCTCTTTGCTTGGTTTATGTATTATTAAGTATTTTGATTGAGCACAGTTCTGCTCAAGCATTATTGTTCATTTGAGGAAATTAATGGAGGGGAAGAACTGTCATGTCAAACAGTGCACTTTTAAATGACTTAAAGGACAACATCTTGTGCTTAATGATGAGAAACTGAACTCAGATTAGCCTAATGTAATGTTTTTGTAATTATTGATGTAGACTTTACAGTAATTATAGTAGTGTAATCCTGCTTCCCAGTGTTAGTGTTCACTATCAGTGTTATACCAGATAGCATACACAGTCTCTGAGATGTCTGTTTTAGATCTTTTCATCTCGAAAGCATCACAATGTAATTAACATCTGCTAAACATCTTAAAACGATCAATTTAAATCTTCTGAATGTCTTATTGACCTCTGAGACATACTTATGGATGTATGTCTTATGATATATTTCAGAAGAGCAAACAATGTAAAAAAGAAAGTTATTCCAAAAGTGTCTTTTTCTTTGCAATTCTTCCCATAAGGCCTGCACCCTTCTTTTCTTTAAGTCTTTTCTTTACTGTTGTACATTAAACTGGTGTTGAGCTGGTAGAATTCAATGAAGCTGTCAGCTGAGGACATGTGAGGCATCTATTTCTCAAACTAGAGACTCTGATGTCTATCCTCTTGTTTAGTTGTACATCCGGCCTTCCACATCTCTTTCTGTTCTTGTTAGAGCCAGTTGTCCTTTGTCTTTGAAGACTGTAGTGTACACCTTTGTATGAACTCTTCAGTTTTTTGGCAGTTTCATGCATTGTATTGTCTTCATTCCTCAAACAATGTTTGACTGGTGAGTTTCTAGAGAAAGCTGTTTCTCTTTTGCCATTTTTGACCAAATATTGACCTTAAGACATGCCAGTCCATTGCATACTGTGGCAACTCAAAAACAAACATAAAGACAATGTTAAGCTTAATTTAACAAACCAAATAGCTTTCAGCTGTGTTTGATATAATGGTAAGCGATTTTCTAGTACCAAATTAGCAATTTAGCATGATTACTCAAGGATAAGGTATTGGAGTAATGGCTGCTGGAAATGGGACCTGTCTAGATTTGATCAAAAAGGACTTTTTTCAAATAGTGATGGTGCTGAACGTCTTATTGACTTCTGAGACATACTTATTGACATGCGTCTTATGACATATTGCAGATGAACAAACAATGTAAAAAAAAAAAAAAAAACATCTTCCAGGTTTATACACGCATCAAATATACATCCGGGTGAGTTACATGTGCTATCAGGCAGAAGATTTCCTGACTAAACCCAGTATTCTTATAATTCAAAGTTTAAGTTTATATAAAAGAGTTGACGACTGGTCCTCCATCAGCAATGATTTGATGATTCAGCTTTAATTTATCTCCTAGATGAAGGCTTCTCATGCATCCTTCCTTAATTTCAAGGGAATTCATAATAGCATCAGTATTCTAATGAGGGAAGATGATAGCTTCTTATTTCACTGACCACAAACCCACTCTATACCTCAGAGTGCAATACTGCAAAAGTGGAATGCTGAGCCATTATACAGCAGATTTCTTTATGGAACGGTGTAGATCATGTGCACAGACTGCCAATAATTTGATGAATGCAATCTGTGCTCAGATCAGGGCTGGACTGGCAATCTGGCATACTGGTAATTTTCCCGGTGGGCCGACACACTTTGGGGCCGATCAGGTGCGGACTTGTGAGCGGGAGAAACATGCAAGCCTGTTGGTCAGCCGCAAAACATGTAGAATGGGCCACGTTATTCAAAAGTGAGCCTTCGTGTTATGCAGAATGGACCACAAAACGGCACTGTGATATGCAGAAAAGGACAGCGAACCAAACCAGTCCAGCCCTGGCTCAGATGCAAACATTGTCTTAGAAAAAGTAATCAGCAGCTTAGTCAATGTGACGAGGAGGGCATGGCCGGGCCGTAATTATGGATGCCCAGTGCTGAATTACCCCAAGTGGTCCAGTGCCATCACCCGGCGTTGCTGAGGACCGACTGGCGGCATGGTTTTTTCTCTCTCTCTCTTTCTCTCTCTCTCTCGCTCCTCTCTCTCCCGATCTCTCCCACTCCCACTCCTCCTCTCCTCATCCTCATGTTCCGAGTAGTAAAGTAGTTCCCATGTAGTAAATCAGGCCGGATGGCTGAATCGGAATGCACGCGATCGTCGGTTGCATACATCTCTAGCTCTCTCTAACTGCCCTCTATGTCTCCTCTTTATCCCTGTCCTGGCTGATTGAGATAATTCAGCACCAGGTGTCCATCCTTACGGCCCAGCCATGCCCTCCCCTTCACAGTCAAATAGACGGCGAGATCTGGCAATGACACCGAAGGAGTCAATGGTAAACAGTTTAATGAATGCAAATGAGCTCACAACACAGAATTGTCTCCATGAAAACAGGTTGTCTTACTGTTCGGCACGTTCTGAAGTCATATGACCCGACTAAGTGGTTTTAGAATGCCTACTTCCTGTATGTGTTGTTTTGCACTTTTTGAGGAATATTGTGGTTATTGGGGGAAATGAAGCTTAAAACACAGGAAGTTGAGCATTTCCTTTTCTTCAACGATGAGGAACCTTTTTGAAGATTGATTGCTCCTATTATGACCAAACAGAGCTTCATAGCTTTAAGGGATAGTTCACACAGAAGTGAAAAATTCTCTTATCATGTTCTCACCCTCACATTGTTTCAAACATGTATTACTTACTTTCTTTTGTGGAACACAAAAGGAGATGTTAGGGTGAATAACAACTAATCATAAGTCACTTTCATTGTATGGACTTATACTCAGGTCTCAACAATGATTTTTGGGCCAGTTGATGAAAATGTCACTTGACTGTTTGGGCCAGTGCAATCTTGCATTTGTTCTATATGTGTTTTTTTTTTTTTTTTTTTGCCTTGCAAACTTACACATTTGGTGTTCAATACCATTGTTGTTGTGAATTCTGCTAATTTAAATTGTCATGGCAATATTTTCTAGCTGGCTAATAGACAAGGGGAGTTACTCAGTGCTTAGAATGCAGAGAACAGTCTTGTGTTTTTATGAAGACCAGTCTTGACAAGCTACTTGGAAGAACAAACTCAGAAGGACATGAGGATGTAGATGTCTGTTGCGATCTTTGAGATGTGCTGCGATGTTCCTTTTGTGCAATTAACCATCACAGCACATTTGTAGCCAGTGAGAGAACTACTAGTCACAGCATTATTATCATCATAACACAAGTGAGGTTTTGCAGGACTAGTGACACATTAAAAGAAAAAAATCTGCTGCTAAAACTTGTTTCCTCCATGTGTTTATTACTTTTATTAAAATCATCCCCAACAAAATAACAAAAGTTGGCAGAGTATAACGACTCTCATGAGCCGACAGACTTTTGCGTGCTTACAGCGGGAAACTCTTGAGGGAAAACACAATGATAACACAATGATGATTATTCGTCTGTCACCATATTACCAGTTTCTGCCACAAGTCACAATCCGATGGAGCCTTAGGCCTGAAAACATCCGGGTAATTGTATTATTATTCATTTTAATTTTATTGGTACTTGCATTCTTAAGTATTGGGGAAAATCTGGCTCATATAAAAATATATTTGTAGTGGGACCAGTGCAAATGTTGGCACTTGGCAGGACAAGTAAAAATCTGAACTGTTAGCCAAACAGGCCAGCAGAAAAAAGCATTACTGTTAGCCATACCGATACTATCTAATAACCCAAATGTGGTATATGGAAGAAAGAAAGCCATACATGGTTGTAACAATATGAGGGTGAGTATATGATGACACAAATTTTTTTGGGGTGAACTATCCCTTGACACAAATGTGTTGCCCAATAAAGAAAGTGAGCTTGTTGTTGAGGCTGCTATGAGTATAGACAGAGGATACTTTCATTCCACAGTTGTGTTTTATATATTCTGTTAGATCCACAGATCACAACATGTTTTATCTGTCGTCCCCGAATTCAAACCATTCTATATTCTGTCATGTGTTCAGTCAGAGTGCACTGACTTGTTCTTCAGCCATGTCTGGTTCTCTTGTACCTGGACGTGGAACTGGGCTTCAGCTGTGGTTAGTAGTTCATAACCGGCATGCTGTGACTCACATTCAATCACCTGTTACATCAGTCCCATCCAAACACTGAAAGAGTAACATGACTCTGTAACTGTCTTAAAGTGTTCTATGTGTGTTTGTGAGAGGGCCAAACAGGGCGGGTTTTGTGGTCTGGTTTGGAGAGTGTAGTCTGTATTGCCAGCTCCTCATGCTTTAGACAAACACACTCTTTGTGCCTTTTGCATCAGAGGGGATACAATCATTTAAGCCTTCTCATCTGTTAGCAAAGCTTACTTCACCAAGCCAGCAGGCCTACAGCACAGAGCACAGTCAGAGAGTTAGAGATAGAAAAATTACTGTCCTTCTCACATGGCTTTTGGAAAGTAGCTTTAAGTTAGGTTAAGACACGTTTGCAGAAACTAAATGGACTTTTTTCTTTTTGGCCCTCATTTTAAGCTCTAAAAATGAATCAGAAGTACACATTTTGTCAGAATGTTTATATGTAGAATATTAGCATGGTAGTAGCCTAATATTTAAGGATATGGGATAATAAAATAAAGGTTGTGGTTGAAAAATATGGGTTTGTCCTTGACCAATGTCAATATTAATATAAATTAAATGAATGCACATTTTATATATATATATATATTACACACACACACACACACACACACACACACACACACACACACATATAATAATAATAAATTATTACACTTTTTTTTTTTTTTAAATAATAATTTAACCAGCAAACTGCAAGCAAAAATCCTAAAGGGAGATAAGCTTTTTATTTGTTAGGTGTATTGGTGTTCTAGAATGTGTATTTTCTACACTTTGGAATTTCTTGTTCCAGTGTTGCTCCAGGGAGAACGTCAAGTCAAGTCAAGTCAAGTCAATTTTATTTGTATAGCGCCTTTCACAACACACATCGTTTCAAAGCAGCTTTACAGAAGTTCAGCATTAACAGACGATAAAAATGTAATGTCTATAAAGTCGATAAATCATCATCCTTGTGCAGGGCTCCAAACTGCGACTAAAAATGGTCGCATTTATGACCAAATAAATTTATTTGCGAGTGTAATTTCTGTCAAGGTCGCCATTGGCGACAGTAAAAATTTACTCCCTTTGATTTTAAAATTTGCATTACATTTCCCGAAATACATTACAAAAGTTTATATCAAAAGAAATAGCGGGGAAAACGGAGTTCATTGCAGGAACTAACCATTTAAAAAAAAAGAGACTGTGAGAAAACACGGTGACAGTAACGAGCATAAAAAATGCACGTGATCACATAATTGCGAAGAATGCTCCACAGACTACACTGTTAGCACGTGCAGTTTTTCTTGCATGCGAGCTGCGGGACGAAAAGGAATGGAAGGAGTTAAAAATGAAAATATTTGGCGCCTGTTTTTCCCCCTATAGGAGCCAGTGGCTCCTTAATTGATTTTTTGTTTGGAGCCTTGTTGTGGAATTAGATAAGATATGATTCTTTATAGTGTTTAAAAATAATTAAATAATAATAGTATTAACCCCAGTGAGCAAGCCAGAACGTCCCAGCAATTAGTCTACTGTAAAAAGCTTTGGATGACAAATGTGTGATAAATGACAAGTAACCGAGAAGCACACTCTGAGCCTGTCTTGCAGTGTGTGTGTCTGTTTTTGCAGTGAACCTGTGTTGAGTTTAAAACATTATTTCATCCTCGCTGAGCTTAACAACATCTGATTTCACTTAGTAATAAAGCTGCTTTTCAAGGGGGGTCTGAGTAGCTCAGCGAGTATTGACGCTGACTACCACCCCTGGAGTCGCGAGTTCGAATCCAGGGTGTGCTGAGTGACTCCAGTCAAGTCTCCTAAGCAACCAAATTGGCCCAGTTGCTAGGGAGGGTAGAGTCACATGGGGTAACCTCCTTGTGGTCACGAATAGTGGTTCTCGCTCTCAATGGGGCAGTGAAATGGGGTTAGTGCATGGATCGACTCCACATGCTGGCAGTCTCCACGGTGTCATGCGCAATGAGCCACATGATAAAATGCACAGATTGAGTTTCTTAGAAGTGGAGGCAACTGAGTCTTGTCCTCCACCACCTAGTAACCGTGCCACCATGAGGACCAACTAAGTAGTGGGAATTGGGCATTCCAAATTGGGGAGAAAAAGTATAAATAATAAAATTTTCCAGAGGTTCAGTAATTAATAGCTGCATATACTCAATATGTGTGAAGAGTGTTTCATATGGGCTGGATTGCATATCCTGCAATCCTGGATTGCAATCCTGATGGCAGGATTTTTTTAACGTTCTCTTTATGGTTTTGGTGATGCCTACAGATTACTCGCTGGCAGTGCAGAAGTTCTCTCAGACCCTTCAGTCGTTCCAGTTTGATTTCATCGGTGACACTCTGACTGACGATGAGATGAACATCGGTGAGTCTCCAGCTCATCACTGATAGGTCTGGGCAGCATTTCCCAAAAGCATCTTAAACCTTAGTAGATTGTGGAAACCACTGGTCTATATGATCAACTTAAGCTTGCGATGCTTTTGGGAAACGCTGCCCTGATTGGTCTGCATATTGTCAGGTTTTAACCTGATTGGAGCTCATTTGGGTGTAATTTCATTTATTTATTTAAGAACTTGTTGTTTTATAAAGATTGACAATATTGAAACTATTTGTATGTTTAAGTGTCTGATAACCGATATGTATAACAGATTTTAGCAATTAAATTTTTTCTTTTTGATACAATAATAACTAAAAAATCATTATACTACAACGATAAAAACATTAAATGCATAATGAATATTGTATTGTTATTGAAAATAATATAATTGATAATATCACAATAATATGATTATTATGCCTTTTATATTCATGCACATCTATTTTATTAACTGTTAAGCATGAAAGGCTAAATGTTTTAATTTGAGCATGATCGGTTATTATGAAAAAGATGAGTATTACATTAAATAATTAAGTTACTCTGCTGTAACACCATTGTTTCCTGTTAAACGCACAGTGTGTAATGTCATTGTTAGATGCTGTTTTTTTAAACAAACATCATTCCATTTATCAATAGACCTAAGTTTAAAGAACCGTTAACTGATAAATAAGTCAAAAATATTGGTAAAAATATCGGTCAAGCTGATAATCTGTCTATTTTTTTAATCATTTTTATGGTGGACATGATTTCACTTTTGTTCTTCTGATTATGTGTGTAGACGTTTTGAGCATGCATTCATGTATTAGTGTTTGAATGTTCTTGTGTTCAATACATGCAAATGTATGTCTGCCTGTGGCAGCAGTTTTGCATATTCTTGACTACATTTGTGTGTTTGTTTTGTATGTTTTCACACAACCACATGCTTTTACCTTTACAGCTGAGTCATTTCGAGAGTTTGCTGGTCTGCTGCAGGACGTGGAAGAGGGCCGGATGATGCTGGTTGGTCAATTATTTCCTTGCCCTTAAAAATAGTAAATCATAACCGAAGTTAAATGTGATCATCACATGTATTACATACAGATACTGTATGTAGATCATTAACAATCTGCAGAATAGACCACACTGCTGAGGGCCAATTAAACATGGTTTTGTTCATTTTATTGAGGGATTTGTATCATAAAACCTAGTTATAGAGTTTGAGCTGACAAACTACGTGTTGAACTGGTGTAGCTTTAAAGGTGTCATGAATTGGATTTAATTTTATTTTATAATGTTCTTTAAGGTACACTTATAATGTTAGTGTGATCTTTTCATTAAAAGTAGTCATAATTTAGGAATAATTGGTAATTTTCTATCCAGTTTTTGTGCCTTTGATTCAAATGCTCCATTTTGTGGGGCGTGTGTTTCAATGACTTCAGTGTAAATGCCCACTGCTGTGATTGGGTAACATCTCTGCATGTGGATAAGTGTAAACGCCCCCGCCAATACGTGCGTGTGTGGTTGTTTTGAAAACTTAGGATGGTTAAATAAATGAAAACCGGAGGAATTCATCCATACATGTTTGAGCCAGAGTTTGATCCCGAATTTAAATAAAATGAACCCCCTCCACAAACACCACAGATACTGCAGTCTGTGACAGCATGGTAAGTAGGCTAATCACTGTAATTTACTTTTCTTTTTGTGTAATAGGTATTACTTTTATTGTTGTTTAAACCAAGACGCTACACAACAGTGTGTATCTTGTTACATAATTGGGGCATTTTCCAATGGTGAAACAATTCCGTGTTTTACAAATGCTGAGTAACGCATGACAGTACCAAATAAAGTGTAAATACATGGTGCTATCACATTTATAATTGTTAAAGGATACAGTTACTGTGCAACATGTAAACATATACACGATACATTCACCGGTGTTTGTCGCACTGTCGTTCGTCATATAATCATCTTTCATCAAATGTTCAGTGTAGTGACAAATGCATACGTTGTTCATTACAATGAGAAAGGTTTTCATAAAAAAGGAAAGAGATTCTCTAAATATATTGATATCAATAATCTATTGGTACGTCTGTGGCAATTGTGTCATCATGCCAACAGACAAGAAAATATATGCTGCTTAGAGATCCCTGTGCATTAAAAGTAATAAATGAGCATCTAAATCACTAGGATCAAATCAAATTCTCCGTACACATCTAACAGTCTGTTACATACGAAGCAAATAAATTAACATGGATACTCACACTTGTTTGTTGCGAGATCCCTGTCGGGTCAAATATAGTTGGCACTGTATCAACTTTTAATTTAAGTCTCTCTGCAAAGCCTGCTTTGAACAGTGTCTTGTTTGTGAAAGAATCCACAGTAAAATGAAGCGAGCAAACAAACACGTTCTTACCGACACGATCCAGGACTTCATTAAAAATAAATGTCAGCCACTCTTTCTTAATGTTGGGAACCTTGGGAAGCAAATGCAACAAATCTAGTTTCCCACAACCTGCCAATGCAACGTCTTCACATCTTCGTGGCCATCGTGATATCTCCTATACCTCCTATCTAGTGTCGACGATAAAGTAGGCATGGATTTGTTTATGCAGTGGATGGCCTGTCCTGATGTAATAATTCCCTATGACATAATAGTGAGGAGGAAGTAGAGAATGAGTCATTTTGGCACATTAGTTTCAATAAAGACTTTTAGTAGAAGTTTTCGGTTCTGAAATGTATAGTATGTTTTTATAGTGCTATGTACTCTTAAATGTCAAGATATCAGGACAAGTTTGATTTTCCAATTCATGACCCCTTTAAAGGCTGACCTGAATCACCCTCAAAATTATTTGAGCTTAACATCATATCTTGCAAAACTGGAAACTCCAGATTCAGACAAAAATAACCTCTTCCTTCCTCAAGAGGTGCATAGCATATGCTCAAGCATTTTGGGAAAATAATATTCAAGCACCGTCATAAGTCATTTAAGTGCATGCCAAGACTAAAACAAATATCTGCTGCTACATGAAGGAGGTTGCAAAGGTACAAATCCCTCTCCAGTCTTGTACTTGGGCCCCTGCCATTGCCATTCAGTGGGACGCTAAGTGGCCTACTGTATTGTGACAGCTCCTGATCTCTGAACTGCATGTGTTTAATAAGAGCTGGGACAAGACTTTCTGTTGTAGTTACAGTAGGACATTTAAGGAACACACTCTCTCTTTTCTGTCTCACTGTCTCTCATGCAGGTCCAGAATGCCTGTGACTTGCTCATTAAACCTTTGGAAAAGTTTAGAAAAGAACAGATCGGAGTCACAAAGGTGAGTTATTCTCTAATACACGCACACACACACACACACACACACACACACACACACACACACACACACACACACACACACACACACACACAGTAAGACACTAAAGTGAGGTATAACAATATGGCAGGATGTATATTTAGTAGGGCTGTCAATCGATTACATTTTTTTTATCGAATTAATTACATGGTTCCCGAATAATTAATCGCGATTAATCGCATATACAAATATTTGCTGAGAAAGCCCCTCATATAACAATAATTCAATATATAAAGATTATACATATTAATATCAATATACAATTATACATAGTTATCTTTAAATATTAAAAAATATATATATATATATATATATATATTCAGATAATTAAAATGCATTACATTATTGTGGCAGAAGAGTTCATCATTGATAAAACAATACAAAAAGTGGCTTTAGAATACAATGTATTGTTTACTACCATATTATTGATCATAAGTCAATCATTGGCATACAGTTCACAGCAATCCATTTCACAAGTGAATTTGTCAATCAATTCGAGATTGATGAGGGCTTGTTTAAGAGCCCGTCAATTTACACCTGCATCAGACATGCTTGTGTAGCGTCTCAGGTGCGTTGCTTCATAAACATAAAATGTTTAGGTCACTGTGCCAAGTTAAATATAGTTTAATACTCAATCTTTAAACACATCTTGAGATCCCATAGTTCGCATTTGTGCTCTTTCTAGTGTTTTGAACGCAAGAACGTACCGCATGTTTATGTTGTGTGTCTGCTGAATGTTGTTTTCTTCACTGTATAAACTGTGCGTTGCTCATACAGCTAAAATTTCACTTACTGCCCTCTGGAGTAAACAGGTGGTACTACAAGCTTGCATTTTTCAGGAATCTTCCCTATTATGGTCCGGGGGCATGCGATTAATTGCATTAAATATTTTATCTTGTTATTTCTTGTCAAATTAGTCACACTGAATTAACACGTTAAATCGACAGCCCTAATATTTAGTACAAACAAAGGCTCCAAAATGAACTTTTTGCCAAATTGTCAATGCTAGTGTTTTCTTGAGTATTTACTTCCCCTCTTACTCACTACTTAAGATGTTTTCTTGATTAGAAGATTTTTATTTTTAGATGTTGCATTGCTCACATTACTTATTTTATCAACTGTCAGACTGTTTTTCTTACAAGTCTATTAAAACTTGTAATGGTGCAGTTCCTAATAAAGCTACTGTCCAACTGGGGCCAAGTAAAGATGCTGACTACCGCCCCTGGAGTCGAGAGTTGGAATCCAGGGCCTGCTGAGTGACAGCAGCCAGGCCTTCTAAGCAACCAAATTGGCCCGGTTGCTAGGGAGGGTACTCTACCATATGGGGTAACCTCCTCGTGTTCGCTATAATGTGGTTTTCTCTCGGTGGGGCATATAGTGAGTTGTGCGTTGATGTCGGAGAGAATAGCGTGAAGCCTCCACACGTGCTATGTGTCTGCGGTAACACGATCAATAAGCCACGTGATAAGATGCGCGGAGTCAACTGAGATTCATCTTCCGCCACCTGGACTGAGACAAGTCACTATGCCACATCGAGGACCTAGAGTGCATTGGGAATTGGGCATTCCAAATTGGGGAGAAAAAGGTGAGAAAAAAAAAAGAAAAAAAAAAAAGAACAAAAAGGCTACTGTTCAACTGGAGAGTAACTTTAATTTTTTTTTTCCAATTTGCTCTTCAAAGCCAATTTTAAACATGCATCATGTGCTTGTAAAGTGTTCTGGACACATATAGTTTGTTTACACACCTAATGAACACATATGAACGGCCAAGGTGTTAGCATTCTCCTTATTTCCTCTGCTTCCTGTCTGATTCAGAGCAAAGGGTAAAACATTACTACAGTAATAAACAGTGAGCAACTGCAAGTTGTTCCCCTTCTGTCACTCACTCAATGTTGTGTCGATTTAGCTCCCTGGGAGCCTTAGACATCTCTGATCTTTGAGAAAAGGCCAATGAAAATTGGCGAGTGGAATATATACAGTATCCTTATATCCTTATATTCTTATATTATACCCAATATACCCTTATACCCAATATCCTTATATTAGCTGGAATGCAACCACTCATTCAGACTTCTTCAGAGCCGAGAGGTTGTATTCACTGAGCTGAATTACTTTGTCCAGTGTCTTATTAGTCCAGTGAAGCTGTTGGATTTATGGCGCATTACAGCGGCTTATCCCCCTCTCCTCTGGGCGCTTCAGCATCCTAAATGAGTATATTCTTCCTTTAAAAGAGTATATTGCCCTTCTACAAGAGTGGCACTCACGGAGGGCACCTTTTTAAAAATGCCTTTTCTATTTGTGTATATTTCCCACGGCCTCTATCGCTGTCTCACGTGTTGGGCGCTCTGGGAAAGCGTTCGTGGACGAGTCATGTTCTTACTGCGAGAGCATGATTATGGCAGCATTTCAGTCATGGTAAGTATTTAGGGAAGCACGACTTGATCGTCAGGTGAAACCTGAATGAGTGGTTGCATTCCAGCTCCTTAATTACCCATATGTCCGGGGGAGTGGCATGCAAATTCCACGTACCAATTTTCATTGGCCTTTTCTCAAAGATCAGAGATATCACTCCCAGGAGTAACTCCTATTGTCACTACATCGACACAACGTCTTGTTCCCTTCATCAGATATGATGTTTTCTTTGAGGGAATGTTAATTTAAGATTTATGTTTGAGTCACAAATAGATTCACACTAGAATGGATACATTTGTTAGCTACCAGTGCTTCCATGGAAAAATGATTAGTTTAAGAGAATGGGAGAAAGAATTACAAAGCTATTGCAGTTAAGAAGGAAAGAAAGATCATTTAGTGGAGAAAAAAAAAGCAACACATGGAAAGTTTCAAAATTCCAAAGACTCTCAGCTGGATCAGGCCAAGCCAACATGCTTCAGTTCACATTACTGAAATCTTGCTTTCATTTCAGCTATGTTTCAGTGTGGCCACTCAAATAGATTATTAGTTATAAGGAACCAGTTACAAGTTTTTCTGTTTTGTTTTTATTAAGTTTTGGTTTAGCCAACAGAAACTTCACTAGTGCACCACAGGTTTTACAGTTATGCTCACTGAATATGTCTGTTTGTATGTGTGTTTTTCAGGAGAGACGCAAAAAGTTTGAGAAGGAAAGTGAGAAGTATTACTCTCAGTTGGACAAACATGTAAACCTGTCTTCTAAGAAAAAGGACACACAGCTACAGGAGGTAGAGAGAAAATAACATGGGCACAGGGGTGGGAGGTATGAACAGAATCGTATGTCATGGTAAAACAGTTCTATCTTGAGTATGTTAATGGTGGACGCTCACTTAACATTTTATTAGGAACACCTGTACACCTACTTATTCATGCAATTATCTAATCAGCCATTTGTGTGGCAGCAGTGCAATGCATAGAATCATGCAGATATGGGTCAGGAGTTTCAGTTAATTTTCACACCTAGAGTTTACTCAGAATGATGACAAAAACTAAAAACATCCAGTGAGCGGCAGTTCTGCAGACAGAAACGCCTTGTTGATGAGGGAGGTCAAAAGATAATTGCTAGACTGGTTTGAGCTGACAGAAAGGCTACGGTAACTCAGATAACCACTCTGTACAATTGTAGTAAGCAGAATAGCATCTCAGAAAGCACAACACATTGAACCTTGAGGCGGATAGGCTCAAGTGGAAAACCACATGTGACACCTTATTAGGACCATAGTCAAGTCAACTCAAGTCATTAAAATTTGTATTATCTTATATTAATTTTATTATCATTTCAAAGCAGCTTTACAGGATATCATACATTAACATATACAAACAAAAAATGAAACTAATATCTATAATGTCTTACAGTGATCGTTGTGTAGTTTGATTACATATGTATTTTTGTATATATTTTAAAATGTATATAGAAATTAAATAATTAAATAATAATTGTGTTTAGAACCCCTGTGAGCAAGCTGGCAAGGAACGCAAAACTCTATAAAACAGCCTAGAAACCAGGCAGTTCCCCTCTGGCTAAACAACATGAAATTAATGCCAATATTAGTAATTTGTGTGCAGTGCAAGTCATGGTTTTAAATTTGTAAATTAAGTAAGCCTTGAGGTCCAGTATTTAAAAAATAAAAAGAACACATTTTTCATTAACTTTTAGATTAATGACTAATGCCTTTGAAGTCCATCCTGGATTATCTGTAGAAGTTCTCATAGATGCATTGTCCTTTGTTAGTTTGCTGATGAAGGCTTTTGTTGGCAAAGAAATGGTAGTCTGTGTATTCAATTTCAAGAGTGTAGTCCATTAATAGACAAAGGTAATGCAGGCAGAGATAAATGATGAGGTGCATCGCAGTTCAATCTGCAGGTTGTTTCAGTGAGGTCCAAGGTTCAAGTTCAAGGTTCAGGCAGTGGTATATGTAGTATCTGATGTCTTACAGTTGGAATCAGTTCATCCTCTGAAGTAAAAAAACTGAAGAGATGTCTGGCTATCACCGGCTGTAGTTTGTCATCATCTCTCAGAGACATCAGTGGTCTAACACCAATCAGGAATGGAGCTGGATCTGGCAGGCTCTGGTAACCTCAGGATATGAATCCTGATGGAAAAAAATAGAATAATATTAGTGTAGATGCCATTACATTTTATGCAGAGTTGTAGATCATGAGGTATGTTTCTGGTTCCTGCAGACCTAACTAAAGCAGACTAATCCTGAGTTGAAGGATAAATTAGGTGCATGCCTGGCTAAATAGATGAGTATTTAGTCTATACTTAAACTGAGTGAGTGTATCTGCATCCCGAACAGTGTTTGGGAGACTATTCCATAGTTTAGGATCTACCTTCTTTTGTGAATTTTGATATTCTTGGAATTATTAACAAGCCAGAATTTTGTGATCGTAATGAACGTGATGGAATATAACGTGGTAGACAGTCACTTAAGTACTGTGGAGCTAGATCATTCAAAGCTTTGTATGTAGTTAACAGAATTTTAAAATTAATATGAAATTTAACAGGAAGCCAATGTAACGATGATAAAATGGGGCTAATCTGATCATATTTCTTGGTTCTAGTCATCATTCTGGAAACTGCATTTTGAACTAATTGAAGTTTATTTATTGAACTGGCTGGACATCCTCCCAGTAATGCATTACAATAATCTAGTCTTGAGGTCATGAACGCATTAATTAAGTTTTCTACATCAGCAACAAAGAGCATATGTCGTAATTTAGCAATATTTCTCAGCTAGAAGAATGCTGATCTAAAAACATTGGTAATTTGATTTTCAAAGGACAGATTGGTATCAAATATATATATATATATGTAGATAGAGCTTTAGTTGTTGGAGACTTCAACATTCACATAGATAATGAAAATGACACATTGGGATTAGCATTTATTGATATTCTCAACTCTCATAGAGTCAGACAAAATGTGTCAATAGGTTTTCAAGGTTTGAAATATGCTTCAATTTTGAATATATTCCTTGAAAATGCTTGATTTTTCCTTAGGCTGTTGAATGTTATAAAATATTTAAAATCATTTCAAATTTTAAATAGATAATATACAGTTATGTTTGTGGTGTTTCCTGAACGCGGGAGCGCACATGCGCCACTCCACATCTTACTTTGATGTCACGCGCACACTGAAGTACTGCACGCCTCCACTGTGATAGATTGCTGCCAAAGAAATTATACCTGCATCTCCATTAACATGCTGGAGTGCCGTTTCAATGATCGCTGGCTGTAAGAGACATAGAATATCTCTCTGCGGAGGAGCAGGGCTTTTGCTGGCCAAATTGATGCGCTACGCAGAGCTCCGCATCAGTAGGAATGGCTTAACACTTATCAGCCATTCTGAAGATATAAACAAGACAAATATTTAATTAAAATGTTTATTTTTGAATAATTCACCATCAGTATGTTGTATCGCATCAATACTTAAAAGTAGGGCAGAAAGTCAATGTATGTGATAAATATGTTAGAGGTTATTTAGCAGAGATGTGCCACTTCTATTAACCTCTTAATAACGGGCGGTTAAAAAATGACTTGTGGATTTATTTACAGTTTATTTTTAAGGCATTTTTAAACTGAAATTGTAAACTAATATTGACATCTAATATATAATTTGAAATCTCAAGATTTTATATTTTAAAGAGATTTTGACAATCACAAAGTTACAACAATAAGATGTTATTAAATGTGTCAAGAGTGAAAACCAAAACACGGAAAAGAAACCGGAAGTTCTGACCTTTATCTTCTTCTAGCCAAACAGAGATGAGCACAATCCTCCAAACGTCAGTATGCTTTTCATTGCAAGAGTTCAATAAATAAAATCCATTCAATCCATATTCAACACATGTTATCATTCATGTCCATTCTCTGCAAAATCTTGCACTCTGTGTAATGTTTCAGTAGCAAAACACCCAAACATGATATTTGGGAGGGTCTTACGAAAAAAATGAGCTTTCCCTCAAAATTTTCTGTGCAGTTGTGATTGGGTCATTCAAAATTGCCAAACAGGACAGTTGACACGAGTGATGTAAAGCTTTGCTTCATCCATGTTTGTCTCTGGATAAAGCCGGTCAATGAATAGCTAGATCATTTTTGACTGATGGGTCGTGTAGCTAAAGAAAAGATGAAAACAACAATATTAGGGTTGTATATATCCCTGATGCTGATTCGCTAAGGTTCAGAGTGGAAAATCGTGGACTGTGTTTGTGCTTGCACTTTTACGCACGGTGTGCAGTTATAGTGTGTTACTGCAATACTGTTGACAAAGAACTCAGCTTTTGGACCCACGATCTGATCCACTCTCCTCGGCTTTCAAACACCCTGTCAACTGAACATCCAGGTGGCTCTGACATGTCATTCAAGCTGAGATGAGCCACCCTCCTCGGCTTCAGTCACCATCACTGAGGGCCTGCAGTAACCGCTCCTCCCGACTGCATTTTTTCATCAAACCCCCTGTACAAGTGCACATCCAGGGGGCTTTGTGTGGTATTTCTTACATTGAAATATAAACAAATTTTAGTGTGATTTTTGAACTACTTTGTTCATTGGTTTACGGCAGTGGTTTTAAATTTCTTTGGGTCATGCAACTGACATCAACACATTGGGCTGTCAAGAGTTGCGCACACAGGATGTGCTGTGATGCTAGGCTAAAGTTTAAAGGCAGAGGATAATAAATTGTGCACATTGGTTCTTATGTGTATTTTTTGCTATTTTTGTTGAATGTGTGAATGTGAAAGAGATTTGAGGATGGGTCAGTCTTCCACACACACCCCACGGGCGTGCCCCACTCTTTGAGAACCACTGAGTTACTACAAGTGGTCTATTGGTGCCTCCAAGTGGTCTTTTTTTGAATGTACACTTAAATAAATCATTATGGAACAAATAGTTTTGGTCATATCGACTTCAAAATTGTGTCAGACCTTCATCAGACACGTGACTTTGTATCAGATGTGTTTTTGGGGCACTGCGCATAGTCTTGCATATTTTGTAAATAATATTTGTGGTCACTATTCAAAATATTTGAATAGCTCAAATTTTTTTGTACTACAATGATACATTTTTACTCAAAATGTATCATTTTATGTCTAAGTATCTTCTTTCAAATGAGTTTGTTTTTGTAGACCAAAAGGTTCAAGAACAGGAAAAGTTTTACTTTGGGTATGTCATTTTCAAGCTCATGCACAAAAAGATGCTGGATGTTAGGGGTTAAAATAAATGGAGCAACCAAGGAGCTCTGAGTGCCCAACGGTCAACGGATGTAAAAATTAAGTCAAAATAAGCAATCACTTTTTAGATACAGATATCACCTGTCAATTAACTCTACTTTGTAAGCACATGCACATTAGCTATACAAGCCGGGAATTTTTTTTTTTTTTTTTGTGTTATGTGAGGTAAAGAACCTCAATTTATGATTCCAGTATTGTCAGATTTTATTGCTGATTTGAAATATGTTCTTTGATCGCAATCTTGACCATCCGTTTTTGAGATTTTGGTCTTTCTCCATTCAAGTAGATAGGACCTGCACTGTCATGACTGGAAATAACCTCCCGAGAGCGTTCCAAAGATGGCTGCCAGTGGACCAACTTGCTAGAAAGACTTTGGTTAAATGTAGGGCTGAGATTGTAATAAAAAATATTCAAATGATTCAAAGTAAAATCGAAATCACGATATGGCCCAGTGTGATTTATTAAACCCCCCAAAAGGCTGTAATTTCATTAAATAAATTAACTTGTAGTCTGGATTAGCATGGTCTAAGCATGGCCACTGTTTTCAACTGTCTCAGCGGCTCGCAAACATTGAACAGTCCACACAAACTCCATCCATCGTGGGAGTGTTTTGAGTTTGGTTCACTATTAAAGTCCACTCTGCGTTTTGCTTGTAACATGTGTTGAGAAATCAAAGTGCTACAAAATTCACATAATTAAAAACATTCTCGTAATAACGTGACACAGGGGCACAGAAGAGGAGGAGGTGGCATTTTACCACATTGTAAATAAGCATGCTTATTAAAATTTTGCAAGAAATACAAATGTCTACAGTTTACCTTAAAAAAAAGAGTTGAGGGTTTAATAGGACCAATGCTGTGTGACTGTAATGCAATTACAACAGAAATATTACCGTTGTACTACAATAAAATTAACATATTCAATAAAAATAATTCAATATTAATTTACAGTAATATAATACAGTTCGCTAATGAAATCTTTAAGATTTATAACGGACGTCCCTGCATGACGTTTTACATTAAATCATTTAGTATAATTTGTAGGTAAATATTGTTGTTTATTTATCAGCTATGTATTGATAATAGGGCTGTCAATCGATTAAAAATTTTAATCGAATTAATTACATGGTGTTCCGCTTAATTAATCTTGATTAATCGCATATACAAATATTTGCTGAGAAAGACCCTCATATAACAATAATTCAATATATAATGTTAAAATAATTAAACATATTTATCTTTATGTATAAAAAAAAATATTCAGATAATTAAAATGCATTACATTCTTGTGGCAGAAGAGTTCATCATTAATAAGACAATACAAAAAGTGGCTTTAGAATACAATGTATTGTTTACTACCATATTATTGATCATAAGTCAATCATTGGCATACAGTTCACAGCAATCCATTTCACAAGTGAATTTGTCAATCAATTCGAGATTGATGAGGGCTTGTTTAAGAGCCCGTCAATTTACACCTGCATCAGACATGCTTGTGTAGCGTCTTGGATGCGTTGCATCATAAACATACATTTTTAGGTCATTGTGTCAAGTTAAATATAGTTTAATACTTTGAACACATCTTGAGATCCCTTAGTTCAAATTTGCATCGTGTTTGAATGCAAGAACGTAACGCATGTTTGTGTTATGTTTCTGCTGAATGTTGTTTTCTTCACTGTATAAACTACCTGTTGCCCAAACAGCTGAAGTTTTACTTAGTGCCCCTGAAGTAAACAAGTGGTACTACAAGCTTGCATTTCTCAGGAATCTTCCTTATTACAGTCCGGGGACATTTGCGATTAATTGCGTTAATTTTTTTAAACCATTATTTTTTATGAAATTAATCGCACAGAATGAATGTTTTAAATCGACAGCCCTAATTGATATATTGGTACAATTACCAATTTTAATAGGGTTAACACAAATTTATATTTATCTTCCATTAACTAATTAAGTGGAAAACATGAAATGATTATTTTAAACTTGCAGTAACCCTGTTTTGCTGATAATCATTGTTACATGTTCAAAGGCCTTGTTGAGTGCTGAATTTCCCATTCTGGCTGTACAATTATCCCTTAGATATTTTAGCTCTCAGAACAGCTAGGGTACCTTGAAAATGCTTGAAAATTGCTTGAATTTCACTCTTAAAAAGCTTTATGAACCTTGTAAATAACATAAAGTAGTCCTGCCAATTAAGGCCGCACAATTAATAGAAAAAATTATCGACATTACAATAAAAGCTGCTGCAATTAACTAATCGTGAAAAGTGTCAATTACGTAATTAAATTTAGATCCATAACAGTAGTGTCAAGATTTTCTACTTAAAACTATTTTTGGTCTGTTGTGTGCATGAATGCAATAGACAATCAGACAATCTGTTTAAATTATTAAATTAGCATATCAGAAACAACAACCTAGTATTCTAGCATTGTTGTGTTGCATACTTTGTGTAAAATTGATTTAAAATGTAAACAAAAACACTTGTTTTTTATGCAATAAAGCAATTCAGACAACAATTCTCAGCTTGTTTTGGATGCATAGCCTACATAAAGAATATGGCATGTAATTGCCCCACAAGTATTTTAATCAAAATAAATAGTTGCAATTACAATATCAAGATAAATAATTGTCAATTATAATTTTCATCATAATCATGTAACTCTACTGCCCACTGATAGCCACTCAAATAAATTGACTGTGATATAAACGATTTAGCAAATACTAAACTGTTTGACACATGTCTACCATGTGCATACAGTGGATATAAAAAGTCTACCCACCCCTGTTAAAACAGCAGGTTTTTGTGTTGTAAAAAATTAAACAAAGATAAATCATATCAGGCTTTTTGCACTTTTAATGTAAAAATTACAACCTATGCAATCCCACTGAAAACCAAAGTGACACACTTTAGAGAAGAATAAAAGGAAATAAAAACTTAGAATAACTTAACTGCATAAGTGTGCGCACCCTTTTATAATTGGGTATTTGGCTGTGTTCAGAATCAACCAATCATCAAGCTCATGAGAGATAGTACACACCTGTCTTCACCTGAAGTGTCTCTGATTAACTCCAAATAAATCTCAGCTGATCTTGTAGGATTTTTCTGGCATCTTTTTGATTGCATGCTACTTTAAGAGTCATGGGCCACAAAGAACTTACAAAGCATAAGCGGGATCAGATTGTTGAAAGGTATTGCTCAAGGGCTATAGATATACCATGGAACACAGTGAAGACAGTCATCAACAAGTGTAGAAAGTATTGCACAACAGTGACATTATCAAGAACAGGACGTCCCTCCAAAATTGATTAGAAGACAAAGAGAAAACAGGTCAGGGAGGCTGTCAAGAGGCCTACAGCAACATTAAAGGAGCTGCAGCTCTTTCTGTCAAGTACGTGACAACTATCTCCCATATTCTTCATCTGTCTGGGCTATGGGGCAGGGTGTCAAGACGCAAGCCTTTAATGATGAAATAACTTCCAAGCCCGTCTAAACTTTGTAAAAACCTATATCCAGTCTTACAAAACCATGTGGAAAAATGTTTTATGGTCTGATGAGACTAAGATTTAACTTTTTGCACAAAAATGTAAAAGGTATGTTTGGCACTAAAACAGCACATCAGCAAAAGAACACCTTACCCACAGTGAAGCATGGTGGTGGCAGCATCATGCTTTGGGGCTGCTTTTCTCCAGCTGGAACTGGGGCTTGGAGTGAATTGCTCCAAGTACCAGTCAATTTTGGCACAGAACCTTCTGGCAACTGCTAGAAAGCTGAAAACGATTAGATCTTTCACATTTCAACATGACAATGATCCAAAGCACACATCCAAATCAATAAAATAATGGCTTCAGCGAAAAAAAGTTTAATGTTTTGGAATGGCCCAGCCAGAGACCAGACCTGAATCCTATAGAAAATCTGTGGGGGGACCTGAAGTGGGCCGTACACATGAGATATCCTCGCAATTTGACAGATCTGGAATGTTTCAAGATGTGCCATGCTAATAGACTCTTATCCAAACAGTCTAAGTGCTTTAATAAAATCAAAGGGTGCTTCAACTAAGTATTAGTTCAGGGATGTGCACACTTATGCAGTTAGGTTATTCTAAGTATTTGTATTTTTTTTCCCTGGAACTTGCCACTTTGGTTTTTAGTAGCATTGCATAGATTGTAATTATTACAGTAATGGTGCAAAAGTTCTGATATGATTTATCTTTGTTTAATTTTTTACATCACAAAAACCTGCTGTTTTAAGAGGGGTGTGTAGACTTTTTATATCCACTTTATGTGTGTGTAACCTTGTTTATGTGTTTACCTGTGTGTTTGCAGGCAGATGAACAATTAGATAAGGAGCGTCAGGCATTTTACGAGTCATCTGTTGAGTATGTGTACCAGATCCAGCAGGTTCAAGACAGGAAGAAGTTTGATGTTGTGGAGCCTGTGCGTGTGAACATCCTTTTTCTCAAGCACACACACACACACACACACACACACACACACACACTTCTCTATTTATATGCCCTATGTTTTTTGTAGTAACAGATGTTTGATTGTGTGTATGTAGAGGCATCTACAGGTGCACGGATCAGAACTAGACTTTAACACACACAAATACACGTGACTATATTCATACTGCCATTAACAATAAATAAGCATTGACTATAGCATTTTATTTTCCTATTAGTCATTTATCCTTACAGGGGTGTGTTCATGTGTGTGATTGACAGGTCTTGGCGTTTCTACAGAGCATCTTAACTCTGAATAATCTGACAGTGGAGATGACACAGGACTTTCTTCCTTACAAGCAGGAGCTTCAGCTCAGCCTACAGAATGTGAGAGCTTCACCAATCAATAATCACTCTGTCCTTCTATTTATATAGTTGCATGATCAAATTTCCAGAGATGATCAATATGTGGGCCGGTTGGTTTGACCTCCACTCCGTTTCTAGACTTTCTGAATATTAGTGAGTAGGCCTCTAGCACATCCTTTTTCCTAAGAGTGTTTTAGGACATTTAGTACAGTCCAGGGCTGAACAATGAAGATTTTTTTCTTCTGGTTTGGTTGGGCCATTAGTTTAGATTTTAAACTTTTCTGCAAACTTTTTCTCTGGCCCCACCACAGCAAAATTATTTGATTTAATTCAAGAAAAATATATTTATATTTTTTACTTGATACTTCTTTATGAAAATTGCTATAAATAATGTATTACATTTTTTATTTTTAATAATTGATGGAAATTATTAATGAAAGTTTTACATTTTAGTTTTTTTGTTGGCATGTAGTGCAAAACATTACCATTTTGTTTGATTCATGCAAGGCATAGATTTGGCTTGAACACGTTTCTATTGACTTCTACTTTGCTTGTTTCGATTATTGTGATTACCCCCTCCCCCCTTTGTGTCTAATGGTTTAGTCAACATCCTAGTTTGAATAATTCAGAAATGGACAGCACTATACCACTAGTAATTAGCATGTCTAATGTAACTATGTAATGGGTTAATGCAGATTGTAAAGCATCAAATCAGCATTGTAGATTTGATTTATTTTCTGATTGACCACTGCTGTTATTGTTGTCATAGACTCGTAATCACTTTGAGAGTACCAGAGAGGAGATGGAAGAGCTAATGAAGAGGATGAAACAATCGTCTCAGATCTGTATTAGACATGGCCAACAACCGACCATGGAGGGATACCTCTACGTACAGGAGAAATGTGAGTCCTCTTTCTCTTGTGCGAAAACTTGAACTCATCTTGCAGTGTGTATAAATGGAAAGTTACCGGCTGTGGCTCAGGTGGTCGAGCGGGTTGGCCACTATTCCCAGGGATGGCGGTCAGATTCCTGGCCCACACGACTCCACATGCCGAAGTGTCCTTGGGCAAGACGCCGCACCCCAAGTTGCTCCCAATTGCAGGCTAGCGCCTTGCATGGAAGTTCTGCCATCATTGGTGATGAGTGTGAATGTGCGTGTGAATGGGACACGGTGTAAATTGCTTTGGGAACCGCCAAGGTTTAAAAAAGGCACTATATATATATGCAGACCATTTATCATAAGTTGAAAATGTCCCAGAATGGTCTTTTAGTAATTCAACCACTGAGCATTATCTCTGTGTTAAAGAAAAGGCTTTTACTAAGTGTTTACTCTGTATAGGTCACATCTAAACACAGGACAAATCATATAGTGATGATGGTTTATAAATACTGCATTTGTCCATCTTTCTGTCTCTGTCTCTCTAGGGGCTCTGGGTTTAACCTGGGTGAAGTATTATTGTAGATACTTCAAGGACAACAGGTTATTTATCATGGTGCCAATGGAGCAAAAAACAGGGACCAAACAGGTGCAATATTATTACAGAAGAATGTATGAAAAATAATCATTACTTTGTGAAGTGTAAGACCCTTTTTCTCACATTCTGTTTCTCTTTATTTTTATCAGACCACAACTCAACTCACCCTGAAGTCCTGCATTCGCCGTAAAACTGACTCCATTGATAAACGCTTTTGTTTTGACATTGAGTCAAATGAAAGGTGAGACTCCGCATCAGGCTTGTGTCCATGACATTTAATCATTCTCAAGGTCATTTGAGCACTCTGCAAAGTATAGCCATTTGTTTGATATTGGAGAAAATGCACACAAGCGACACAACGCTTAAATTATTCATAGATCCATTGCAGTGTGCACATGTGTTTTGTTTCAATAGATACAGCCCTGTCTTGCTCCAGGCTATTTCTGAGGCTAACCGGAAGCAGTGGATGGAGGCCATGGATGGGAAAGAACCAGTGTGTTAAACATTATCACCCCTCTCTCAAAACCCCTCATTGTCTCCCTTTGTTTATGTTCATGGTTCTTATACTTACCTTATGAGCCATGTCTGTTTGTTCATAATTTTCAGATTTATCATTCTCCAATTCAAAAGCAGGCAGAGAGTAAGTATAACTTTATTATGGATAGGGTGTATTATATTCATGTATATAATAATATTACAGAATTTGTATCAGAAAAGTTACTTTCTGTTTATTTTCTATTTGAATATAATTATTTATTAACTATTTAGTAGCACTTTCAGGACATTTAAGCTATGTTTAGTTCTTCTCAGTCGGATCATTAATACTTACAAAAAACATTTTTTTTTTTCACATTTAGGGCATGTAGAGTGTTGGTACATGGTACAGTGATAGTATCAGATGGTAATAGCATGGTACTAAATGAGGAATAGATACTGAACGATTAGCATATCCATATACCATGGTATTTGCCTGGTACTACCATGGTACATGTCCAAAATACTGTAGTAATACCATGGGACATGTCCAAAAAACATGTTACTATCATGGTACATATCCAAAACCCATTGCATCACCATGATACCACACTTGCAGTAAATATAATATCAAATCAGGTGATTGAAACAGATGGTAATACAATGGTACTTTTGATATATAGCATGGTACTGAAATTCACTTGCCATGGTATTTACTTGGTACTTCAAGATTCTTCCAAAAATACCATGGTAGTACCAAGGTACAGTACCATGCCCAAAAACATGGTAGAACCATGGTCCTTTTTTGCTATTGAATTACCAAAACAAAACCAAAAACATGGAACTGTAATAACATGGCAATGTATGGCACTTTTTGTTGGTGTTCTTCCTGGCAGTTTTTGAACCGTTTTAGTACAAAATATAAAAACTAATTCCATTAAGAGAGAAAAATCTACAAAACAGGAGAAACACTCTATTTTCCCAACATGACTCATCTATTTTTACTGTTTAATAGATTCAGAATGTGAAATACTTGCAAGCCTGTGCAATACAATGTGTAATTGCACCATAAATAGTGTCCAGTAACCTATTGAGAAATACATACAGTGAAGATAAACAGCGTTCATTATGTGCATTATTATTTTCTTTTATCCTCAGTGGAGCTGAATGACCTGGGCTTCAAGTTTGTCAGAAAATGCATCAACTTTGTGGAAACGAAAGGTTTGATCACTTACTCTTATTTTAATTTCTGTAAAGACATGTTTCTCACCTATTCTCAAATTACTGGGTTACTGGTGGAGTCCGTTGTGGGCCGTTTAAAATCACCTCTGTGCTGTTTATGCACTTCATGGCCACCATATGCTGACCATGCATTCTATAATGAAAAGAAGCTAAAAGAATAAGACAATTGGCCACATTCATGAAACACGAGCTGACAAAAAGTCTGTGTAAAACCTTTGTAAAAGCATTCTTGGTAAAGTGTTGTATTCAGTTTATTGCAACAATTTAAGCAAGAAGGGGTTTATGATGTATTTGTGTTTCATGAATGAGGCCCAATGTAACAATTATGTAATGTCTCAAATGCAACAAGCAGAGGGCAGCAGTGCACCGTTAGCTTTTTGGTGTGCGTGTCAAGAGCTGAGAGCGGATTTGAGCCAACTGTAAATAGAAAGCATTCATTTCCAGAATGTATTTGTTCTGCAGAACTGCTGCTGATGTAGCCAAAGAACCTGAAACGTACACATACAGAAATATATTAACATACCACATATTATCAAGGACATACTATAAAAATTAAAGAAATAAAAACTTCCACATATAGATAAATTGCTTACAGACATGTATTGGTACTGTCTTTCATTTTTCTATTTTATGTAGACCGCAGGTAACGATGGTAGATACTGTTACAGCAAGACAGTAGAATCACAAAGTCAACTTAAGAGGTTGCTTATTTAAACCATATTGTTAAAAACAGGAGGCGAGTGGAGTGGTGGTGGCATAGTGGACTAAAGCACATAGCTGGTAATCGGAAGGTCGCTGATTCGATCCCCACGTCCACCATCATTGTGCCTTTGAGCAAGGCACTTAACTCCAGGTTGCTATGGGGGGGATTGTCCCTGTAATAAGTGTATTATAAGTCGCTTTGGAGAAAAGCGTCTGCCAAATGCAGAAATGAAATGAAATGAGTGCTGATGTATGTGTTCGGAACAACATTTGTATGTTAACAATTAGTAAACCCTGTTAAGCTGTCGTTTTAGGTTGAATGAATGAATGTTACATTCATGTAGAGCTGTACTTTTCCACTGCTGGACACTCCCCCTTTCTTTTTCCCGCATGCCAGGTTCTCCCATTTTCTCACGCTATAAATCATTCTTTCTATTTCTCATACTTTCTGGTTTTGTTTTTTCTCTTCTCTTTCTTTTTGTTAGGGCTGACTCAGGAAGGGGTCTACAGGACGGTCGGCAGCAACATTCAAGTACAGAAACTTCTGAATACCTTCTTTGGTGAGGAAATGGCCAAAATAAAATCTGCCATGAATGTGTGTATGGAGAAGACATACAAGCATACACTCATACACTCTCTCGCAAACACAGACCCACTCATTATATATGACCAGTGGTGCATTTGCTATGGAAGAAATCCAAACACAAACTGTTGCAAACCATTAAACCAGATTTACAGACCAACAATTACAACCTAATATACAAGTGTCTTTTAACTCCTGTCAAGTAGCTTTTTCACATTTTATGTGGACGGAAAATTTAATGGCTCATAAGTCCAAAGTTTTTGTGCCGTCTTGTGTTGACTTTTTTAACTTTGTGAAATTTTTTTAAGTAGCTGAGGAAACCAAAGCAGAGATATACATCCATTTGAGTGACCTTGGGCTGTAAAAGACTCCCTGACACACAGGCCCCCATATTGAACAACAACTATTTGAGGAAGGACATTCATCTCACTCTTTCTTGCTCTCTCTCCCTCTCTACTCTGTCTGTAGATCCAAAGTGTCCAGGTGATGTAGATTTCAGTTGTAATGATTTGGACATTAAGACCATCACTAGTGCCTTGAAATTCTATCTACGGTGAGTTTACACACACAAATAGTTTTATTAGATTTCTAGAAGTGTTGTTTACAAAGAGGGGGCATGGGATGCTCAGCAAGTATTGACTCTGACTACCACCCCTGGAGTCGCGAATACGGGGTGTGCTGAGTGACTCCAGCCAGGACTCCTAAGCAACCAAATTGGCCCGGTTGCTAGGGAGGTAGAGTCACATGGGGTAACCTTGTTGTTGCAATTAAGTGGTTCTCACTCTCAATGGGGTGCGTGGTAAGTTCTGCGTGGATCGCAGGGAGTAGCATGAGCCTCCACATGCTGTGAGTCTCCAAGGTGTCATGCACAGCGAGCAACGTGATAAAATGTGTGGATTGACTGTCTCAGAAGTGGAGGCAACTGAGACTTGTCCTCCGCCACCCGGATTGAGGTGAGTAACCGCACCACCATGAGGACCTACTAAGTAGTGGGAATTGGGCATTCCAAATTGGGAGAAAAGAAAAAAAAGATTTATTTGCGTAAAAATTCAGTCATTTACTCACCCTTATGTCATTCCAAACTTTTTCTCAAATCTTTTCCATATAATGAAAGAGAATTGGGACTGAGGCTGCCAAGCTTTTTGGGTAATCAACATTATGCCACAAATGCTGTTGATTGAGTTTAACCCAGAATATTCCTTTTAATTAGTCCATATGCACCAAATGTCAAGTATTATAAATTATTATAAATGCTTTGTGTCAGGAATAGACAGATATTTAAGCTGATATTCACTAAAAAATTATCATTTGATGTCTGTGACATCTAACGGTTCTCAAATGTCTTGTGACCAGTCGTCAATGATTTTTAATTTGCCATATTTGAAAGCATCTTTGGAGCTTGACAGTCCTAGTCTCCATTGACTTTCATTGTATGGTACAGAGTTACTTGGGCATTCTGCCAAGTAACTCCTTTTTGTGTTCCAAAAAAAAAAGTAAATGATTAAGTTTATTTTGGGGTGAGAGATTAACTGACATTATTTGTGCGTGTTTTTTTTTTTTTTAGGAGTCTAAGTGAACCGCTTATGACCTACAGTCTGCACAGGGAACTGATCTTAGCAGCAAGTATGACAGCAAATGCATAATCAGCCAGACATGCAAACACACATCACCATCTTTAGACATGGAGAGAGAGAGAGAGACACACAATGTTTATTTTTATGTGTTTTACATCTGTTATGGGTCACTCTATGGGTGCACTTCAGACCAAAGTGCAGCTGTAAAATTGTGATGCACTGCAAGTGTGCTGTGTATTCTTACAAAACTACATAAAACACAATCCCCTACCGCACACATAGAATCAGGGAGCTGGATCCTTTTATTGGCAATTTCTTTTTTATTAAAGGGTTAGTTCACCCAAAAATGAAAATTCTCATAATTTACTCACCCTCAAGCCATCCTTTGTGTATATGTCTTTCTTCTTTCAGCCAAACAAAATCAGATTTATATTAAAACATATCCTGTCTCAGACCCAGAGTCACAACCCAAAAATATGGTCCACAAATTCAGTGTGCATCCAATCAAAATCTACATTATTTTGGCCCAAATTCATGATCACTATGTAGAAGCTGAGGCAAATTAGGCAGATGCTAATATAGAGGGTAAAATATGAATGAAGACATCAATGTTAAATAACAAGTCACATTTAAGTATCAGAATAAGTCTTTCTTAGTTCATTAGCATAACTATAGGCTGTTTGCAGTTGCCAAACAACATAGTAACTTTATAAGACACGTTACCCTTTAAAGGGGTTATTATTAAACTTATGAATTCTATTTTCCAACACATTAGGGCCTAAATAATACTTTTTCATTTTTTTATCTAAAATATTGCTTTTACTTTCAATTTACTGCTTGTACAACTCATGAAAATAACATTGAAAAAATATTAACATTTATCTTGAGATCAGCTGCCTTCTCCGAAAATGCTGCCATGTTACTTATTGGATTAAAAAAAAAAACTGGAACACTTGATACAAGAGTGCAAAAAAAAAAATGTTTAGGTTTAAAATCAAATCTGCAAAGGTATACAGGGCTCATCCGTTGGAAATTAGATTATTAACTGTCTGTTTTATAGCAGTGCTTTTACATTATTTTCGGATCTCAGGTTTGTGTCATCTGTGTGTGTGTGTTTTGGTTGTGCTGTTGTGTCTGCATGAGTATGTGTGCGTCCAGCTTCGAGTGTTTTCCTTCAGTGTTGCTGTGTTGTAATTTTTTCTAGAATAAGATTAGAAACCATTAAACCAGCTTTTATTATAGCTTGTCTGTGCACCTGTGCTCAGAATACACATAACAAATAGAACGCAGCACAGAGGTGAGGGCTACACCTGCCGAGGGATTATGGCTCGCTTTAATGCGCATTACTCATTTGGCCCAAGTAAACTCTCAGTCTATCATATTGTAGTGTTTCTTCAGTCATATTTGGATGGGAATTAGTATTATTATTATTAATATATTAAAGAGATAGTTCACCTAAAATGCAATTCATTTATACTCCTAATTTTATTACAAACCTGTTGTGTTTTTCCCCCTCCGTGGAACACAAAAGGAGACGTTTGGCTGAATGTTAGCCTCAGCTGATGTTTACTTTCATTGCATCTTTTTCCATACAGTTATAGTAAATTGTGACTGCGGCCAACATTCTACGTCCACACTAATCTGTTTTTTTTTAATTATTATTATTCAGTTTCCTAACACCATGAATAGTGAACACGTTTTCAAAAGTGCTGTCATTCGATTACATTTTTTCATTGTATAATTTTTTGTAGTTAAACACAATTAATCGCAGATTTTGAAAGTGCTGAAATTTGACTCTAAATATACTTTTTTCCTGTCAAAATGCATTTATTTCCTCCTTAGGAAAGAAAACAAAACAATATGTAACAATATAATGCTTTAACATTTTCCAAACAAAACCTTCAACAATATAAAGATTGAAATGCACTAAAATAGCACCAATTAAAAATGCGTTAATCGCGATTAAGAAACAGTAACATGTTAAATTTTTTTTTAACACATTCATTTTGACAGCTTTAATATTCAAACAAAAATGTATTGGTGTGAATGTGGCCTGGTATCTTCTTTTGTGTTTCATGGAAAAAAGAAAGTCATTCAGGTTTGGAACAACAAAAGGGTCAGTTAATCATGACAGAATTTTAATTTTTGTGTAAACTGTCACATAGAATACAATTGGTGGCTTTGTTTGACTCTCAAACTTGAAATGGCCCGCAACTCTTAAAATTGCTACGTAGAGTTCACAAGTACACATGTGGTTTCCACTTCACTGAACTTCCATAAAGTACTCCAGTAAGTTTAGCCTGTGGCTGTTTTCTCAGATAAACCTTTGTTTATCCTAGGCTTCACTATAAATGTCTGTGCTGATACTTTTAGGATTTTAAGTTATATTTAGATATGTTGAAACAAGCTCAGCAAACACCAAGATGCCATGTGAAAAACAAGCAAACACCTCTAGAAACCACTAGCTTGCTAGCAAACTATAATTCTTAAGAGTAGGTGGTACAGTGCACTGACATGTACTGTCTGCTTGGTAATGCCTTTACCCTGCGCTTTTCACTTGGCACAATGGAATGGGAGTCAGAGGAGGTAAAATGAGGCATGACCGGTGGGTGCAACTGTTCTAATGAAACGGCTGACACAGTATTTATGTTGATTCATTATGAGAATCATGCATATGTATTGTATGTGTGTGTGTGTGTGTGTGTGTGTGTGTGTGTGTGTGTGTGTGTTTTCAGAGTCTGAGAATCTGGATTATCGATTAGGGGCGGTCCACTCTCTTGTTTACAAACTTCCAGAGCGGAATAGAGAGATGCTGGAACTGCTAATCAAACACCTGGTCAGGTAACACACTCAGACTGTGGTTTTCTAACTGGTACCCACTCTCTTGTGTGTACCTTTATAAATATACAGCATATTTGAGCTGTGTTTTAGTTAATGTGAAAGCTTTGTGTTCTGAGAAACCTGATAATAAATCTACAGACCTACATGTCATTTTGTGTGTGTGTGTGCTAGCATACAAACTTGGAAGCATGTGTACTAAAGGCTGGGTTATACTTCGTTTTTCCACGTGTTCTAGCCTTTCAATGTATTCTCTTTTGACAGCAAGCCCATATGGAAGCATTCAATGAATGCACACTATGACTTTGTGGTGCTCGGTCTTCATTGGCTGTGCTTATGATGGAATTTAAGAAACTGTACCTGAAGCATATTTCAGCCTTAAATGCAAATTAAAGTTAGGATTAATGTAAAATAGCTTGAAGTGAATTAAGCTGCAAATGTTTTGGTTGCAAACAAGAATGGGTCAGCACATGAGTAAGTAGCCATTTAGCAGACTTTTATGATCAAAGTAACTTACAATCAAATGTTAACCGAATGTTAGCTGATAACAGCTTTTGGTAAAATCAATATCTGCTAAAATGAATGCAAATAATGGCAGATTTTTTTCAGGTGCCACTGGAGGGTTATAGAATACAACCTCTAGAGCTGATTTCTTATGGGTGGTGTTGTGACTACGGCCGGCACAGTGTCTGACACTCTGACACTATCAATTAACGCTGAATAACAACTTCGACAGAGAGAATCTAAGGAAATTTACTTTTTTCCCCAAATTACCCTGTTAGAAAGACTGTTAGGGCTGGTTTAGACCAGCATAGCCATTTTTTATCAGCAAAGCGTAGGCTTGATTTAGCTAGTTTTGTTGAAACCAGTACACCATGTTGTGGACCAGCATTCAATAAAATTCGTATTCACATCAGCAAAATCCATTATCAGTCGACTTCTACTTGCAGTCCACTTAAGACAGTCCCCCTTGAGCAGCCTAAGGTTACATGTTTATGAGCTCAGGACTCGTCTACTTTTAGGAATCAAATCAACAACCTTTTAGATAGCAGAGCTTTAGCATGAGCTTAACCACTGCCCCTTTTTTTTTTTTAGTGTATGCAGCCAAAGCAGTGAAAATCTAATGACGGTGTCAAATATGGGTGTAATATTTGGCCCCACTCTCATGAGAGCAGAAGAGGAGACAGTAGCGGCCATGTTGGATATAAAGTTCCAGAATATCGTCATGGAGATCCTCATCGAGGGCCACAGCAAGGTAAGGTTTGCCCCTCTCTAACTGATCATGAAACAGTTCTTTGTGGGTCTGTGTTTGCGAGAGAGTGTATGAATGTATGCTTGTACATCTGTAATTATTATATAGGCAAAATTAGTTTGAAATGAGAAGTAAAATTGTTGTTTGGACAAACAAATTCCGTCACTATTTACTCACCCTTATGACTTTCCATAACCCATAAGACTGTCTTTCTTCGGTGGAACACAAAAGGAGAAATTTAAATAATTAAATTTAAATAAGTTTCTCTTTTCCATGCAATCACAATGACTGGGATCTGGAGCATTTCAGCTCCAAAAAGGATGCAAAAGGACCAAAGAAATATAATAAAAGTGGTCCATATGACTTGTGTGCTATATTCAAAGTCTTCTGAATCCATATTTTTGCTTGTGCGAGCAACAAACTGATTTTTAAGATATTATTCACTGAAATAAGTAAAGAAAGATTTAAAGATAAGATTTAAGTTACTGTTCAATAAAATGAGTAAATGATAAAAGATATAAGCTATTATTGACTAAAGATGACTGGTATTTAATTTACTATTCACTGAAATAATTAAATTATGAGCGATACAAGCTATTATTCGCTGAAATGAGTAAATGATAACCAAGATTTAAGTTGCTATTTACTTATATGAGTAAATGATGACCGATATAGGTTATTGTTCACTAAAATGGCTGGTATTTTAGTTACTATTCACTGTCAAAAACGAAACGCTACTGCAACTCTTGGTAAATCCTGTGAGCAGATGCGTAAGAAAAATGTAATAAGAGAATAACCAAAAGGAATGAATCCTGCACACTGCTGTTGCTGGCAATCTGTGTATAAATGTATAAATGCAATGTTTCGGTCATGCGACCTGATGATAATCTGTTATGACAAGTCATGTCCAATGACATACAGAAAAAAGAAAGTGATAACCTAACCTCTGCATAAGACAATTAACAGTTAGGAGTATTATTAGCTTCATAGTGGACATTCAAACCAAATTCCTGCCAATAGAAAACGATCAGAAAATATTGCCTCCTAGTATTATCTCAGTTCTGCTAATAAATGTAAAGAATACAATAATAAAATACACAATAAAAATTTAATAAATTTCACCCAAGTATTCCAATTCTACAAAATACTATCAAGTTATATCAGAATGAATAAAGTAAATTACCTTTGCATAACATAACAAATCTACATACAATCACTTGCTCTTGTATATAAACACAGTCAAAACATCAGCATTACAACATAAAATTAAACGGAAGCTCATTCTTAAGACCCAAAAGCGCTAGCGATTGGAGTGTGTAAATCCAAAACACTTCAAGTCTCTGTAGAATAAGGTCAATAGTGCCAACTCTAGCTGGCAACTCCACCCTCTCAATACAAAAAAATGCAGCATTGGCACATCATGATTAAAATTATTACAATTTACCACTACTGGATCATTTTTATGTCCTTGAGTTTAATTTAACTTTTATGTTCACTAATATGTTGTTTGAGTTGTCTAGATTTTTTTCCCATATACCCAAGACCACAAGGGCAATTAATCAAATAAATCACGTGTCGAGGTGCAAGTGATGACACAATGATTGGCTTTGAAAGTATTGTTACACTGTGCACAATTGTCACATTTATAATTGCCATAGGGAATTGGGCTCAGTACTTGTTATTATTCACTGAAATTAGTAAATGATAAAAATCAGATCAATATTGACAATAAATTACTATTCACTGAAATTATTAAATTATGACGATATCTTATTTACTCTTTTTTGAAATTAGTAAATGATAAATATCAGACTGATGTTTAAGTTGTTATTCACTGAAATTATTAAATGATGAAGCATGACCTGATCATCAGGTTCCTTAGAGGTGCCCAGATGCTGAACCCTCCTAGTCCATGCCTTTTCCCCTCATGAGATCTCTCCATGGTCCTCTCGGCCCTTCAGAGAGCCTCGTTTGAGCCGCTAGAGTCAGTCGAATTAAAGACCCACTTCTTGAAGATGGCCCTCCTGATTACGCTCACTTTCATCAAGAGGGTTGGGGACCTGCAAGCATTCTCTGTCAGCGATATTTGCCTGGAGTTCGGTCCGGCAGATTCTCACATCATCCCAAGACAGGGATCAGGTAGTGAACCTGCAAGCGCTGCCCCGGGAGGAGGCAGACCCAGCCTTGGCATTGCTGTGTCCATTTGGATTGCACGCAGAGCTTTAGGCGCTTTTTGGTGGACAGTGGAAAGGGAACGCTATCTCCAAACAGTGGCTTGCCCACTAAATCGGGGATGCTATTGCATTGGTCGACCAAACCCAGACCATGCCTGCCCCGTTATGGGTTCGAGCACACTGTACGAGGAGTAGAGTAGAATTCGGTAATAAAGAACAGCTGGCTGGATCGCTTGCGCATAGTGCCTTTCCCCTCTCCTGAGGCAAAGACATGCGCTCTACTCCCCCAGTCATGTCCACAAGTCACGGACCCTGGATGTCCTTCCTCCCTAGCCCTCTGGCTCCAAATTCAGCGGAGTTTGCAGCCTGACCCACTGTAGGCACCGACTTGCCTGTACTGGAACAGGTGCTCCACAGGTACTGATTACTCCTGTAACCTCCTGTGGTGTATTTTTTCCATGGTACGGTCCCCCTGTCGGCGGACCCGAGTCTCCCTTGGGCAGAGTTCCCTCTGCCCCCGGTCGCTGTGTTTGTAGAGCTCCTCCCCATCAAGGCAGGACCTACCACCGTGCCACCTCCATATGTGGATGGTAAGCTCATGTGACTTATTTTACCACATGTTAACCCTCCCTGCTGGGCAGGATGTGGTCTCTGCGGGGTCTTTTCCCACTGAAAGAATAGGATAGGAAAAGAACGCCTTTCCCGATGCGTGTTATAGCATCAGATGGCATCAGATGGCCCCAACTGCATCTAACACACTATGGAGAGAAAAATAGATATAGAGAAAAGGCCTGAGGCTGGCTGCCTTCTCCAATGCTAGTTACGTCGCTTCCCCCCGCATGGATGTGGGGAAACACATGACGTCTTTTGGGGTGTTGGGGAAGGTTACGTGCAGTCTGACGCGCCTGCTATTTTTGCACGCAGCAGCCTGCTTGCACCAGCATCAGCAGTCCTCGTAATATGGACCAGTGTTGTGGCGTTTTTAGATAGGGACCCCTATTGTCACTACATTGACACAACTTCGAGTGAGTGACAGAAGGGTAATGTCTTGGTTACTGTCGCAACCTCCATTCCCTGATGGAGAGAATGAGACATTGAGTCCCTCTTACACTACACTGTACTAGCCGCTGAAACGGCCGGGACCTTACTCTCGGCTCCTCAGCTCAAAACCTGTCTGAACAGATGCACGCATCCCTCCTTTTATACCCATAAAAGGAGGGATGCAAATTCTGTTCGCCAATTCTCATAGGTTACCAAGGCTCTCAAGAGTGCCACTACATCGACACACGTCTCGTTCCCTCCATCAGGGAATGGAGGTTATGACAGTAACAAAGACGTTATTACTCATTAAAATGAGTAAATGATGATATAAATATATTTGGGTGAAGTATTCCTTCCCTTAATGTTTTGTCACTTTTTAGTGGTCTTAACATAGCTTGATAATGTCAGATTTTCTTTGTAAGTAATGGTGTCTCTCTTTGATATTGTCAGATCTTCAAGGGTCCTCCAGAAGAAACCACACCACCTCCTATCCCGCCTCCAAGGGTTGCGCCACGGAGACGGCAGCCAATCACAATCTCAAAACGCCCACCCCGTCTTTACCCCACACTTCAGCCTCCAACTTTTGAGAGTAAATATCCTTCATCTTCATAGACGTCCTCATCATCATCATCGTCATCATCTCATCATTTATTTTAAAAAAATGTTTGCCTTACCAGTGATCAGTGCTTTTATATTTTTATATTATATTTGTATATTTTTATATTTTGTCATATATAACTTAAGATTAAATGACAATGAAAGCTGAAAATTTGGATAAATTCTGAGCCCTACTTTTTTATAAAGATATACAGTGCCTAATTGATTTAAAACATGCTGTTATGTTTTCCAGATTTATCTATTTTTGTTTTATCTTGATCAGTCAATATTTTTAATTTTTCTGCTTTTTCATGTTGCTTTTTGCTTTGACCTATTTTTTGCAAAGCCTGGTCTTGCACTAAGGGCTAATATAAAACACACCCATCCAAACAACTGACGTCTTAGCAAGCACACACACATAACAGTTGATCAGGTTTCATATGTTCTGGAAGAGACCACGGACTAGAGCTTTTCTCTAAATGAGGAGAATGCAACACACTTCCCTGATCTTCCTGTCACACTCACACACTCTTTACTAAATCATGCCAGCTTAAGAGATTGTATATGCACATTGTGTATTCAGTGATTAAATATGCAGTATTAGGGTGTATGTATGCGTATTAGGGCTGCAAATAACTAATATTTTGATAATCGATTAACGATTATTAGAGCGATTATTTGACTATTTGGTGATTATTGCAATGATTAATCATTAGCTCTTAACCGATTGTATTAATGAATTATTAATCGTGCTTACTAACAATAAAGAGGACAAAATCATCTTTAAGAATGCCTCTACCGTTCACTGAAATAAAGGGGGAAAAAATACTTTTTATTAAGTTTAATTCAGTTAAGTAATTCACTACAAAAAAATCCTATTGTTATCAAGTGTTTTTGTTTTGTTTTCCATTTAAAAATGTCATTTACATTTACTTGAGAAGCAACATATAAGATTTTTAGAATCTTAAATATATCTTAAATATAAGTGTATTATATAAGTGTAATTTTTACTTGGTTATACTTCTATCGGGAAGACACGCAGACTTGAGTGAGGTTTAAGATGCCATTTATTTGATGAATGTAGAACAGAAAAGTAATGTCTCTCTTTGGCATAGATAGGCCCCGTCTGGCGGTCCGAGGGAGTTGTAATCGGAACCATCATATCCTGCCGGAGATAGGAGGCAGGGGCGAGGAGCCTACCCCTGTGCAGGACGGGGCTCAACTGGTGGTGGTGGAGGTTGCCGTGTTAGCGCACTGAAACAGCAATGAGATAGATTGTGAGCAGACTTATAAAGCAATGGCTTACCTGTGATTGGCTAGGAATTACCCAGCTAATAGTGTGATGATGTACAGCTGCTAGTCTTCCCGCTAGAACTACGCTACACTCACATTTCTGCGAGTGCAGTAAAGACAAAATGTACTTATATTCATGATCTATTCTCTAAAAGCAAGTCATATATGCTGCTTCTCATGTGAATGTATCTTTTTTTAAAGGATTTTTTTGATTTTTTTAAACTCTCATTAATAAAGCTGCGTATTGCCAATTTTCTTTATGATAAGAAATGCACAGTGACACATATATTATGAATCAACATGTCGTGAGTCATCACGTTATAATCTAACTGCATTAAGCATGCGCGCTCATGGGATTAGTGTCCCCGGAACAATGCGTGCCTCAGCCGGTTTTCAATCTTCCGCTTAGATCGGGATATTCACGCAACTCATAGAAGAGACGCTGACCACACAGAGAAATGCCAGTTTCGGTGTTTGTAGTTAACTACAAGACCTGCTTCCGTATTATTTGAACTTCAATAAAGCTATAATTCATTAAATATAACTGCATTTAAGATGGAACGCCGGTGTGTTTCCTTTAAAGTGCTTTGGCTCTGCTCATTCAACAACGAGAGGTCTATATTTTTGCATAATAATTCCCTCATACTTTATGATCTACATCACCTGAAGCTGTTTGTAAAGTGTAGAGTGCATCTGGACTGTGAGCTATGTAATTCTTTCTCTCCTCAATCATGCACTCGAGCTGCAGTGCTCCTCTCGCTGTCCGTCATTAGAATTTAATGTGATCTCATATTACGTTAAATGAGATCAAAGGGCTATTCGACAATGAAAGTTTTTGTTGCAATTTTTTATTGTCGACGCTGTCGATAACGTCGACTAATCATTTCAGCCCTAATGTGCATGTGTGTCTGCCTTGATAAATGTTTGTTCTTTGACATGTGTCCTCCCCTCATTGTAAGTCATGTTATGTAGTGTCAAGCTAATAGTACACTCACTAGAGCATGAAAACTAACCGACTATCTGCCCCTCTGCTCAAGTGTGCGTGCATCAGTACCTATGGGTCTGCGCATGTGTGTGTGTGTGTGTATGTATGTGCGCACCCATGCATGCATACTTTTTATTTTTTATGTGTTTGTATGGTATGCCATTGTGTGTGTCCTATGTGTGCTACCCAGTGTGTTAGAGAGCTAATTCCTGCATGTGTTTATGAGTCTCTCAGTCTGTTTTGAATTGGCTTTTGGACTTCTTTCCTCTAAAAAGCTATTTTCATTATTAACATCTCAGCTTTTCTTTTCCCTCTTAATCAAAAATTAATCCATGCATTAATTCATTAATATGACTTTCTGGTTCATTTGTATATTCGTGAGATTGGGCTCATTAAAGCATGCTAGATCCTCTATTTGCTTGTTCTGATCAGTGGAATAAAATTTCCTTCTGTTGCATTTTTTCAGTCAAATTCATTTGAAAAGATCATAACTGATTGCTGCCTATTTGTTAAAATAGATGGTGGTGGGATTGTGTGTGTGTGTGTGTGTGTGTGTCAGTCTAAATCTATAAATTTTACCCACAGCATCAGTCAAAACACCCAGCTGTGTGTTATCTAACCAAACTGGACATGAACACATTTGCATGAATACACAAACACATTATTATTTTGGCAGGAGTTCTCATTCAGACACACATACATGGGGCCAAGTTTACAAATCAGTTACAATACAAGATCCACACAAATTCAACAGGTGGCGCAATGCTCTTTCCCACAAACACAGAGACACAGCTGTCTACACTTATGTCCTTGGTTCTCACATGACTACAGCAACCCTTTCGTGATCCCTTTCAGTTTCATCAGTTCACACTATCAGATTCAAAGTAGTGTAAATCAGTTTGTATTTCATGCATACCCTATTTCAGATCATGTCTGTTTCAATATCAGATTAAAATGATTATTTTTGTCTCGTCCAATTAAAATATCAAAACATCCATAAACAATACATTTACTTGAGAAGCAAAATGCCAAAATCTTATTTTGGGAGAAATTTTGTAATGTTTATACAGTTTGCCAGTAGGGTAAGATGAAGGTTGTTTTCCCTTTTAATTCAATGTATTATTTTTTGGCAAATACTTTTTCTTGCCTCACTAAATTGGAAAAACAAAACTTAACTAAAGACTTTTTTTTTTTTAAGGATGTTTAGGTCTTTTTACTGGAAAACAAGAAAGTGAAGACATTTTTCCTCAGTTCACTAAGCAAACAGTAAGAGCCCTTGCTCTGCATAAGAAGGAGGCCATTGGGGAGGCCATTACAATCTGGAGTAAATGCCAGCATGAACAGAAATTATACCCTTAGTTTATCTCTAATCAAAGCTATTGGCTAAATGCACAGTTTTTTATTTCACACAAACAAAAAAAGCTCATTCCAGGTATCAAAAAAGTTATTTGTTTATAAAAAGATATCAAAAATAAGGTAAAAAAACAACATTAAAATCTTAGTAAAGGTGGACTTTGACCCAGCTCATTACAACCACTGTTTGGTTTAAGCAGTTCATTGCATCTACAGACAACTTTCTTCACATTTAAAGCTCCCATTATGCCATCTGATTGTGTAGAAGCTATTTCCACAAAATGACTTACTCAGTTTGTTTTTGGCTAGTTGCAGTTTTTGTAGAGTCTTTATAGCCTTGTATTTCTCGTATTGTGGAAATACAAGATGACAGAGTGCCTGGCGAGCTGTTCTCTTTATTTATTTATCGGAACTATCAAAGTCCTTTACAAGCCAAAGCTACAGGAACAGGACATTTAAAAGTTTTAATGGCACCATTGATAAAATCATTCCTCGAGGAGAATATTCAGGGGTGAACCGTTCTAAATGTTTTTCTGACCTTCCTGATGAGTTTAGTAGTGTTTTATCTCAGCTGCCTTTATTCACTGACACTGTGCTTCACAGGGCGAGAGCAAAACGGTGCCATCCACAACGATGGGGAACCCAAGGGAGATGTCAGCATCACCAGTCCGGTTCCACATCAAAGAACAAAATTGGCACCTCCTTCCGTCTCTCCTCCATCAGTCCCTCTCTCCTCACCGACATCTTGGAGGCCAGGTCTCCCCAAACCTGCTTTCCGCCCTTTGGATAGTGATGTTGCCAAGCTAGAAGTTAGGATACAGGATAGTCAAAGGTCAGATGCCATCATGACAACCAATGGGGAATCAGGAGCAACAGTAAACCGAGCTCAGTCTTTCCAGGGTAGGAGGCCACAGCCCAAAGGGATAAGCGGTAAACAAACAACACACATGATAAAACCTTACATCAATCTGTTTCATGTGAAGAATGTGGTCATTCCTCGTTTTGGGGTACATTCTCTATCATAAATGTCTTTATATATTGGATGCAATATAAAACTAACCATTTTTAAAGGTATAAATCATATTAGTAATCCATATTTGTTTGTTTTACTTTCTCACAATTAAGCGAGTGGGTGTATTATCAATAATTTCACTTCTTTTTATTTGATCAGATGTTGATATTGATGCCCTGGGTGTTACCGGGTGCTTTGCAATACTTATAACATAAAAAATGTATTGCAATTTATTTTAAAAATCTTGTTTTATCTTAATTTTGTGTAGACTTTTGTTAGACTCTTGTGAAATCCCTTTAACTAACAAAAGTATAGATGTCCTGATACCGATACTGGTATTGGAATCGGGTCTGATTCTGCGCTCATGTACTTGTACATGTACTTGTAAAAATGCTCCAATACCAAAAACCAATACCATCTGAAGTATGAATGTCATTATGTAAGCATTGAGTGCACAGATTAAAATCATTTTATGCCCTAGTGAGATTATTTTACAGCAAAATCTGTGATTTAATGAGATAAATATATAGATTGCATATTCTGTGCTTTAAATATCAGTGCTTGAGTGGAGACAGTGTCAACCAAATATTGGAGAGTCCGACACCGTTGTCGAGTGTCCAGGAGCTTGTGTACCCGAAAGGCCTCCTCTCCATAAATGAGGAACAGAAGGGGTCTCTGGGGGTCTTGAGAGCCCTCCTCTCTCAGAGGCATTGCAGGCTTGAGTAAGGAAACATGAAAGGTGGGGAAACATGGTAATTAGCAGGGATCTAAAGCTTGAAGGAAACCGGATTGATTTGACAAAGGATTTTGAAAGGGAATACATACCTGGGACTTCATTTCTTGCACGGGAGCTGAAGACAAAGATCTCGGGTAGATAGCCAAACCCACTATCCTGGAGCATAGTTGGGGCCAGGTCGCCAATGGAGATTGGCCTGCTCCCTCTGTCAGCGAATAGCATATTGTAAATGGATGTGACCTTGATCCCAGATGGCTTCACTGTGCTGCATCCAGTCGTTGACTGCAGAAACATCAACCGGCTCCCCGGACCAGTGGGGGTTGAAAACCTAGGATGCACTTGAAAGTGGTGGTTCCAGTGGCTGGTTTGAACAGGGAGTTGAGCATATTGAAACAGGTTTTAAGCACAATCCATAGATGAGGGGAGATTGGGCAGAGGGATGTATCTACATGCCATAGAGAAGCGATCCACCACAGTTAAGATGGTTGTAAAACCTTGAGAGTTGGGAAGATCTGTGACGAAATCTACTGCAATATGAGACCAAGGATGTCGAGGGGAGGTAGAGGCTGAAGGAGACCAGACGGGAGCTGTCGAATAGATTTAGAGGTGCACACACATTGCAGTTCTATACATAGTCAGCGACTATGGTTCTTCCACCAAAACCAGTTTTGAATTAACCTGCAATTAGCTTGAGTGCCTGGATGTCCCGAGCAGGCAGAGTTATGAACCCCCTGTAGAACCATGTTGCGTAAGGGGCTGGGAACAAAGATCTTGTCTGGAGGGCAATCTGCAGGAGTGGGTTCTAGGTTCTGAGCTTGGGTGATGTCTGCCATTATGTCCCATTGTATGGGAGCAACAATGAGAGAAGGTAGAATAGTGGAAGTCACAGGGTTGTTGCCAGTAGTGGACCCATGAATGCAGGACAGGGTGTTGGCTTTGGTGTTCTTGGAGCCAGGTCGAAAAGTGATGGTGAAATCGAACTTGGAGAAGAAGAGAGACCATCGAGCTTGATGAGGATTTAAGATGATCTGTTATCACCAGAAAAGGATGACAAGCTACCTTAAGCCAATGTCTCCACTCCTCGAAAGCCAGCTTCATGGCTAAGAGTTCTCGGTTGCCGACATCATAGTCTCTCTCAGTAGCAGATAACTTGCTTTAGTAGAAGTCACAGGAATGGAGTTTGGCGGGAGATCCTTGTCTTTGGGAGAGTATTGCACCAACTCCAGAATCAGAGGCATCCACTTCCAGCACGAAGGGTTGAATGGGGTCTGGATGATGAAGAATGGGGGCAGTAGTGAAGCGTCGTTTGACATCATCGAAGGCTTGAAGGGCAAGAGGTGTCCAATTTAGTTTCTGGACTTTATCACAAAGTAATGAGGTGAGTGGGGCAGCCACCGAGCTGAAACCTCGGATGAACTGTCTGTAGAAGTTGGCAAAACCAAGTAAGCACTGTAGTTCTTGGACTGACCCAGGTAGTGGCCACTGCAGCACGGCTTGTACCTTGGAAGAGTCCATGGTGACCCCCTCGGGAGAGATTACTTATGCCAGAAAAGAGATGGTAGACTGATGAATATCACATTTTTCCATCTTGTCATACAGTTGATGTTGGATGAGGCGGTTGAGCACCTCTCTGATGTGTTGAATGTGCTCAACGAGGGAAGAAGAGTATATCAGAATGTCATCAATATATACTATAACCCATTTGCAAATGAAATCGCAAAATATGTCATTTACAAAGGCTCGGAAGAGAGATGGACTGTTGGAAAGTCCGAAAGGCATTACCTGGTATTCGTAGTGGCCAGTGTGTAGAAAAGGCTGTCTTCCATTCATCCCCCTCCCGGATGCGGATTAAATTGTAGGCGTTACAAAGATCCAGTTTGGTGTAGAACTTGTCGTACTCGTCTCGTAACTGTTCTAACGCTGCAGGTACGAGAGGAATAGGAAAGCGATACTTGACAGTGATACTTGATGCATGGATGAAGAACCCATCCTTCTTTCCTACGAAGAAGGAGGCAGCTGGAGCAGGAGAAGTGGATGGTTGAATGAATCCCTTTTCAAGCGATTCCAAAATGTACTCCTCCATGGCTTTAGTCTCCAGTTCAGATAAAGGGTATATCCGTCCACGTGGAGAAGAGGAGCTTGGCAGAAGGTTAATGGCACAATCCCAGGAACAGTGAGGAGGAAGCTGTGTAGCCTTGGCTTTGCTGAATGCCTCCTGGAGATCAGAATAAGAATGTGACAGGATCAACATCTCCTTCTCAGCAAGTATAGTTGTGGTGCTCATGGGAGGAAGAGAGATGGGTTCAGGAAGGTTGAGACAAGACTGGAAACAGGAAGCATTCCAATGAGTGATTTGTCCATCTCTCCAGGAGATCTCAGGGTAGTGAAATCTCAGCTATGGCAGCCCAAGAACAATTAGGTTTTTAGGAGACTTTTTCTGACTGCATTAATACAATAAAGGAAACACAAGCTTCACTGGGATACATTTGAGGTAGAGAAAGAAAAAGCTCACATTGACATCCTAGACACTTACTGGGTGATCCGTCAAACTTCTCAGGAAGCGAGAGTCGAGGATTAACAACAGTTGTAGAGTGCATTGTGCTGTAGGCCGAGTTGCTTGTGGAAACCCCCTTCAGAGATACTTGTGGGTTTGGCTGCATGGATTCATGTTTGTTTCTCTTTAAAACCTTCAAGTAGATTGGGCTAATTATAGAAATCAGTATATCAAAATTTGATTCACGTTGACAACCATGTGCAAGCTAACTTTCAATCCCTGCTAAGCAATAGCTGCATTTACATTGCAATAAAAGAGAGGCAATGCAAACTTAGTGTTTTTGTATTGTTTTCCAGTTAAAATATCGAAACATCATTAAAAGTGATGTAGTTTCTGCTGTACTAGTGGCACTAAACGGAATTACAAAAATAAAGTATGTTTTCAAACAACATTTGCCTACAACCCTTAGATTCATCAAGCCCTTTCGCACTCTCTGATTCCCTATGAACAAATAGGCCATTCTAAATAAAAGTTGATAAATGTTTAACGTCGTAATTAACCAGACCACTATAACATATACACACCAGACAGAAAGTGTAGCAGAGGAATCGGGTCGTCCGATAGCATCGCCGGATTGAACAGTAGGTGGTTGTGAGGGGAACCACATGAGTTAGGATGGTTCTTCTGGTAACTAATAAGTGTAACGATACATATTCCGAGTATCTTACGAATTTATCTGGAGCTCGACAGTAATGAGCTAACTTGTGTGGTAATACCTTGAGTGTAGTTTACTTGTCGAGAAGCAACTCGTCTCCATCGAACCCCAAAAATTCCCTCAAAGTCCTACACCTTGTAAATTCGATGCCAATGTTCACTCTGATTTTGCTCCGTTCTCTGTCTCTGTGTCTTTTAGCAAGTCTTCTAATTTTGGGGAAGCTAAATTTATTTTCCTCTGTTACATGTCTGCCATGGATGTTCATATTTTCACAGCTGACCAGCATACTACAAGTAGCCACGCCCCAAAGTCACGCTATAGGTTAAGCTAGAAAGGTATGGGTGGAGCTGAGCGGGTCGCTCAAAATCTAAACATCAATGTTTTGATAATGCCTGGGAGGCTTAGTGTTTATACTTTTGGAGGAGGTAAACCCACGAATGGCTTGCTTATAGTTTCAGTGAACAATAAACTGGGATAGTAGAATGTATTTTGACAAAAAAGTTACATACTTCACCTTTCAAACAAGACACATTTACTTGAAATGCGAGTCTATTTACCAATGAGGTAAGAGAAATAAATAGCTTTCCATTTAAATGAACTTTATTTGTCTTAACCCATTGTCAAGGCTTAATATATTTTGTAATTATATTTCTCAAGTAAATAAGTCTTATTTTAAGGATGTTTTGATATTTGGACTGAAAAACAAGACAGAAATACAGATTAGGAAAATAATTGTTTTGCAGGGTAGCTCTTTATTTCCATCCTGTTATGTTCCCTTCTGTTAGGCATCCTGTTACTTTATTTATTTCCCTCCTGTCAATGTTCATACCACTGTGTAAATAATCAAGTTATAATTAAATAAAGTGCCTTAACTTGATCAGAGCATATTTTTGAAAGTCTGGTATACCATTTTATAGAAATTACTCCACAGGTAAATGTTAAAACTTAAGTTGAAATTATTGATACCTGGGATGTAATAATGCAACATGGCATCTGAAGTATGGATAATTAACAGAGTACAACAAAGAAGTCAGCATTACCTTCTGATAGACAATGAATCAGACATTTAAACTGTTTGCAACAGGGGTGTGTGTTTGTGTGTGTGTAACAGGAGAGGGCCAGAGGCTAAAAGGACAATCTTTCTCAGAGAAGAGTTCCATCTGCCGGCCTCCCACTCGACCACCAGACCCACCCTCCCGCTGCCCTGCTAAAACTCAAACTGAAGACACACCAGCATCATAGTGAGTAGTAGATATTCATCAAAACAAATCTCAATTTGCTGCTGTTTTTTTTATAGACCTTTCTTTCCTATGCCCTTGCACTGAATTACAAACCTTATGTTGATTTTGTTCTGTTATTGGGATTTCAGAGCACTTGTACTTGAAATAAATTTTTGTAATGTGACTTTGCATTAGAGAGTATTCTGAAGAAAGAAAAAAAAAAGATAGGGTGGGTTGGCTGGTTTAGCTTGTCCATGCTGTTCACCATCAAAACTTGTCTTGATCTTTCTGGTGATTATGGTTTAGCATGGTCTTGTTGGTTAATGCTGGGTACACACTGTACGATTTTACGGTCGATTTCTATTGTTGCTAGTCAGACTGTAGGACATCCAAGTGAGATCTTTGGTAAAAGCCATGGCACACTGTACGACATTATGTCAGACAGTATGACGCACATTGTAGCCTTTTGACAATGCTGACTGGTTGTTTTATCGTATCTGGCTGCCATAGGAGGCTAAGATTCATTGGCAGTTATTTTGCCGTTGATGAACACGTAACTCTAAGCGATCAAAGACAGCTGGATTTCCCATAGGGTAAGACAAATCTTTTATGTTTCTTGAAATTTGTATCAGATGGAAAAATCGTGGCCAAAATCATACAGTGTGAACCTGGCTTAATCTAGTTAAAAATCTTGGTGGGAAAACCAGCATACCTACATTCCATGCTGGGACCAGTGGGCAAAAGAAAAGATAGGCTGGTGACTAGCTTCTGTTCAGCTTGTGATTAGTATTCCATGCCCATATTTTACCATTTTGTAGAATCATGTTTTACAGTTTTAGAGCAGTGAAGTATTTAAGGGCGAGAATATTCCAGCTTTGCACTTAGTTCAGGTGTGATTTTGGCTCATTCATCCAGTCAAATTTGTTTCAGATTGTTCCTGTTATTTGGTTGACACCGGTCCACTGCAATTTTCAAATAGTGCCGCAGACTCTCTGTTGGATAGAGATCAGGCTTTGACTCACTCATTGTATAAATTTTTTTGTTTATGTGCTACTATGATGTCAATTCTGCTTTTAGTCTGTAATTATCGACCTGCTGAAGGATGGACTTTCTCTCAAGCTTTGTTTTTTAGGAAGACTAACAAATGTTTTCTTTATGGTCTAAATATGTGAGGTTGACTAGTGTGTCTAGATTTATTTTTATAATATTTGTTTTATCGTTAATTATTTGTATGGCTGTGCTGTAAAGAAGATGCATTTATAGCCAGTTCTCACACCGCGAGCATTGCCTTTTTAAGAAACCTCATCTAATTAAACAGTTAAACTTTTAAAAACACATCTCACACACCTGCGTTCTGCTCCATTCTGTTGTGCTCCATCCAGCAATTTTTTTAACATAAGAACACATTCTTTGTGAGAGCCCAGTAAGAAGCATGTTTGATCGGAGTGTGGCGGATATGGTGCCAAATCAGCCTAATTATACAGGTCTTCCGTAAAGGAATAGTTCACCCAAAAATTCAAATTCTCTCATCATTTACTCACCCTTACGTTGTTGAAACTCATACGACTTTCTATCTTCCATGGAACACAAACAGGTATATTTTAATAGAGATATGATGTGTGTTTGTCCATACAATGCAAATGAATGTTGACCAAACTTTCAAGCTCCAAAAAGCACATAAAAGCAGCATAAAAGTAATCCATATGACTCCAGTGGTTTAAACCATGTCTTCTGAAGCGATCCAATTGATTTTGGGTGAGAACAGACCAAAATGTTACTCCTTTTTCATTGTGAATCTTGTCATTGCAGTCTCTAGGCACGATCATGATTTCAAGCTCGATTCCACTTCCTAGTGCTTGATGTATGCACAAAGCGCTAGATGGCACTAGGGAGTGTTATTTAGCTTGAAATCATAATCACCAAGGAGACTGCTGATGTCAAGATTTATAGTGCAAAAGAAGCTATATTTTGGTCTGTTCTCACCAAAAAACTATTGGATCGCTTCAGTCCTTTTTTGAGCTTGAAAGTTTGGTTATCATTCACTTACATTGTATGGAGAAACAGACATTATATCTCTATAAAAATACCTTCATTCGAGTTTGATACAGTGTAAGAGTAGCTCTATAGCTCCTTCAAAGTGATCTTTGGCCTCTATGTGGTTCTCTCACAAGTTTTCCCATTATACAGAGAGTTTTTTGAGGGATGACCTTTTTTAGGAAATGTCACCATGGCTTGATAGTTCCACCGACCATCCAAAAACACTGGGACATTCAAACACTCAATATATATATATATCGGTATATATCTCGGTTTTATATCTTTTTTATAACACAGGACTGCTCTTAAGTTGTCATTTTCACAGCAGTCTTTAAGATTCACAGCTAGAATAATGATGCCTTAACTGTGGGCTTTTTGTCCAGATTAAAATCCTACAGTTATTTTAATGATTCACAGGTAGACGTCAATTCCTTGGCAGTTGTGTCCTCATTAACACAATTGTTTTCCATCTGTGTAAATGTGAAACTTCTTCAAGAAAAGGATTTATTTCTTATGCAAAAAACACGTTACAATTTGCCTTTTTGTTAACAATAACCAATACACAATATGGCCAAAAGAATGTGGACACCCAAACAATATACCCATATGAGCTTGTTGAGCTAGCATATGAGTATGTTGTCCACATACTTTTGGCCATATAGTGCAAGTCACCTTAAGAAAATGTAAGAGTTTCAGTAGTTAGAAATAAAAATATCACAGAGAGCTAAATTCCAGCATTGGATTTGCAATTCACTAAACTGAATGAATGAGTTAAGGGTCTGAACACTATGAAAGGCACTATAAATATACTACATACACCAGACTTTATCTGTATAAGGCTGCTAATCTAGAATCCAGGATAGGTTTCTGCATGTCAGATCCTTATAATTAGCGTTCAATGAGCAGGATCAGGGAGCGGTAATCTTAGACCAACTCTGGGTCTAAGAACGCATGTGGGAATGCTGGCCGTGGTGTCATATCTCAGACCTGCTTCAATACAATTTCTCTCAAAAACACACACACACACAATTTCTTGAGGAAGAAAGTGGATAATTTATATTTTGTTTTTTCAAGTCTCAAGGTTTTTCTTCACCAAAAATTATATATGTGTGTGTGTGTGTGTGTGTGTGTGTACCTGTTTCACATCACTATTAAGGGCCAAATATTTTGTAGAACATTTAAAAGCCAACTCAAAGCAAAGATTTATTGAGTTAGATGGAGTGCAACGGATGAAACAGAACACTGATGAGTAAAAAAAATGCAGGGCTCCTGGTCAAAGGTGTCCATCTAGAATATGTTTACATTTACAAACATTTTGAAAAATACCGCAGACTGATGCAAAAACACATTCAGTGTGAAGCCCCTAAGGATGCTAGTTCCGGTGGGGGAGACTGTCAGTCAGACCTCCTCTGAGCTTTCATATTTTTCATCTTAACCGAAACACTCAAACACAGACACTCAAACTTGTATCCACACTCAAAGATTCAATGTAGATGTCAATATGTACAAGAGATGTAACTGCAATGAGTGACTCAGATCTGAAACGATTTTGGGGATTTAAGACTGAAGCTTCAACCTCAGAAGAGACCACTGCAATTTTCTTCACATCATGTTAAAAACAAAATTCCTATTCAGAACTGTGCTGTTATAGTTAACAAAAACCAAATGAAAGCATTGGAACTTTACTGAAATACTCAATACTGAAAATAGTTACTGTAATAAGAAAACATAATTGGAAAAAATTAAAAACTAAACTAAAACAGATTTTTATGACACCGAAACGAACTAAAATAAAAATGACCTCGAATAAATTTTAGCTTCAGTTTTTCATACACAGTATATTTATACATTTGAAACTTGTGCCTTTATCAAAATACCATTAGATAGTGATTACACAATATTGCATTTCAAAAACAGTGTTGTATTGATGATTTTTTTTCTGTGTCTCTGTCTTTCTTTCCACAGTGTTGCCTCAAAAACCAAATTTTTTGAGAATGCTTCCAAACAAATAGGGAGGTATGTATTTGAGCATGCCGTGTATGCATGTGCAATTGCTGGTTCGCTCGCTCTGTGTGTGTCTGTGTGTGTGTGTGTGTGTGTGTGTGTGTCTGTGTGTGTCTGTGTTTGTGTGTGTCTGTATCTGTGTGTGTATGTGTGTCTGTGTCTGTGTGTGTGTGTGTGTGTGTGTGTGTGTGTGTGTGTGAACCTTTTATTGTTTCCAGCAGCTGGCTGACCTCACTTAGCACAACTATTAAAAAAATTCAGTTTAATACAGGACCACATGATGAAAGTCTTTGGGTTACAGACCAAATAAAAACTGGACTAGGTATACATCTGATCAGTTGTTTAGTCCTGCATGGTGGTTTAGTTTAAATCCTTTAAAGAAACAGATACTTTAGAGCAGGCATTCTGATCTATGTCAGGAGAAAGGGTTACATGCACACACATATAAAACGCACACACATACACACACTTACACCCACAGGCACAGTAGCCTTATTTTAACCCCTTTGCTTAGGGGGATAGTTCATTCAAAAATGAAACTTCTGTCATCTTCCAACCCATAGTACATAAAATGGAGATGTAAGGCAGAATGTTAGCCTCAGTCATCATTTACTTTGATTACATGTCTTTTTTTTCATCCAATAAAATGTAATGGCTAATAAGACTGAACATTCTGCCTTATATCTCCTTTGTTAAATGGGTTTGGAACAACAATGAGGGTGGGGAATTGATGACAGAATTTTCATTTGTGGGTAAACTATCCCTTAAAGTATTGAGTTTGTTAATACGAGAGGGTTATAAAGTAAAAACCTCATGCTAAGAGCCCAATGTTAAGGACAGAGAAATTAGACTATCTTTGCTGTCTGAAGTGAGCTGTTGGGCAGAGGTCACTTTGTGCATTCGGTTTATATGAGAGTGTGTAATCGCATATGAAAATGGGTTTATCTTTTATCAAATTCTGAACTATTCAGTATGAGACAGAAGTTTGGCAAATTTGTCTGCCTGTGTTGAATATAGGAGGATTCTCCTCACGGCTCATGGCTGCTCTCCAAGCCAAGACACACACACACACACACACACACACACACACACACACACACACACACACACGTGTGCAAAGTTCAAGGCCTTTCACAATGCTAGAACAAATCCCTGAGGGAACTCTCAGAGGATACTAAGATAAAAGGTTTGTATCAAAAAAAAAGTATCAAAGTGAACAAATTGGAAGTCAGTAATGAAGCACCACTCCCCAATTATTTCTCCTGTCTGTGTGCAGAGCACGCTACACAGGTGTCCATTTCACATTTAAAGGAAAAGTTTGCCATCAAAATTCTCTCATTATTTACTCAGCATCATGTTGCACTAATGGTGTTATTTTTTTTTCTCCATGAAAACAAAAGCAGAAATATTTTAAGAATCATTATGCAGCTTTTGCCATAAAACAGCAGTTCATAGTGACCAAAAAAGGACTCACCAAAAAGCACCATAAAATTTGTGATAGGTTTGTGTGAGGAACAGACCCAAATTTAAGTTGCTATTCACTGATTATCTTAACCTCTGCCAAAGCTCATGTCTAGCTTGCATTCTCTTCCTGAATGCAAAAATGGTGTGTTGCATTTGCTTAATACATGATATAAGGTTAATATAGCAACCCACAGGAACTATAATAATCTGCTTTGCACTTTTAAATATACTGTTAACCACCATAGGAACACCTATAAATTAAAAAGCCACTTGATGACTTACTGTAAATTTAATCAAGAATGCCTTTTAGAAGTGATGGCCAATAAACATGTATAGACGGTGCACAGTGTCGCTCACACAAACACAACACCATCAGGGCACCAAATGTGACAAAAAGAATGCAATAAACATTCATTATACAATCATTTGTTTTTATATAAAACATCCCAATGTATATAACTGATATAAAAAAAGAAGAAGCAAATATTTCAATAAAATATTTAGTCAAATGAGTGATGGATTAGGTAGAAACTTCTGGGAGCGGCCAATTATAAATTTTCACTGTAATTCTAATAATATTTTACAGTAAAAGTACTTGTATTGTCTTGTTAAAAATGATATAAATCATCAGCATTAACAATAAGGTGAAATTTTCCTTTTTTTTACCTCTTAAAAAGATAATCATTGATAACACTTTACAATTATGTTCCATTAGTTAACATGAACTGACAATGTTAAATACATTTACAGCATTTATTAATGTTGGTTAATGTTAATTTCAACATATAGTAAAACATTTTTTAAATCAAAAGTAGTGTTTGATAACATTAGTTAATACACTATAAACTAACATGAACTAACAATAAACAATTGTATTTTTATTAACTAACATTAACAAAGATTAATAAATGCTGTAAAAAAATAGTTAGTTCATGATACCTAATGCATTAACTAATGTTAACAGATTGTAAAATTTGACCAAATCCTTTTTTTATATATATATATATATTTATTTTTTTTTGTTAAACTAAATGTATTTTTTTTTCGCTCTACATGTGAAGGTGACTACCAGTTAATCAAATACCTTTTTTTTTTTTTTTTAACAGTAGCATTCTGACATTCTTTTTCTGTTAAAAATATGA